>CAWUFW010012638.1:0-475000 GCA_963921515.1 Calotriton arnoldi
TACTCTGCACATTGTACTTGCCTTGTGTTTCACTGCTGAGTGCCCCCTGCCTGTGCAGGATCTAATGTACCTCACCTGCACTGTGTCCTGGCCACTGGCCTTGTTGTTCACTGCTGTTTGCCACTTGCCTGTGCAGCTTCTCATGGACTCACTCTGCACTTTGTCCTGCCCACTGGCCTTGTTGTTCACTGCTGTGCGCCCCCTGCGTGTGCAGCTTCTCATGGACTTAATCTGCACATTGTACTGGCCACTGGCATTGCTGTTCACTGTGCAGTCCTTGTCATCAACTGTGACAGCAGCCCTGCAACAGGCACATAGTCAGGGAGCGGCTCCCAGCACTCGGTCCGGCCCCGTGTCACTGTGCACCTCTGACGACAGTGACAATGCCCAACGGACCCCAAAGTCCCGATACAGAACCCGCAGCACACAGGAGCAGCAGCAACCCAAGCGTACTAGGGCACAGACACCATCCCCACATAAGAGTAAGGCCACCCCAGAGCGCAGAGAGAAAAGCCCATCAGGCGACAGCAAGGGCCACAAAGCAAAGAAAAAAGCATCAGGGTCACAGGCCTCACCTTCCTCCCCTGCCAAAGACTCCCCTGTCCCAAAGACGTCTCGCAGAGGCAAAAAGACAGTTTCCACACCCACTGAGAAGGTGTTGCCTGCAAACATTACACAGGATGAGGTCCCCATGGATAATCCATCCTTGACCTCCACTCCCATCCCAAGCCCTGTGAAGCCAGCATGGGAGGACACTGTAGGGGGCAAAGCTGGTGGACAGAGGGAGGCAGGCGGCGGCAAACACCAGGCAAGCGCACAGCGGGTTCCAGCATGTCCCCAGAGGGAGGGTCACCTTCCACACCAGAATCAGCTTTGGTGTTGGGGTCACCTGTTGTGTCTGCCCCAGTTCCCCTCAATCCCCTGACAGGGAAGCCTTTCAGGATCCCCAAGAAGTGGAGAGGCACCCCTCCACAATCTCCGGCACACACTGTGTCTCACCAGGGCATGAGTCCACCTCCCTGGGCCACCACCCCACCTGGTCCAAGCAGCCCCCCAGCTACCACATGCACAGTTGGCTCTTCCACAGTTGTTACTCCCACTGCCCAGGGTAGTCCGCCAACAGACCCCAACACACAGTCAGCTCCAAGTCCGACAGATAGCCCCATCTGAGTGGTGGTCACCCTCACACACCTGTCTGTCCACAGGGGTGCGTGTGATGCCCATTGTCAGACCCATTACTCTGTTGCTGGGCATGGCATGTTAGAGTTGCATACATTCCCTGTGTAGCTTCTGATGTAACTACTCTGCACATTGTACTTGCCTTGTGTTTCACTGCTGTGTGCCCCCTGCCTGTGCAGGATCTAATGTACCTCACCTGCACTGTGTCCTGGCCACTGGCCTTGTTGTTCACTGCTGTTTGCCACTTGCCTGTGCAGCTTCTCATGGACTCACTCTGCACTTTGTCCTGCCCACTGGCCTTGTTGTTCACTGCTGTGTGCCCCCTGCGTGTGCAGCTTCTCATGGACTTAATCTTCACATTGTACTGGCCACTGGCATTGCTGTTCACTGCTGTGTGCCCCCTGCCTGTGCAGCTTCTCATGTACCTCACCTGCAATGTGTCCTGGCCACTGGCCTTGTTGTTCACTGCTGTTTGCCACTTGCCTGTGCAGCTTCTCATGGACTCACTCTGCACTTTGTCCTGACCACTGGCCTTGTTGTTCACTGCTGTGTGCCCCCTGCGTGTGCAGCTTCTCATGGACTTAATCTGCACATTGTACTGGCCACTGGCATTGCTGTTCACTGCTGTGTGCCCCCTGCCTGTGCAGCTTCTCATGTACCTCACCTGCACTGTGTCCTGGCCACTGGCCTTGTTGTTCACTGCTGTGTGCCCCCTGCCTGTGCAGCTTTTCATGTAAATACTGTGCATATTGAAATGCCCACTGGCTTTGCTGTTGCCCAAATTTGTTGTGTCAATATGCAAATTGTGAATAAACACAGTTGGTCCTGCAGTGAGTTGTGTCAGTGTCCTTCCTGAATAAAGTTGTTTCTGTATGTGCATGGTTTACTGTGTCACAGGCTCAGTATGCCACTTCGACATTGCCAATGGGTTGTGTCACATTTCATTTTTTTGCAGGGGTGGGAGGCACTTCATTTCTACATGACTGTGATACTTATGGGTGCAGTGCAGGTGGTTGGCAATGAGGTCTTGTAGTCATCTTCCTTCTTGGCTCATGTTATCTGTGGTGGACACATGTCAGGTTTGTGGGCAATGGCAGCTCAGGGTGGGAGTTTGGGCACAGGCTTACAGGCAGGCAGGCCAGGATCATGGGGTCTGTGTGAGCTTCCTTTCTGTGTGCCAATCAGTGTCGGTGTATGGTCATCTTGTGGTGATGAGTTATCCAGGTCCCATGGCTTACTTCCAATGTGTGCACTTGGGTGGTGGAGAAGTGTATGGTGTGAAGGGGTGACTTTGTTGTGACTGTGGATGTGTGTGCACATGCATTGTCAACTACTGCCATGTGTGACCCTGGTGTGGTGTGCCTGTATGTGTACTTGTTTAGCCCTGTGGTTGTGTTTTGTGCACATGGCAGTATTGTGTGTTGCTGTTGTGGGAGGAGGTATGTGTGACATATCCTACTTGTGCTTGGCTGTCATGTAGTGTGTCACTGGGCCCTGTGTGTTGTGCAGCAGACGTTGTCTTGTCCAGTGTTTGGATGCCTATGTGTGGCTGGTCAGTGTTTGTGTTCAGGGCCTTCCTTACATCCCTGTGTCTATACATGGGTGTCCTTGCTGTCTACAGGAGTTGTAGCATTGGGGTGACCGTGGTTTGTGTTGACTGACTGTGTCAGCCATGTGTGCTGTGATGGGCTGTGTGTGTTCTCACATGTGTCTTGTCTTGCATGTGCTTCACACATGCTTGATGGTTGTGTCACTGCCCTTCCATTTGTGGGCACCTCACTTTGGCTTTCCTATATGTTGTCCTCCATTACTGCTGGCATGTGGTGTGTGTATGTAGCTGTGAGTCAGGGTGGTGTGTGTGTGTGTGACTTGTCAGGTAGTGTGTGCAGTGAAGTGTTTGGTCCTCATCTGTGTGTGTGTACATTTTGTGCCTGGCCTCAGTGTTCTTGGCTTGTGTGTGAGGTTGTTGTGGTGTGTGTGTGTTGGCTGGGGCCTGGGCTTCTGTGCTATGTGTTCCTTTGCAAAGGGTCCTGCTGTGGCTGTATATGCAGTTGTTGTGACGTGGGGCATGGTGTGGCTGTAGTTGTGTTGTTGTTGTGCAGGAGTGGCACTTGTGAGACACATGTTGTGTCCCTTCAGGGAGGTAGCTGGTGTGTTGTGGATGGAGTTGTGGCTCTGTGCAATGTGTACGGTGCCCTTGGCATGTGCTGGCCCTGTTCTCAGCTTTGTGTGCATGGTTTCATGCACACTGACCGCGGCGGTGACGTGACCGGGACATTTGTTCATGAATGCGGTACATGGGTGGGCAGTATGTGGCGCGATGTTTTTTATGACAGGTGGGACATGTGTGTGTGCCTGTCCCCACAGGGGTGTGTGGTGTTCCCATGCAATGTTTTCCCCCCCTGGAGCTGTGTATTGTGTGACTTGCACTGTTGTGTCTGTACGTACCTGCGGAGGCGTCCGCGGCGGTGGATAACTTGTAGGTGGTGGATCATGTACAGCACCGGGAAGGCGTGTAGGGCAGGATCCATCGCGGTGTGTCCCGGGTGTTTCTTTTCTGTCTCCGCTGTGATGTCTCCGCCGTCTTTCGCTGTGCGGTTTCTCCGTCGCGGTGCGCTGCCCTGTTTCCGGCATCGTGATATCTTCGGCGTACGGGACGTCATTCCGCACGGCGGTGTGTGGTGATTGGCTCACTCCCCCGCGGTGGCGGGCGCTGTTCGATGGCGGTCGGCGTCACACCGCGGCGAACGATAAATGCCTATGTTTTCCCATCCTAATATGGGGGGCGTGAAGACCGCTGCTGGCGTGCGGTAAAAGGCATTTTTCCGCACCGCCGCCACCGCGGTCGTGCCTCCGCCCGCCATCGTAATGGGCCCCTAATTATTAATTAATTAAACATAAATTACTTCCCACCCTTTACCCCTATAAAACCCACAACCTGCACCTAAAATTAATTACACAATTCCCATAATTAATTTTCAATAAATTAACTAATATTGATTAACAAATAATTAATTATCAAGCAAAAACAAATTACTTCCCACCCTTTACCCCTATAACCCCACAACCTGCACCTAAAATTAATCACACAATTTCCATATTTAATTTTCAATTCATTAATATTGATTAACAACTTATTAATAATGAATTAAAATAAATTACTTCCTACCCTTTACCCCTATAAACCTCACAACCCGCACCTAAATGAATTACACAATCACAATAATTAATTACCAATTAATTAATTAATTAATATCAATATTATTTAACAACCAATTAATAATTAAATAATAATAAATTACTTTCTACAATTAACACTATTAAATCTCAAATAAATAAATATTAATAAATACAAAATAATAATTTATTATAATTAAATTACTTCCCACCCTATTCCCCTATAAACCCACAACCCGCTACGGAACTAAAAAACGCAAAATTTAATTGAAATAAAATTGATAACTACTAAAAATGTAACACATATATCAAAAACCATAAACAATTCTTATACAAAAATAAAATACATCACATACATTTAAAATATATACTAAAATACATAACACTAATAAAAAAATCGATATTTTAAACAACTATATTTTTGCAAACGATATAAATGACTTTTATATTTTTAAATTCGATATTACTTACCTTCAAATCGACATTCTTGACAACGATATTCTTGCACTCGATATTTCCACTCCACGATATTTCCAACTCGATATTCATGTAGTTCGAATTTTTGGGCCTCGATATGCTGTCTCATTACCTTCTGGAAGCATTTGTTTATGATGGAGGTTTTGAAAATATAGGTGTCATGCACACTCCCAGGGTATTTTGCCAGCACATTGGTGAACATCCCTTGATGGTCCATGATGGACTTGACATTGATGGTTTACATGTTCTTCTGGTTCCTGTAGAGATGGGATGCTGCTGCAGGGGAAACCAGCTGCACATGTGTGCAGTCCATGGTACCCAACACATGTGGGAAACCTGCGATGGCATAAACCCTTGCTTGCTATCCAACTGCAGTTGTTGTGTGTTAGGAAAGAGGAGGTGCTGGGGTGATAGGCGGATGATGGCGTACAGGACAGAGAGTAGGAAGGCTGAGAAAGATGGTGGGAAGACTCCAGAGGCTCTGTCTGTCGTTATCTGGAATGAGCCAGATGCCAGATTGTGCAGGACAGCCATGAGCTTGACCTGCAGCGGGATGTTGGTGGACCTGGGAGTTGGTGGCAGGAGCCATGCTATCTGGTGTAGCAGCCAAACCATGGATTCACTCCCTAGCCGGTAGAAGGTGATGACCTCATCTTCCCTGAGATCAATTATGGTAGTCTCCTGCCCATAAACGCGCCCCTTCTCCTGTGCTGCCTTCGTGGTGGTGAGGGGTGGGGTAGGGGGGTGGTGGTCATCTCCCAGCAACTCCCAGTTGCAAAATGTGTAGGCCTGGGTGGAGTTCGCAGAGTTCCATGAGTATCAAAAAAACTCAGCTGTGCCCTGCAGAGTCATGCAAGTGGTGAAGTGAGGTAAGTCGCACTGCTCACATTGAAATTTTAGTGCCAGGTGTTTGCACTGCACAATAAATTCAGTGTGAATAACACCACATGCAGCACGAGAGGGCACAGCTTCTTTCTGCTGCTTGAGCAGATGTTCTACTCAAGTGGCAGCTTCCTCAACGTGAGAGGCAGTTTTCTCAACACGAACAGTAGCAACCGCCCGCGTAAATAAATCTCACAGGAGGTGGTCTAGGGTATGGACAAATTAACGCTGTCGAGCCACAAGAGAGCACAAACTCAGCTCCATTCCACTACGTGGAGTTTTTGGGAACTCCGCGTTCGTTGCAGAGCACAGAGTGGGAAAAACTCTGTACACTCTGCGAGTGGAGCCGAATTTTATGCCCAGGCCTAAAAATGATCACCTCCATGGCATAGTTCAGCATGCCACACTGTTCTGTATGGCTTTTCTTTATATACCACAGCCAATGCATCATTTCTTACACCTGAGTTACCGATATGCAGCTATTTTGATGCATTTCAGCCTCAGCGCGCCGCTTGTTGATGATGCGTCCTTTTCCCGAAAACCCATAAATATTACAGTGTCAGTTTTACTTTTTTTTAGCGTGGGAACGCCTACTTTGCATATTTAATTTTGGATGTTGCACAGCCGGTTGTGACACAGCTACATTCCGACTCAGGGCTACTATATGTGACAAAAGTGCATATGTGTAAATATGGCATATAGCCTACGTCACTGCTGCATCAAAAATGTTGGCACAATGGCGGCGCAGCTTGCTTGTAGATGAGTCCCTAATTTGTTTATGGGACTCTTATGTCTGCAGGTCTGCAGATAAAATGCTTACAAACAGCACTGCTAGGAAATACCAGGAGAAAGGATTATGAGATTTCAGCTGGCATGCACAGGGAAGGAAACACATAAAGAAAAATTTTAAATAGTGAAAAACGCAGAGAGGAACAGATTGAAAAACAATGAGAATGACAGAGAAAGATATGAAAGAAAAACTAAGGATGAGAGAAAAAAAATATGGGTTGATACAAAGGGAAAAAAGAATGGAAAGAGAATGGAAGGGTGACAGGAAGGAAGGGAAAGTGAATGGAAAGATGAAAGAAAGGTTAAAGGATGAAAGGGTGAAAGAATGAAAGAATGACTGGATGGAAGAGTGAAAGGACTGACTGGTGAAAAAGTGAGAGGATGGAAGTACAGAAGAATGCACAGATGAAGAAGAATGAATGGATGGATGGTTAAAAGACAGATGGGTACATGAACGTATTGATGGGTGGTTGGGTGAAAAGATGCATGGATGGATGAATGGATGGGTATATGTAAAGGTGAAGGTATGGACAGATTGATGGATGAAAAGATGGAGAATAAATGGATGGATAGATGAAAAGAGGGAGAAAAGAACTCTTCTTAGGAGGGTTGCATTTGCTAGCTTCTCACGCTGGGTTTGATAAGAGGTATGTTTCAAGTGGGGTATTTTAATTTCCTGGTTACTCCCTTGCTCCACTGACCTCCTTCTTCCAGATTATTGCCACAGTGGAATTGTTAACCCAAATGCTGTGTTCTACCATAAAGTTCTAGAAGAGAAGGCAAAAGAATGTTCTCAGGCGATTGAGATCCCAGGTCACTCAGGCAGATATGCATGCACTTAACACGAAACTCAAAGAACACTTAGGGCCAGATTTGCTAGCATTTTGTGTAATGGTTGCACCACTTTAGTGGCGCATCCATAACGCAAAAGGCGAGTAGATATTTACAAAGCCATGCAGGGGGCGATTTGCGCCACCTTGCGTGGCTTTGTAAAAAACAATATAATGCAATGAGCGACTTGCACTGCATTGCATTACATTTCATTGGGTGGAACATGGCGTTCCCATGCCTCCACCTATGAATTTTAAGCAATCCCAGATTTGAAAAGGTTTGTAAACCTGGGATTGAGTGAAATCGCTACGTCTCCCAGAGGCTGGCATAACAAGGAGACAAATCTTTTTTTCCCCTTGTTATTACCTCAGCACACATAGAAAGAGGAACATGTCTTGAGAGATTGTTTTTGTGCAAGAAGTTATCCCTCCCAGTACAAACAAATTCTCCTTGTAAAGCAGGCACCCTTGCACCGTGGTGCAAGGGTGCCTGCATTGGCGCTAGGCTGCCTGAAGTGCGCAGGCACAGGTGCAAAGAGAGAGCACAAATGCTCCATATCTTTGTAAATATAGAGCATTTCTGCCCTCTCTCTTTCATGCAATGCAGCACAGCAACTTTGCTTGCTGCCCTGCGTTGCGTGAAAGTTTACTAGATGTGCCATAGTGAGTAATGCATGCACATGCAGGAACCAAACACAACACCTGTCGTCCTTACTGTGAAATCAGCATCATTTTAGTTTCCAGGTATTGATAATGCATGCATCTTGTTCACTTACCCATTTTGTTAATGAATACATTCTAACAATAAACGGTACCTTTTAGAAGGAATACATGCAAACAGACATTGAATAGATTTAAAGGGGAATACCGCACTGCGGGTGATTGAAGGTGTGACATAACATACAATACTCACGCCTACCTGATGTATAATTTAATTAGGAGAGACAAATGTAGTAGACTTTAGTACAAGTCTTAGATTTACTTTCATTTTTGAACGTTTCTGAAAATAAGCACCATGTACTATTATCTGTCGACACACGGTGGCAGCATTTCACTGTTGCTGTCTGTGCAGGAAGCTGCAAGAAACATGTTGTCAATTTCGGAATGTCATGTGCTTCACTTTTTAATAACATCATTGTTCTACGTAAATAAAAAGCAGTCATACTCAGTTTGTGTAGAATAAATTGATCGTTTTGTGTGAACCCTTCAGAAGCATTTATTACTCAAAACAATGTGATTTTTTTTTTTAAGTGCATGGAAAAAGGTAAAAGCGTGCAATGTGCAAAGGATATCAGTCCTCACATATATTATACTGTACCATTTTTACAAAAGGGAACTACAATGAATAGGGTACTTAGGGGCATATTCAAAAGGAGCTATCGCCGAATTAACAGCACTTTATCGCAGCCAAAGTCGTGATAAATGTACCCCCCCATTCACAAGCCGATGTAAACAGCCCACAGCACCAGTTTACCCGCGATAGCAGCCGCAAAAACATCGCCACAGAGGACCCCAGCAAATATCGCTAATGAGATGCAGAGTAGGCGTTCCCGTGACAAAAGCCGAGACAACAGCACACCTCAACATTCACAACGACCAGCCACATCCGCGATAAAAACACAAAACAGGCGATAAGGCGCGTTAGCACCAGGAAATCTACACCTGCTCTGACCTGGTGTAAAGTCGGACGGCAGCCAGCACCACAAAAGGTAGCACAGCCCAGGGCCACATCCGAAGGGCGACAGATGCCATGGAGCCACCCATCATGCGGCCCGGACACCCAAGAGGGTCACAACACCCACCGCCACCACCCCCAGGACCACCCCTCCCTGGCGGGAAACATCCTTTACCACGCAACCATTACATCGTGGTATGGTTACATCATGGTTTTCACAACGCAAGTCGTTACATCGACTTGCACTGGAGGGCGCTCTAGACTAAGGAATAGTGTGAATTACTATTCCAACACCTTCCCTACTGTACGTAGACTGGAGTTGGAATAGTAATTCACACTATTCCTAAGTCCAGCGCCCTGCAACGCAAGTCGATGTAACGACTTGCGTTGTCAATACCGCGATGTAACATACCGCGTTGTGATGGTACGCGTTGTACCATCATACATTCCTCCTTGGCACCCCCCGACCAAAGACATGCCACATCAGCCACACCGTAACATGTACAAAATATTCCGCTTGATGCCGCACAATCACAACTGGTGACATGGATGTGTCGTCACAGAAATGACCAGCACACATTCACTTTCGAAGCAACAAATGAAACTTTATTAAAACGAACAACGAAATGAAATGAAGACACATGGCCGCTCCCCTCTGGACAATACTTAGGTCACAGCCTGTAAGACAAAAAACATGATGAGAAGGTGTGTCCTGCGCACATCAGAGGACAGAGAGAGAGCGAAGGAGAGAGAGAGGAAGAGAGGGAGAGAGAGAGAGAGAGAGGAGAGAGAGAGGAAGAGAGGGAGAGAGAGAGAGAGAGAGAGAGAGAGAGAGAGAGAGAGAGAGAGAGAGAGGAGAGAGAGAGGAAGAGAGGGAGAGAGAGAGTGCCGCCCCTGCGCACCCAGGCCACACTGCTCACCTGCTGCCACCGGTGTGTCTCCAACCACGTGCCGGTATGTAGGGCAGTCCACCATGTCACACATCTGATTCAGAGCCGTCAGCTGAAACAGAGCCCAGATACATGACTGGCACAGTACACACACTTGCACAAGACAACATCGCCTGCCCGCCCATGCACACCCAGGCCTCAATGCTCACCTTCCGCCACCGGTGCGTAGACAGGAGGTCCCACCACGTGCCGCTGCAAGCCACAAGCCCGGGGCCCGCGGACATGGTACCCTCCACATCATGCAGCCCCGCTCCGCAGGCCACCAGGTCTCACGTTTGGTGCTGGGTCTTGATTACTCCATGGCAGAGGACATACCAGTGCACCCAGCCCATTGCAGGCTGCTCACCAGCTCAGCCCAGTGGGTGCCACCAACTCTGGGATCCCGGAAGCGACGCCACGTGGCGGTAGGCCTGTGCTGCCCCCTGGCTCTGGCCTACACTGCGGTCCAGCAGGGCACACAAAACCTGAGCTGTCTGGACTGCCGGGATGGGGCATCATCGCAGGCTGCACACCCGCTCATGGTGCCACTGACACAGTGCACCCCAAGTCACCGTCCCGTGGTGGGGTGCCTGTGCCGTCTGCAAGGCCCCGGGTGCCACTAACCATATGCAACCCCAGTCTGTGCCACGTGGTGGTAGGCCCGTGCCTTCCGCAAGGCCTCGGATGCCACTAACCCTGTGCGCAACAACTCATGGCCCTACATGAGTGAGAACCGTGGAGCGGCCATCATCCAGTCACCACCGGAAGAGGGGAATGTGACGTCATCGGCCCCTTATGTTGGCGGAGTCACATGGCCTGTGACGCCTGTGCCAGAGGGGTGTGGTATGTGTGAAAACCTGCCCTCAGGGAGTGGCTGTGACATGTTGACAACTAGACCAGTGACCTGCACACCACCAGCGAGAACGGCTGCGATGGGTAGCAATGAGGGCCCCCCCTCGGGGCGTTAGCAGAGTGGTCTGGCCTGCCGTACGCCCGACCAGCGCAGGGCTTGCAACAATGACTCGTGGGCTCTGGGCGTGGTCCAGTCCATGTCCGGACAAGGAAGTGACTGATGCGTGTGTCCCTGTTGTAGTGTTCACGGAACCTGGGACACAAGATGCAATGTTGCACCCTCTGACTGGCATCCCACAGGATGGACATCATTGACGCAAGGGAAGGCACTGTCCCCACATTCATCCACACATCCATACATGAATGACGTAAGACATTACACAGCAGTTCGTCACTGGATGTTTATTTGCACATCCAGTGCAGTCATGCAGCTGGAGCGGTACAGGGCAATGCCGAGCACACTAGACAATATGGGCCCGTGGAGGGCCAGCCAGTGTCCATCCGGGGATGAGCTGTACTGCGGAAGAGGAAGGGTACAGTCCGCAGTCTGTCCACCGTGTCATTGGTCATCAAACAGGATGTGGCAGTCCATGTCGCTGTCCAAGGTGAGTGCATCATACTGTATTGGGGGTCAGTGGTAGGTCTTGAGGCCATGTGCAGCACCAAGCAGAAACAGGCAAGGTGGCGGAAATGGATGCTAGTGCCTGGCCCTCCTGACCACAGTCCCATCCACGTCCTCATCCCCGGGTGTATGCCCTGCCCCACCTGTGGGTGTTTCAGTACCGGCTGCGGCACTGTGTGCCACTGTCACATCAGGGGCCGGAGGAGGATTGTCGGACACACTGTGTGGCAGTGACACATCAGGTGCCGGAGTGGATATGCCTGCCGCACTGGGAGGCACTGACACACCAGTGGGCGGAGATGTGGATGGTGTGGGTGCAGCAGCATTCATCATCGCCATGCCTTGTGGCAGCAACGCAATGATGCAGGACACGGTAGATCCCAGCTACATTTCGCTGATGTGCAGCGGCGGCTGCCATCCTTTCCGCCTCCATCCGCACCGTGTCCTCCATGAGCCTCCGCATGTGTGCCAGCTCACGGCTGGCATCGCTGGGGCCACTCTGAGCGGACAGGTATTCTTCCCTCCACGTCATGACTCCAGAGATGTCAGTCAGGGCTCGCTGGAGTCCATGGGGTGGACATAGACACCCAAGGATGGCGTCCAGTTTGGTAGCCATGAGCTCGAATCCCATCCGCACCTGCTCGGACGTCTCCCTCTGGCCCTCCAGCACACGGCGTTGGAAGGCCATTTGTTGTTCCTGTGGGACTTGGGAGGGTGCCGGGGCTGTGGGTGCCTCCTGCTGGGGGGTTTCGGTGGTGGGTGGGGTCTCATGGATGTAGCTGGGCTGCCCTGATCCTGGAGGTGAGTTGCGGATGAGGTCAATGAGGTCTTGGATGGTTTGGGTGTCGATGCTGGTGTTGTCCTCCTCCTCGTCATCAGTGAAGAGTGGCTGTGACTGCTCTGCAGGAGGTGTTGACGATGCCCCTGCGATGTGAAGGGGAGATGGTGTATTACAATGTGTCCACATGTATGCAGCCGCATGGTACAGGTTGACATTCAGACAGCATGGCATTGTACATTGTGACAGTCTGTGGATCAGGGCCATGATCCAGAGTCATTGTGGGTGTGCACTGTGCTCTGCTTGATTGTGCATGTGTGCCATTGTGGCCATCTCCACCCGTCCCCCCAGTACCTGGTGCTCACTCACCCTGTTGCGGTTGTGTTGTGTCCTGTCGAGCAGTGTCCGGTCCCCCGACTCCGGCCACAGTCTCCACACCGATGACTGTCGACTCCAGCTCCTCCATGTCATCCAGCTCCAGCTGTGGCGCTGGGCCCCCACCTCTGGTCTGCATTGCTGCCTTCAGGTTGGCGGAGAGTTTCTCCTTGGTCTTCCGCTTGATGTCATTCCATCGCCTCTTGACCTCGTCCATTGTCCGCTTGTGCATTCACCTTGTCGACGATGTCCCGCCATATTCCAGTTTTGGTGCCCAATGACACGTTGGAGGTGATGAAGAGTTGCTGATGGTGTTCCATCACCTCCGTGACTATGATCCTGTTCGCCTGCGGACTGAACTTGGTCTTCCTCGCCTTCTTGTCCTTGCCCTTCCCTGTCCCCGAGGTCCCAGGCTGGTTGTCCGGGGTGCTTGTGGGGTTGCGCTCGTCCTCTGCGCCTGCTCCGGCTGCCTCCATGGTGCTTGTGTGTTGGTCAGTTTGTGTGTGGGTGTTTTTTCTACTTTTATGGAGATTTTTGACACCTACCAGGTGTGTGTTGCAGGCCTGGCGCTGCTTGTCGCTGTTTCCTCATCGCGCTTTGGCCCATCGCGTGTTTTTTGGTGTTGTGGTTTGTGTTTTTATCTCCATCGTGGTGGTTGTATCGCGGACATTGTCCGCGGTTTCGGCAGACTATCGCATGGTACCGCCTTGTTGTGAAATCCACTTTGACACAGGGTTATTTTCCCGCAATAGGCTGCGATATTGAAAGTTGTGTTACGCTACTCTTTGGTAGTTATCACACGTTCTTGTGAATATACCCCTTAGTACACTCAAATATATGCAGCAATGTGTGCGTGCTATTAACATAATGGAGCACCATAATAATAGAACAGACATTACAGAGATGTTAATGATAACTTGTTAATACGTGGATATACCAGTTTCCTAAAATATTAAAATGAAATTTGAGGTAACTTTTTTTCATAATTCAGCTGCTTCAATTAGTAAATTGCGTAGCAATTAATTAATTTAAAATAAAGAAGCAATATGAAAAAGCATAGTAATCAACCTGAAGAGGTTATTGTAAGTTACTCACACCCAGATTCTCATAGCAATGCATAGAAACCGTAAAAGCCCTGACTGCAGGGTTTCATGCTGGCAGCAGTGTGGCTGGGGGAGCTTTGGCTGCCCCCAGATGTTTCTTGTGGTCGGAGAGGTGGCATCTGTATCAGGCCCCTGCCACTTTCCTGGGGCTTTGCTCATCACTTTGGTTGTCGTGTGCTATGTTGGTGGACTGTTCCACCTGTGAAAGGGTCTGAGGGGTGTTTTCCGGTGTGGACCCTCCCGAGGACAGGATGTTAGTGGTGGCAATGAGTGTTAGGGGAGAAGGTAATAAATGTGACCCGGGAATTGAGCTTGTGGTCTTTGGCAGTGATATAACTACTGTGTGCGTGTCGTTATTGTCCGGGGGACGATACATAATCAGGCAGACCTCTCCGACACCACAAAGCGTGGTCTTACATACAACTGGCTTCGCTGCTGCGGGGAAGGAAGAGTGGAGGATTGTGGTAAAATGAATTCTGGATCCAATTAAGATTGGTGTATGGCCCGTTCCCCCTCTTCTGACTTGGTACCCTTTCTGCTTATGGGTGAAAGGGGGTCGGGAGGTGGGTAGGGTGCTGGAAGAAGGGGCTGAGAGGCAAGGGTGGTTACCCCACAGTGTCGTAGCTTCCATTAGTGCAGTAGGTGCAGTGGCACCATGGCTCAGAGGCCAGAGGAGCCCACAAAACTTCATTATTGCTATATTTCACTGTCAAACAGAGGCCAGGGTGCCCATTTCCTTCCATGCACTAGGGCCCATCACACACTAGCTATGCCACAGTTCCGCCATGGTGCGGCACTGCGTGAGCAGATCCAGAGTTGCATCCTGCCTGCACGCCCTGTCCTTGCAGACACCAGCCAGTAGCTCAACCAGGTTTTACCTAGGGCAGAATCCCACTCGCTATAAAATGTTCTAGTCTTTTTGTATCTGGGGTTACCGGGTGTGGTAACATCACACTCGACAGCGGAAAAAAATTGATCCACCTATAATCAGCCTGTAAAATAACTGTGAAAACCAACAAAAGGGAGAGTTTGTTGCTTTTCTCCTATGTTTCAAGGTTCCTCTATTTCAACAATTAACCACAAAGTTATGTAAAGACTCCGGTTGATCCCAAAGAGTGACACAAATCTGATTCCCTGCAACAGTAACCAGATGCAAACACCAGAAGTTTTTATGGAAAGAAGAAACACTTATCTAAAGAACAAGGATGAAATAGCAGACCAGGGGCTAGGTAAAGTCAAGGCAGTCCTATAACCTGCAGGAAACATTACAGATAAGCATTGTCTCCTATGCTTTTGCCTTCTTGTAGTCCCCTCCCCATTAACAAACCACTACATTGCATGTCTTTGGATGTGGACCTAATAGGACTCTTTTCTTTTCCTTAATTCATACTCCTTCCATTGAGAAACTGAGGACCAGATTTTCAAAAAAGGCCCCCAAATAGGCTGTACTGCATTGTGGCACAGGGAGGGAGCAGGAGCTGGTCATATCTATAGAGATATGGCTCTCTCCTTCCCTTTCTCTAGTGCCGGCACTGATTTCAGCTGCCGAGCGCCATGCACACACCTTAGCGCCATAGCGCAAAGGTGTGTGCGAGAGTCTATCATAGGTTTTGTACTGGAAGGGTACCCTTCCTGTACAAAATACTATGCCTAAACAAGTTCAAACACTTTCCCCACTTTGTATGTCTGCAGCACAGTGCAGAATGCATGCAAATTAGGAAAAAAAGGAGAAATGAAAACATTTGTCCTCTTAACGCCTCTGTTCAGAAGGCCTTAACTTTTGTTGCTAAACCCTGTCTACAATTGTTTGTAGATCGGGTGTTCTGTCAAACGGCATAGGTGGTTACATGGGAGCGCCCATGTAATACCCATGTAACGTCCCCTTGGCGCTAAGTAATGCAAAGCAATGCTTCGTGCTGCTTTACGTTACTTGTAGGGTACTTTTCAATACAAAACAAGTTTTGCGCTGGAAAGTAAATTGGTAAAACAAATATTTTAGGGTGGTAAGCATCACTTTTGTGATGCCCACCCAGTGCAAAATATTTGAAAATATACCCCTGAGAGTCACTGCAAGGATACTCATTTGCTTTTATGAATTGAGTATTACTAATGGTGTTTTCACTCAGTTTACAGCTGTGCGTTTTTGCCATCTGGCACCATTATTCAATCAGCGATTTGTTGTCCTTTGGTGTCTGCACACAGGATGACTCTATGGGGCCAATTACGATGTTGGTCGTAAAGCCCCTGACCTCTAATCGGAAGCTTTCTGACCGCGGTCGGAGGCCTTCCGACCGACTCGGTCGGTTTGCGGTCTGATCTACCGATTACGATGTCAGCAGTCGGAATGTAAACCGGCCGTTCATTTCGACTCTGTTCCGACCACCTCTCAGAGTATTCCTGTTGGTACGAACCGCACCACAATCCCCTATGGATGGCGTTCCTGCCATCGGGATTTCGATGTTGGTTTCTCACAGCCTTTCCGTGCCGGCCTTCCCAACATGGAAAGGCTGTCGGAAAGCGACTTTTGGGGGCCCTAGCAGGGCCCCCTAGTGTCTGTGGTCTACGGTCGGTGGTCTAGGGGGTACCTAGGGTACCCCATGTAGACCCTGCACTGTGTGGCAGGCACCATGGGGTGCCTGCCACAGGGTGCAGGGTTTCATACCCTCTACCTCATTTCTCTATAGGAGCCTGTATTACGGCTGGTTTATGGCCGTAACACAAGCTCCCATAGAGAACACTGGGAATCTGACCAAACAGTGTTCGGTCGCATTGTAATCAGGCAGTCGGAACTACCGACATCAGGTCGGTCGGTCCCGAGTCCGAGACGGTGTCGGTTGGAGGCAACTCCGACCGACATTGTAATGAGCCCCTATGTCTTATAATTTGTTGTTGGAATCTGATATGACCTGCAGCTCATAACAGTGGTGTTGAAACTAGGGGTGCAGGAGGTGCTACAACACCCCCATAAAACGTGATAGAGTTTAGATGGAGAATGAGCAATAAAGGGGTCCTTCTAGCAGCATTTTTTTTTGTGTTAAAGGAAGCAATGTCAAATATCCAGTACGTCATTAGTGAGGTGATGTTGTTGATCAGCAACCCCAGGTACAAATCACTCCAGCACCATTGGGTCATACATCCTGGAAAAGCTGTCTCCACTCAATTGTCCAATTTTCTTTGGTGAACTTGGTTAGATTTTCCTAACCTCCAGAGTTAAAGATATTCCTCTAATAATCCCTCTGCAGAAAAAAAAAATGGACAGCTATATCAACTCCAGACCCCAACTATGGATTATATACAGCTTGGGATGAAAAACGTGGAGCACAACAGATTTGCCAGATGAATCTCAGTTAACATAGTGAGACTATGGGACTCATTTATGAGGCGATACCGGCACTTTTGCACCCCCGGAATGTCACTTTTTTGACGTTCTGGTGGCACAATGTGCCACCGCATATTTATAAGGCCACGTAAAGCCACTTTACGTGGCTTTTTATGGCCTTATAAATATGAGCCCCTTTCACGCAGAAAACTGCGTGAAAGGGGCGTTCCATGGGTGTAGCTGTGGGTGTTCCCACGCAACACCCATGGAACTTGACACATTCCCAGATTTACGAGGCATCGTAAAGCTGGGAATGCGTCAGAACCTAACGCCACCCCAGGGGTGGCATTAGGGAGGCGCAAGGAAGAAAAATGAAAACATTTCTCCTTGTGCTTTCATTTTTCTATGTGTGCTGCATGCAGCACACATAGAAAAAGGAAATCGCCTGAATTGATTGATTTTGTGCAGGAAGGGTCCCTTCCTGCACAAGATCAATTATCCCCACAATGCAGGCACCCTTGCACCATGGTACAATGCAGGCACCCTTGCACCATGGTACAAAGGCGCAGGGGAAAAGGACAAGAATGTGCCGTATCATATAGATACAGCACATTCCTGCCCATTATTTGTGCCGTAGGGCAGCGCAGCAGGGAGGCCTGCAGCACTGCCCTATGGCAAAAGCCCATAAATAAGGCCCTATATTCTTTTGGACCCACTCAAATATGTACATACATAGCAAGCAGTTATATCAGTGGGTTTTATTATATCCTAAAATTTAATACATCATATGAACTAAAAACAACTTAATTGCAATGCAGGCTCCAGCAAAGGTGAACAGCATTAGAGAAACAACGTTTTTGGGCCTGATTACGAGCTTGGCAGTGCTGTAGTGGGACTACCTGCTCCCACACCACCAAACCTGTAGTTGAACTATCCACCAGATTAGAACTTTTCTCATGGTCTGGTGGGTGGTTCTTTGGCATTGCCATGGCGGTGCCTATGAAATACGTCAAAATCAGTACCTGCACGGCATGGATGGCTGCAGTCCATGCCGTGCAGGTACTGGGGTGCATTCACACAGGGGGCACAACATGTGCCCCCCTGCATGCATCCCCAGACCAAAAGGCTCTTTGTTTCCTCTCCTCCACGGTTTTCTTGGAGGTGGAACCGCCATGAAAACTGCAGCGGAGAGGAAACTTGTAATATGCTTGGCTGGCCCATGACAGTCCTTCCAAGCATACTGCGGCCTCTAGACCACTGAGCCACCACTAGAGATCTCTGATCCCCGGCAATTGTGGTGGTCCCAAGGCATCCCGACTGCCCAAGTTGTAGTAGGTTGGTCGGAAGACCGCCACCACCACGCCCGCGAATTAGATGTAATTCAGCAGGTGGAATGGCAGTCCACCTGCCGAATTACAACTACGATGGTGGGACCGCCACAGGACTGCCATAACCGCCAAGGATCCCTGATCCCATGGTGGTGGCACAGTGGTGTGAGGCTATGATATGCTGGCAGTGCCGCTGCAGCACCACCAAGGATAATACGAGTTGTCTCACTGCGAACCTTTTCATGGTGGTGAGCCCGCCATGAAAAGCGTGGTGGTGAGGAAACTAAGGGGGCCCTTCAGGACCCACTGTTACCTCTGTGCACAGGGATGCATCCATGGGGCATATGTTGTGCCTCCCTGTATTTTTGCACCCCCCTGTTCCTGCACAGACAGAAATGCACAATTGTGCATTTCTGCCCGTGCAGGAACAGGCTGCAATGCTCCTATGAGCCTTAAAAAGGCACCGCTGTGGAATCACCACCGCAGGACCGCCCACCAGGATTCCAACTCGTATTCCAGTGGGCGGACTGACTACTAGTTTGGTAGTCTAGGAGCGGGGCGCTGACATGGCGGCGTGCTCCAAGACCGCCAAACTCGTAATCAGGCCCTATGTTTTTACCACTAGTGTCATAATCTTTACCATGCATGAGTTTACAACTATTTTTGGATCTAGATATTTAGCATGCATGTGTCATTACTATGCATTGTCTTACCACTTGTGTTATTACTACTTATGTGTTTTACAACTTGTGTAATTAACACCATGTTTTTCATACTAGTGACATTAGTACTTATGTGTTTTACAACTAGTGTTATTACCATGAATATGTTTAGTATGCATTAATATGTAAGTATATGGGTAAGTATATAAGTAAGTATATGTTATAGGTATTCGGTAAATATTAATTTCATAATTATTTTTTATACTTTTTTAATGATAATAAATGTTAGGGTGGTAAAGGTATTAATACACAAGTATTAATATATATGTAATTTATTATATTATAATAAGTTTTAGGGACAGGATATAAGGGATACAGGGGTATTGGATGGGGAAGTGTTTTAATACTCGGGCATTAATGTATACATTTTTAAACTATAATGGGGTCGATTCCGATTCGGGCCGGAAAAAGCACCGACCGACTCGGATCCGGAAAAAATACCGACCGACAAGTACCCGTGGCGCACGACACGCCAAGTACGATGCAAGGCGCGAAAAATCCGACCGACACGTACCGAAACAAAGTCGACCGACCGAGCCGCACGGAAAGCAGCAATCCGGCCGGAAAAACACGCGAATCCAACCGACCGACACGCACCCGGAACAAATCCGACCGAAACGTACACGCGAACTCCAAACCGCAAAGTACGATGCAAGGCGCGAAAACCACGACCGAGTCGGACGGAGGCCAAGCCGTACGACCGACACGCATACAAAACCGAGCTGAAGCAACACAATACACCGCGACCGACGCGTACGCAGCATAGAAAACTGCACAAACACAGCGTGAACGAAACGGAGAACACCGTACGACACCAATGCAGGGTCCGACTCGGTCACAAGAACGTTTCCAACATACACAAACAGCACAAAGGAAAAATCACCCAAAAAAGGCCAAACAAGCAATTACCAAGCCAATAAATACTGGGGGGGTGGGGACAGAGAACAAAGACACACCCACAACTCCACCTATATAAAGGACACAAATCACTACCATGAGCCCTTGCAAATGCCATTCCACTGCCAGCACCCAAGAGAAAGCAACCACACACCCACAGCTCATCCCTCACACAAGCCACACACCATCAGCACACCAACAAATACCTACCTCACATACACCCAGCAAAACACACACTCACACACCCTCACCTGCACACCAACACACACATCACCCACCATCACCAACCATCACCATGCCCCCAAGAAGAATCCCAAGTTCCTAGATAGTGAATTGGAAGTCATGGTAGACGAGATCCTCAGGGTGGAGCCACAGCTGTTTGGCACATTGGTCCAACAGACCCCCATGTCGCAGAAAACCAAGATGTGGGAGAGGATTATCAACAGGGTGAACGCCCAATCACCATGTCGGCGCACAAAGACGGACATCCAGAACAGGTGGTATGACGTGCGCAGGAGGGTACGGAAAATGCTGAAGCAAGACTACATCAACAGCCAACACACCGGCAGTGGCCCTCCTGCCAAGCCAATATACCTCAGGCCCTGGGAGGAGAAGGTGCGGGCCATCCTTCCGCCAGTGAGCGTATATGGACTAGAGGACATCCCAGAGCCTGGTGAGTACACAACAAATGTACACAATATACTGCCACAAAACACACACACATCACTGTCAAGGGGAGAGTCAAACCATGCACTCATAGCAATTACACAGCAACCAGAACAGAATCATCCCAAAATGTGTATGTCAGTCAGATAAACACAACACATGCCATCAAAAAAGTCACATCCAACTGTGCCATCACATGTACAAACAACTACAACTACAGCTAGGCAGTGGCACAAATAGAACTAACAAACACATCCAGACATGTAGCCACCACAACAACACCAACACACAGTGAAGACCACTCAAAGGAAGGAATTCTGTGTATGCTGGCCAAGTCAGTGTAGCCAATAGCATCATGGGAGTCGCAGTCACACATATTGCCCCCCACAACTGTCCCATCAACACCACCATGAACCATGCGCACATCACAGGAAGTGGAGAAGGACTCACAAGATGGCTGACACTGGCTACTGCTGTGGGGAGCACAAGGCCCTGCTGGCAACTGTGCACCAACAAACAGCAGGACACCACTGACTGACATCCTGAGAGACAACTTACACTCCCTGCAATGCAAGCACGTTCCATGGTGGGATATCTGGCTAGCTGGGTGGGAAGGGGGACTTGCAGCACTGACCATAGTCACAAGCACCTCCCCTCACACACACCCCAACACAAACTCCACAGAACCCACCTGGTAGAATGCAATGCCCCCCATCCTAAAACAAGATCCCACAAAGAACCACCACCCTGGGTTATGTTGTGTGAAGCACAGGGACACTCTTGGGACTTTTAGCCAAACAACTGCCAGGACAACACTCCCAGCCATCCTGTCAGCACAGCCAGCCCACCCCACAGGGAAGCAGAGTCAAAAGGAAGGAAGCATGGGCATGCTGGGAAGGGGGGTGGAGGCAATAGCATGATGGGAGTCGTAGTCACTGATATTGGTCACCCCCACAACTGTCCCATCAACACCACCCTGAACCATGCTCACATCACAGGATGTAGAGGACTCACAAGATGGCTGACACTGGCTACTGCTGTGGGGAGCACAAGGCCTGCTGGCAACTGTGCACCAACAAACAGCAGGACACCACTGACTGACATCCTGAGAGACAACTTACACTCCCTGCAATGCAAGCAAGTTCCATGGTAGGATATCTGGCTAGCTGGGTGGGAAGGGGGACTTGCAGCACTGACCATAGTCACAAGCACCTCCCCTCACACACACCCCAACACAAACTCCACAGAACCCACCTGGTAGAATGCAATGCCCCCATCCTAACACAAGATCCCACAAAGAACCACCACCCTGGGTTATGTTGTGTGAAGCACAGGGACACTCTTGGGACTTTTAGCCAAACAACTGCCAGGACAACACTCCCAGCCATCCTGTCAGCACAGCCAGCCCACCCCACAGGGAAGCAGAGTCAAAAGGAAGGAAGCATGGGCATGCTGGGAAGGGGGAGGAGGCAATAGCATGATGGGAGTCGTAGTCACAGCTCTACATCCCCCACCACATGGCCCAGCAAGCTCACACTCACGCATGCACATCCCACAGAGAGTGGAAAGGCCCATCAAAGATGTCTGACACTGTTGCTGTGTCGTGGGGAGCACAAGGGCATGCTGGGTACTGCACACCAACCAACAGCAGGACACCACTGTCAGCCATCTTGCCATTGCTCTCACACCCACACACACTGAACTCCACACAAAAGCAAGTAAGTATGGGAATGCTGGGAAGTGGGGTGGAGGCAATGGCATGATGGGAGTCGTAGTCACAGACATAGCTCACCCCCACAACTGTCCCATCAACACCACCCTGAACCATGCTCACATCACAGGGAGTGGAGAAGGACTCACAAGATGGCTGACACTGGCTACTGCTGTGGGGAGCACAAGGCCCTGCTGCCAACTGTGCACCAACAAACAGCAGGACACCACTGACTGACATCCTGAGAGACAACTTACACTCCCTGCAACGCAAGCACGTTCCATGGTGGGATAACTGACTGGCTGGGTGGGTGGGAAGGAGGTCCGGCTGCCAACCAAACACAACCAATGCAGACCATGTTCACACCCCAGAAAATACATAGAAATGCCAAATAATGCAGGACAATGTGCCACACCAATATCAACCCCTGACTGTGACGACTCAGGACAATGCAATGTACAGGCCCGCACCCAGAGGCACAGTCACAACTGTCATGTGTGTCAACCATTGATGCCTGCAGAAACATGACATACATTGTTTGTGTCTCCCAAAAACAGGTGATGATGGGGACACAGCAGCAGACGCTGAGGAGTCCCAGTCCCAGGCTCAAGAGGATGCCGAGCTCACTGGCGTCGTACAGCCTCTGTCCTCCTCGGACGATGAAGAACAACCTGGCACATCCGGTGCAAGTCAACATGCAGCACCAGCAGGACCACCAGCTGCAGCACCAGCAGGACCACCAGCTGCACCCCCTGCACCCACCCCTACAACGACTGTCACCACGAATACCATCCCTGCCGACATGGACAGAATAAGGAGCAACACCAGCACAGTGACCCTGGACCAACCTGGGGCCATGGACACCACCACCACCAACCCCCAAGGTGGACCAGGGTTATCTGTGCGTGCCACTGCACACACTGCACATGTCAGCAGGGGTGGTGGGAGGGTGGGAGACAGAGGTCGCTGCTTGCAGACGTTGCTGGTGTGCATGATGACCCACAACTGGTACGCATAGCTGATGCGTACCAGTCCAGCACCGGAGAGCTCAGCCAGGTAGTGGGGCTCCTCAGAGACATTAAACAGCAGCAGGCTGCCCATCATGCCCGCTTGGACTCCCACATGTCCCACGTGGAGTCACACATGTCCCGTGTGGACTCACACATGTCCCGCGTGGAGTCCAAGTGGGATGCACTGCATGAGATGACGGCGGTGCACAGGGACATTTTACAATGCCTCCGCCAGATGAACAGCAACCAGTCCACACCTCCCTGTGTGCCAACAACATCTGGTGCCGAACAAACTGCAACTGCCACAGGGAGGGAGGAGGACTCTGGCGGAGAGTCCCCTGCACCGCAGCAGCCTGCACTTGAGGGCCCCCCCAAGAAGAGGGGTCGTCCGAGGAGGGAAAAGTGAGAGGCCGATGGCCAAGCGCAACTCCCAGGAAGCCTGAACCTGTTCTGGATGTTCGCCTTTGTGCACAGACTGTTCACCCTGTTGACGGCAACACTACTCCCACACATTGCATGGGGAGTACAAGTTGGACCAATGTGTCAGACAACTGTGGCCCCGATACTGGGGATCCTGTCTACCCGGACTTTCAATTCACCTAGGAACTTGGGATTGCAAGATTCATGTACAGCACAACCCATCCTATGCACTATTAACACAAATGTATCACAATAAACACACTAATACACCATACTTGCCTCTGTCGTGATTCCAACGTGGGTGCTGTTATGGGGATGATGTACTGCAAAATTACACTGTGTATGCGAACTGCAACAGCAAGGACAACACAGGCATGTGAGTACAGGAAACGTGACACACATGAGGGAGACACACCACCAGGGCTACACGACACATACACACCTAGGCCATCTGACTCATTGCCTACACTGATGTTGCCAGGGAAGACGGTGCAATGCACAGACACCACACCCATTCCCAGTTGTAGTCAAGTAGCCCACAGGTGCAGTAAGCAAATGGCAGTCAAATGTGTGACCACAGACAACGCACATCACAAAGTGAAGCACAGGTTTATTACACAGTTGCAACATGCCGTAACCACTACAGATGCAAGGTAACCCCACCTGGCAGCGGGCACACAGTCAACAACTGTAGACGGAAGGTAGTCCATGGGTGTGGCGCACATCACCTGTAGGGACACAACAGCTACCAGCCTGGATGTGCAATCACGTCGTCGGTGGACACAGTTGACCAAACGAATCTGAAAGTACCCTGTGAAGGACAGAAATGACACACAGTCAAAAGCAATGGAGTACAGGACAGAACAGCAAAACACATGCACAATACATGTTACAAGATACCCACCCAGAACCAAGTTAGCATGTCAACACTGTTGGGGAGTACAGCCCACCTGTCACCACACATCGCAACACACATCCAGTCAAGTGGCCCATGGACACACTCCCACAGCACCAGAGCACCACCCACACATCATGCCAACTCACATCATTGACATGACACCTCAGGATACTCACATTTAGCTAAAGAAGTTGGTGATAAGCTGTGTGCGGACATCACCATCACCATCATCATCATCATCGTCACTAGCATCGTGGTCCAGGCCAGGATCCTCCACAGGTGGCGGATGTTGGTCATTGTCATCCTGGATGAGAGGCAACTCCTTCCGCACTGCCAGGTTGTGGATCATGCAGCAGACGATGATAATCTTGCACACTTTCGCAGGGGCATATGGGAGGGACCCTCCGGTCTTGTCCAGGCAGCGGAAGCGGCTCTTCAGGAGACCAAAGGTCCGCTCAATCACTCTCCTGGTCCGACCATGTGCCTCATTGTAGCGCATCTGGGCAGGTGTCACAGGGTTCCTGAGGGGTGTCAGCAACCACGGCATGTTGGGGTATCCCGAGTCACCTACGGACAGACAAGTGCACATTAGCTGACTTGGAAAAGTGGGCGGAATACTACAGATCAGATCACACACAATGGCACAAAGTCAGTACACACCGACAAGCCAGGCACGCTGGTTCTGCATCTGTGCCATCATCCTGGGGATGCGACTACTCCTCATCACAAAGGCATCGTGTGCTGAACCAGGGAAACGGGCACACACGTGTGAGATGGTCATATCTGCAAGACACACCACCAGTGCATTGACCGAGTGGTAGTGCTTGCGGTTCCTGTAGGCCTGCTCCTGGGCCTGTGGTGGTACCAAAGCCACATGTGTCCCATCAATGGAGCCAATTACATGCGGCATCCTCCCCAGGGCATAAAAGTCACTCTTCACGTCAGTGAGTCGTCGCAGTCTAGGGAAATAGATGTACCGGTTCAGGAAGAGCAACATTGCCGCCAAAACATCGCGGAGCACACGGCTGAACATGGTCGGTGACATCCCACCAGCAGTCGCCACAGTATGTTGGAAGGTACCAGTGGCAAAGAAGTGTAGGGCTGCCATCACCTTCACCTTGGGGGTCAGCGCTGTAGGATACGGCCGGCCAGGCTGCAAATGTGGGGACAACTGCACTGCCAAATCCTCAATCAGCTGCCTGGTGAAGCGGTACCGTCGGATGCTGTCCCGTTCCACCATCGTTGCCAGGTCTGGGAATGGCCGATGGACAGCAGGAGCCCTGCAGTGCAGAGGAGAAGTAAGCAAGATTGTCAGTCACCCCACATATGCGGCATTGAACACACTCAAGATCCCAACATACATCATTATGAGGCACAACTACATGAAGTGTGCAGTACCGGAAGGACATGTATGGTACATACATGGCCAACATCTGTCAACACGGTCCAACAGGTGGCATCAATTAGTCCCAGGTTGGCCCATTGGATATCATGAGGCCGTGTCACAGTTCCCATCTCCTGCTGCCGTGTCACAATAACCCCCCACAGGGACATGTGAGGACAGATGTGCCCCAGGCACCACAGCTCAACGACAGGTACATTCCCAGGGACCCTGTAATGCCACATGGACACTGGCATTACATGGAGTATCATGTATACACCACAGCAAAACAACCATGACCCCCACAGGTAGTGGCCCCACTTGCCACGGCAGGACAGACATGGACGTCTGTGACACACACGCACAACATCAGAGTCCATGCACACACAACGTGGATGTGGAGGCTGTCTCCCATTGTGCACATGAAATCAGAGACATTGTAAACACCACATGCACAAAGACTGTGGAGGACCATCACTATTGTGCCACTGGGACACCCTGGCTCAAACATACCGTCCCACATGGGACTCACGGGGTATGTGACATGACATACACATACACCACTGTGAAATGTGACCATGGCACATGCACAGATATGAACAGTTGCACATCACAGTGGTCACGTACACGTAACACCCAGGATCCTGTCCCCATGAACACGTGCACAGCCTGGGGGTGGCTGCCCACAGGTGACACCCACAGGACAACATGTACACCAACATACACACAATAGGAAATGCAGCCTTACATGCCTTATGATAAAGTTTGGACAGGCTGTCGTGATGTAGGTGTGCCCCTCACTCCCTGGGAGCTCTCTGTGGCTGGCATATGTCCATCTGAGACAGGCATGCTGACATATGCCAGTCACATGTACAGTGATGCGTTGAACAGCAATGGACCGATCGGTGCCTCCGGCCGGCCCATTGCTTTCAATGTGTGCGGGTACGCGTTGTACCCCTGTGCGCGTTGAACAGCAATGGACCGAACGGTGCCTCCGGCCGGCCCATTGCTTTCAATGTGTGCGGGTACGCGTTGTACCCCTGTGCGCGTTGAACAGCAATGGACCGATCGGTGCCTCCGGCCGGCCCATTGCTTTCAATGTGTGCGGGTACGCGTTGTACCCCTGTGCGCGTTGAACAGCAATGGACCGATCGGTGCCTCCGGCCGGCCCATTGCTTTCAATGTGTGCGGGTACGCGTTGTACCCCTGTGCGCGTTGAACAGCAATGGACCGATCGGTGCCTCCGGCCGGCCCATTGCTTTCAATGTGTGCGGGTACGCGTTGTACCCCTGTGCGCGTTGAACAGCAATGGACCGATCGGTGCCTCCGGCCGGCCCATTGCTTTCAATGTGTGCGGGTACGCGTTGTACCCCTGTGCGCGTTGTACCGCAATGGACCGATCGGTGCGCACCCATTGACAATGGGCTTGCCTGGCAACGGACGCGTTTTCGAATTTCGAACGAGTCGGTTGCTGGAAAATCAGTTGGTCACCCACAACAATGTTGCAAAATCATGTATGTCATGAAGTTGAAGATTTGAAGGATGCTGTGGGCGTGTTTTGGTGCTGCTATTCCATGGATTGGCCAGATTCAGAAGATGCAAACGACTTGGACCTATCACTTTGGACACAAGGGACAGTATCTGCCTCTCCAGCACATATATATTGCTGGCTGTTCCCCTGAGAGCCCACTTGCCTGCACTACATGCTCCAAGACGACATCTGCCACTGCACTGCTGCTGTCTCTGCCCCTCTGGACCCTGCAAAGGCACGTACTGTGGAGAGAGCCCCAGCCTTCAGCCTTGAAGAGAACCAGGCCCTGCTGGACAGCCTATTTCCACAGTACAGCAAGCTGTATGGGACACCAGGGGAGCAGGTGAGTGTTCTGTGCACTGCCTTTCTGAATGTGCATTTCGTCTGACTAGCAAGGCTGAGAGTCTGCACGCCCCTGGCTAGCAGGCTCACTGAGTAGTTGTCACCCCCCATAGTGTGTAGTGACTTGCACTGGACAGGTATGGTGCAGTGACAGTGCATTTGAACATGCTTTTACTTCCCATGCAATGATACCATGTAGTGACGTCTGGCAAACTGTCCATGGTCAGCTTTGCACTGCCTGTGTACATCATGTGCCCCTGTGATTGAGACATGTATATACAACTGTGTCATGCACGGATATGTTGCATGTGTGGTAATGGCCTTTTCACTTTGTCATCCTCACAGGTTAATGCCCATCAGAAGCAGGAAATCTGGAAGGACATCGTCCGGGCTGTCCGGTCCGTGGGGGTCTACAAGCGCCGGATCCGCAACTGCCAGAAGAGGTGGCAGGACCTTCGGGGCTGGACCCGGAGGATTGCACGGGTCCAGCTGAAGCTGTCGCCTCCTCGCAGGAGGGGCGGAACACGGACCCTGACCCCCCACATGCTCCAGATCCTGGCGGTGGTCTTTCCAGACCTGGATGGGCAGCTGAAGGCCAGACAGCACAAGGAGGGGGTGAGTCAAAGACTGCACTGTGAACTCTGTATTACATGCTTTGTGCCCTCCTCTGGCCTGGTTCAACTGCCACAGTGCAGCAGTCATGTTGTCCAGGAGCCATGTCCCTCTATTGTGCACTGCCCACTGCTCATCTGATACCCAGGTGTGGCCCTTACAGTCAGGGAATTGTGTCACTTGGGACTGTGTCCTTGCAGTTTGCTTCACTAAAGGTGGGGGACATCATCTGTTTCCCTAACTCTGTTGTGGGCATCATGGGTGGGTCCATTGTTCACACAACGCCTGGGTTTGGACATGTGATCTGCGTGTTGCTTTGATATGCGGTCCACTTGCTGAGCTGAGCCACCACATGTGCCTGGGGTATGTGGCACACGCCCATGCAGCGGGTGGGAACAATGTTTGTGCCCCAGGAGTGTGCAGATTACGTGTGTCACACATACATAGCCAGCTATCCACTGTCCAGGGCACATCCCTCATTCATGTGGAGCAGGACAGTCATGCCTACTCCAGGCCATGCAATGCACTCTGTACTCCCACTCCCGTGTATCAGCTGACACATTGTGCACAGTGATTTGACCCCTCCGGTGTCTGCCTCTGTGTCAGTGTGCTGTGGATTAGTTGCCAGGACTGCTGGGGTGTTTCTTGGTAGGGGCTCAGCATGCCCCTGGAGATGTGACCATAGGAGACGATACTTGTGTGTCACATAGGTGTTTGATCAGCTGCCCGTGCAGACTGGGGTATGCGAATGTGATGTTCAGGCAGCTGTTCCCCATTCACAGCAAATTGTGAGGGGCTCAGGTTTAGAGGGTAGTGTCACAGGTCTCCCATATGTCCAATAGGTGTGACCTGGACAGATGAGGGTTGAGATGATGTGTTGTGTGGGGGATGTACATGTGCACTTGTGCAGCTCCAGGACTTGCATTCCCCATGACCTACTATTGTGACACAGTGCATAGTGTTGTTGTCTGGCTGCCAAGTCATACATCACTGAGACAGTGATGTATGACTTAACAGTCATGCCTCTGCCATGGCATGTGTCAACTTATTTGTGGTCCTGCAGGGGAGTGACATGTGCTACATGCACACCATAGTGGCGCTGGCTATCAGGACATGGGTGCATCATGGTGTCTGTCGCTGGTATGCATCACATGCATTTCCTATTTGACTCTGGGCATCCCTTTCATCCGGAAACCTGTACTGACTCAGTGGCAAGAGCTGTGATGTGTCCACACCGTGTCCTCTGCACTGTCCAACTACTGTGTACTTGGTGCATGTGTCCACACTGGGGTGTTGCAATCCAACAGACACCAGACAGATGGGTGCAAGGCCATGTGGGATGTGAGTGCCATGCTTGGCATCAGACTGACAATTGGCTTCTCCTGTTCAGTTAGGGCACATTTAGCAATGTACAACTAATGATGCCAGGGCTTGCTCTGTGATGTGCTGTGCTCACAGTGGTGTGTGCGTTTTGTGCAGGTGACTGATGTCTGTCTGTTTCCCCATTGTTTGCAGATACATCCACGGCCACGGAAGGGGACAGCTCCACGGACCAGGAGGAGCCAGAGAGCCAGACTGGGTCAGCAGCCGAGGAGTGGTCGGAGGGACCCAGTGGCACGGAGGGCGAGGGGAGCCACACCAAGGAATCCTCAGCACCATCCACCTCAGCTGAGGACCAGAGCAACTCGGAGGATGACTCCCTTGTGGAGGCGGGTGTCAGCAGCCACCACACCCCAGCTAGTGTTGCTGTCCCCGCCACCACCAGCACCACCACCGCCCTCCCATCGGCTCCCATTCCCAAGGTCCGTGGAGGCTCCCATGTTCGGGAGCGTGTCTCCTTTGGCCCAGCCACCGCACCCCCTGCCCCTGTGTCCCCTGCTGCCCTGAGTGAGGAGTCTGTGTACCTCCTTCGCCAGCTCCATGTAGGGCAGACAGCCATGCTGAGTGTCCTCCATGCGCACACCGCACTGTTGACTCAGCTGGTGTCGTTCATGGAGGGCATCTCATCGGGCATGTCTGACCTACAGAGGGGCAACAGGTCCATGGACTCCTCCCTGACGGCAGCAGTGTCCCTCCTCAGACAGTCCCTCACCCCTCCTGCCTCTGCTCCATCCACACTCCCCAGCACCTTGCCCGTCCCAAGCACACACACACCGGCACAGGCACACACCAGCACACACACATCCAGCACACAGACACACACGCCACAAACTAAACGCACACGCACGCACAGTCAGGGGACTGAAACCAGACTCACAGGGGATGGGGCCCTGGTACACACACACGCATCCACAGGCACTGCGCAGTCCTCAGTTGCCTCTCCCTCCAAAGCACCCTCCCTTGCCTCACCTGCAACCCCAAAGACCCAGCGCCTCTTCCTCAGTGACCTCGGCCTCTTCCCCTCCGATCCAGCTGCCCCAGAATCCAGGGGGAAGAGGAAGCCCCCCCACACGGATCAGAGTGCCCCTCGCCCCCGGACACCCTCCCCCAGGTGCAGACAGACTGAGGCCCCCACCCGCAAGTCCCCCGGAGTGGTAAGAGCAAGACCCCGCCGCCGCCCTGCAGCTCAAGCACCAGGTCACCTTCCTCCATCCCTCAGGCCCCCACTCCACAGGTGCCCCCGCCACACCCTGCCCCAGGTTCCCCCACCCACAGATATACCATCCCCAAGAGGCTCCGGCCTTCTCCCCCTGCCACTTGCTCTCCCGGCACCACACCCCCGCTGCGCTTGTCTGTGCCACTGATGTGGTGAGGGTGTCCTCCCCCTCTGTCCAGCCCACCTTGCCTGTTCCCCATTCTCCTCCCCTGGTGGTAGGCACTGCAGTGGAGTCCACTACCACCCTGTCTGACTTGGGCACTGCAGTGGCGGACCTGTCCACTCCATCTGCAGGGTCCACTGCAGTCGTGCCGGCACCCACGACATCTGAGCCATGCCCCCCAGTTGTGCCAGCACACACCATGTCAGACACCTCCACTGCAGTTGTCAGTGACTCTCCAGCACCCACCACCCCTTCCCTGCTTCCTCCTGGTGAGCCCTGTCCTGTCCCTGCGGTGCCTGGCCTACCCCCCCGGTTGCCCCTCCTAGTGGATTGTCCCTGGTTTTGTGCAGGCATGTGTAGGGTGGCATCTGCCACTGTCACCCACTTGTGACTTTGTTGATGGACTGGCCATTGGCCTTTGTTTATGTTCTACCGGACTTCTACTTTTAATGCCACATATGCTGAATAAAGCAACTTTCTGTTCTCTAGTGCTTTTGCTTCTGATGTACATAATGTTGATGATGCTAACCATGCCCTTGCTGCAGTGATGGTGATATTTGGTCTCATGATAATGAAGTGTTACTGTGCAGGAACCCATGTGGTCCAGGGGTTATGTGTCCTATCCTGTGGTGTATCCATGTCATCCATAGCAGCATCTGAGGGTGTCATGTGTTCAGTATTTGGCAATGAGATTTCCTACTTAGATTGGCAACTTCACATCTGTGGCTTCCACCCCTGCACATCTGTTGTGCCTGCCATTGTTCTATTCGTCTACTTCCCTGACCGTGTGGCCATCTCCAGTGAACATGCAGGTTTGGGCATCAATGGGGAAGGACTCATCTGTGTTGTCAGTGCAACATTGCTATACAAGTGTGTTGGATCTGTGCTGATGATTCCGTTGGCACTTCCATGACCAGGCTGATGGGACGGGAGCCCTCATTTGTTGCTAATTGTTGATTGTGTGTCCCATTGCTGCCATGGTATGGTATCTGTTCGCCTCACATCTGCAGTCTCCACAGGGTATCTGCATGTGTGTGCCCATTGGTGCAAATATGTGGGTCTGCATTCGGATGGTCACTTCTGTCATTGTGTCATTGATGATTGTTGACGGTGTCAGCCCCCATGGGTGTTGTTTGTCTGCACATGGCCAAAGTTATGTCTTATTTGCACTGCAGGATTTGGCTCCCTCAATTTATGTTGCAATGGGACACATACACTACTTTGCCACTGATGTGTTTGTTGTTCTGTGACCAGGAATCATCCATTCAGTTTGGCAGTTGCACCTCTTACTTTGTCAACACTTGCCTTTTGGTCACTGTGATGATGGGGGTTTGGACCCCATTGCCACAATGTTCAAGATGTGCTGCAGCTATGGACCCCACACTTGCCTTTTGGTCACTGTGATGATGGGGGTTTGGACCCCATTGCCACAATGTTCAAGATGTGCTGCAGCTATGGACCCCACACTTACATTTTGGTCACTGTGATGATGGGGGTTTGGACCCCATTGCCACAATGTTCAAGATGTGCTGCAGCTATGGACCCCACACTTACATTTTGGTCACTGTGATGATGGGGGTTTGGACCCCATTGCCACAATGTTCAAGATGTGCTGCAGCTATGGACCCCACACTTACATTTTGGTCACTGTGATGATGGGGGTTTGGACCCCATTGCCACAATGTTCGAAATGTGCTGCAGCTATGGACCCCACACTTACATTTTGGTCACTGTGATGATGGGGGTTTGGACCCCATTGCCACAATGTTCAAGATGTGCTGCAGCTATGGACCCCACACTTACATTTTGGTCACTGTGATGATGGGGGTTTGGACCCCATTGCCACAATGTTCGAAATGTGCTTCAGCTATGGACCCCACACTTACCTTTTGGTCACTGTGATGATGGGGGTTTGGACCCCATTGCCACAATGGTCATGGCCTGCTTGCATTGTGGGTGCCACACACACATATATGTGTGGCACATGTGCTAGGGGGTCACATTGTATGTTAAGTCATGTTCGGTGTTGTAGGCATTTGACACAGTCTACACACGCTTGTCATGGTGTTGGGGGGATGTCTACCTTCTTGCATTCCCTAGGTTGTGGTGTGCTGGTTGTGTCATGCATTGTCCATCCTATGAGTGGGGGTGGTAGTAGTGGTAGGCATCCTGCCCCCCTGGGTAAGGGTGGTAGTACTGGTAGGCATCCTGCCCCCCTGGGTAAGGGTGGTAGTAGTGGTAGGCATCCTGCCCCCCTGGCTAAGGGTGGTAGTAGTGGTAGGCATCCTGCCCCCCTGGGTGAGGGTGGTAGTAGTGGTAGGCATCCTGCCCCCCTGGGTGAGGGTGGTAGTAGTGGTGGGCATCCTGCCCCCTGGGTGAGGGTGGTAGTAGTGGTAGGCATCCTGCCCCCTGGGTGAGGGTGGTAGTAGTGGTGGGCATCCTGCCCCCTGGGTGAGGGTGGTAGTAGTGGTAGGCATCCTGCCCCCCTGGGTGAGGGTGGTAGTAGTGGTGGGCATCCTGCCCCCCTGGGTGAGGGTGGTAGTAGTGGTAGGCATCCTGCCCCCCTGGGTAAGGGTGGTAGTAGTGGTAGGCATCCTGCCCCCCTGGCTAAGGGTGGTAGTAGTGGTAGGCATCCTGCCCCCCTGGGTGAGGGTGGTAGTAGTGGTAAGCATCCTGCCCCTGGCTAAGGGTGGTAGTAGTGGTAGGCATCCTGCCCCCCTGGGTGAGGGTGGTAGTAGTGGTAGGCATCCTGCCCCCCTGGGTAAGGGTGGTAGTAGTGGTAGGCATCCTGCCCCCCTGGGTGAGGGTGGTAGTAGTGGTAGGCATCCTGCCCCCCTGGGTGAGGGTGGTAGTAGTGGTAGGCATCCTGCCCCCCGGGTGAGGGTGGTAGTAGTGGTAGGCATCCTGCCCCCCTGGGTAAGGGTGGTAGTAGTGGTAGGCATCCTGCCCCCCTGGCTAAGGGTGGTAGTAGTGGTAGGCATCCTGCCCCCCTGGGTGAGGGTGGTAGTGGTGGTAAGCATCCTGCCCCCTGGCTAAGGGTGGTAGTAGTGGTGGGCATCCTGCCCCCTGGGTGTGGGTGGTAGTAGTGGTAGGCATCCTGCCCCCCTGGGTGAGGGTGGTAGTAGTGGTAGGCATCCTGCCCCCCTGGGTGAGGGTGGTAGTAGTGGTAGGCATCCTGCCCCCCTGGGTGAGGGTGGTAGTAGTGGTGGGCATCCTGCCCCCTGGGTGAGGGTGGTAGTAGTGGTGGGCATCCTGCCCCCTGGGGAGGGTGGTAGTAGTGGTAGGCATCCTGCCCCCTGGGTGAGGGTGGTAGTAGTGGTAGGCATCCAGCCCCCCTGGGTGAGGGTGGCAGTAGTGGTAGGCATCCTGCCCCCCTGGGTAAGGGTGGTAGTAGTGGTAGGCATCCTGCCCCCCTGGCTAAGGGTGGTAGTAGTGGTAGGCATCCTGCCCCCCTGGGTGAGGGTGGTAGTGGTGGTAAGCATCCTGCCCCCTGGCTAAGGGTGGTAGTAGTGGTAGGCATCCTGCCCCCCTGGGTGAGGGTGGTAGTAGTGGTGGGCATCCTGCCCCCTGGGTGTGGGTGGTAGTAGTGGTAGGCATCCTGCCCCCCTGGGTGAGGGTGGTAGTAGTGGTAGGCATCCTGCCCCCCTGGGTGAGGGTGGTAGTAGTGGTAGGCATCCTGCCCCCCCTGGGTAAGGGTGGTAGTAGTGGTAGGCATCCTGCCCCCCTGGGTAAGGGTGGTAGTAGTGGTAGGCATCCTGCCCCCCCTGGCTAAGGGTGGTAGTAGTGGTAGGCATCCTGCCCCCCCTGGGTGAGGGTGGTAGTGGTGGTAAGCATCCTGCCCCCCTGGCTAAGGGTGGTAGTAGTGGTAGGCATCCTGACCCCCTGGGTGAGGGTGGTAGTAGTGGTGGGCATCCTGCCCCCTGGGTGTGGGTGGTAGTAGTGGTAGGCATCCTGCCCCCTGGGTGAGGGTGGTAGTGGTGGTAGGCATCATGCCACCCCTGGGTAGGGGTGGTGGTGCGCATTCAGGCCCCTGTGTGCATATGTGGCATTGGTGATGGGCATCCCGCCCCTATGGTGCTGCTGTTGCTGGTGTAAGTATATTCTGCATCCCTGTGTGTGTGTGTGATGTGTCGTGTACGTGTTGTATGTGTTTCGTGGTTGGTGTCTGGCTTACCTTCTGCGCCGTACACGTCCGTGCCTGTTCCGGTAGTAAATGTAGAATATTGGTATGATCGGGACGAAGGGATTCATGGTTGGTTCGTGTCGTTCGTCCTTCTCGTTGCTTCGCGTCGTCCTCGTCGCTTCGCCTCGTCCTCGTCGCTTCGCCTCGTCGCTTCGCGTCGTCCTCGTCGCTGCCGTGTTCGTCTCGGAGCCGTGGATCGTGTTGTGGCGCGAATCGGAGCTTATGTGCGCCTCTCCCGGATGCTTTGACGTGCCGTGCGTAGCGACGGGTTCGGCGCGTACGGAAAGCGCATCGTACTTGTCCGGCTGGACGGGGCTGCATTTTTCCTTCCGTGCGACTCGATTCGGCGTTTCCGGATTCGCCTCGGTCGGAGAACAGGACCTGGTTTGGGTGAGTACGGCTCGGCCGGATTCTTTGCTGTTGTGCGCATCGTACTTGCTCGTTCGGTGTGCTGTACGGATCGGTCGGGAAACAGGCTTTCGCATGGCTTTTTTCCCGACCGAATGGTATTGGGTGCGCCTCCGACCGAGATCGGAATCGGCCCCAATGTATGTTAGGAATGGGATGTTAGGGATATAGGAATGTTGGGTGGGGAAGTGTATTAATACTCTGGTATTAATATTTATTAATTGTACTTGTTTTAAATTAATAATAATTTTAATTTTTAAAGTATTCAATAAAATTGCAAAACTAGCATTAAGGGACGGTATGCAAGGATTAGAGGGGTATTGTGTGGGGAAGTGTATTCATACTTAGGCATTAATTTTAATACGTTAGTTTAAATAGTTACAAATTGTATTTGATATAAATTAATAAATATTTTAGGTAGAAAAATATTTTATATAATTGAAAAATTTGTATTTAGGGACAGGATGCAAGGGTTATATGGGTATTGGGTGGAGAAGTGTATCAGTACTCAGGTATTAATTTATATATTCCTCTAAAATCATAATACGTTTTATGGATGGGAAGTAAGGGAGATCGTGGTATTGGGTGGGGCAAGTGTATTAATACTTGTGTATTAATTTATACATATATTTTAATTATAATACGTTTTAGGGACTGGATGTTAGGGGTATTGGGTGTGGCAGTGCATAAATACTCAGGTATTGATTTTAATACTTTAACATTAATATCTATGCAATGTCATTGTACTGCATGAATGATAATTCTAATGTTTAAAATATTCAGTAAAATGGCAAAATTAGTATTTAGGGATGGGATGCAAGGGATATAGGGGTATTAGGTGGGGAAGTGTATTAATACTCAGGTATTCATTTAAGCACTTTAGTATAAATATGTAATATTTGGCATTTTGTAAAAGTAATAATAATATTAGAATTATAAAATGTGTAGACAATGTGAAATTAGTATTCAGGGACGGGATGTAAGGGATATAGAGCTATTTGTTGGAGAGGTATATCAATACTCAGGTATTTATTTTAATAATTTAGTATTAATATTTATGCATCATATGTGTTTTACATTAATGATAATTTTAATGTTTAAAATATTCAGTAAAATTGCAAAATTAGTATTTAGGGATGGGATGCAAGGGATATAGGGGCATTGGGTGGGGAATGGCATTACTACTCAGGCATTAGTTTTAATACTTTAGTATTAATATTTATGATGTGTAATTGATATAAAATAATAATAATTAATGTAAGTTATAAAATATGTTTTAACATTATAACATTTGTATTTAGGGATGGGATGCAAGGGATATAGGGGTATCGAATGGGCAATTGTATTAATACCCGGGTATTAATTTTAATACTTTAGTATTAAAATGTATGCATTGTAATTGCTATAAATTAATAATAATTAATTTAAGTTGAAAAATATTTTATAAAATTATAACATTTGTATTTAGGGATGGGATGCAAGGGATATAGGGGTATTGGGTGGGGAATTGTATTAATACTCAGGTATTAATTTTAATGCTTTAGTATTAATATGTAATATTTAGAATTTTGTAAACGTAATTATATTAAAATTATAAAATTATAAAATGTTGAATATTAATAATTAAAGGTAATTTCTTCAAGCTAAAAACGTTTAAGTAAATTAAAAAGCATTTTTAATTAAATACAAATATATATTATTTAATTTTAAAATATAAATAATTAATTTGAAAACATGTATTTGTCAAAATTACATTTTAACACAATATGTGAAAAGATGCAAACTTAAAACAAATGTGTAATATTTATATTGTTTATTTAAACATATTATAAAAATAATAACAAATTGTAAAAACAATTGTAAATTACATAACATATTTTATAAAAATATCAACAAATTTATTGTATCATGTAACTTATTTTTTAAATATTTTATATGGTTTTTTCCCCCCGGTTTACCATTAAGTTTAATAGCGAATATTGTCCTTTTTCTGCTTTTATTTTTCTGCTTGCGTTTGTACATATGTTTCCACAGTCGATGGAGCATTGCGGTCAAAATCAGAAGCAAGGAAGAGGTGCAGTCAGGTAAGAACAATTTACTTTACATTACAATGTATATAGGTGGCTACATTTATTGTAAGGTACAGGGGGAAGGTAGTGAGATGTTAGTCAGAAATACCTGATCTGATTTATGTGTTTTTATCCATTTTGTATTCTCAGGCAGATTGTGTTCATATGCTCATGTCAGGGCGGTTGTTTTTCTTCCAAAGTAAGTTTAGAAAAGTTGTAAGATAACTTTTTAAAAGATTTTTAATCATCATTAAAATAAAAGCAACAATTTTACTTTTTTTTGCCTATGTATTTTTTTTACTGTTTGTAGTTTTCAAAGATCACATGACTGCAGGATGAAGATGGATATATAGAATCCTGTACAACATCGTTATTTCTGGGATATTTCAATTTGGAAACACTGATATTTTTTAAGGTTATGTTTTTATTAACAGAGTTTACAATATCGATGTTCGTATTTTTATTTCTGACATCAACATTTGTGTATTACTACTGGCTTTTTTGGGAAATCATTTTGTTTTTGGAGAATGTATTTTTGTCTTGCTATTGTAACAGAAAAAACAATGTTTCCATTTTTACAGTGCTTTTTTTTAGACTCACAATCTATATATTTGTAATAATTGAGTTGCAGGTGATGGTTTTGCATTTAAAACCATGCTTTTTTTGGATTTAATTTTTTTTTCTGTTGATGTTACTTTGTACAAAAATTGATTTTTGGAGTACTGTTGAATCTTGGTGACACATTGTATAAAAAGTCACCAAGAGCTGAAATAGGAAGACAGCTACAGGTAGGAATTAAAATAATTTATAATTTGGCAAAAAAAAAAACATTTGAAAAATGCCAATTGAATTGTATAGAATTGTTAAAACAGGCAAGTAATTTAGGGAAACATTAGTTAGTATTAGTAATGTAATATGTATGCAATACTGTCCAGGTAGCCTGAAGCCACCATCACTAAAAATTGTTGAATTTGACCCAATAGTCTCTCAGACATTGCTTTATGCTTTGTGGGTGTACATGGGTTCAGGCTACCTGTCATTGATTGTGCAAGTCTAATTTCTTTGAAACTTTGGGGCATATTTACTAGGAAGTGGCGGAGTGCGGCGTTAGCCACCTTGGCTTAATGCTGTTGTCCGCCACTTCCAAAACGAAGGGATGCACCATATTTACAAGGATACAGTGTAGCCCTGCATTTTCCCCTGTGCTGGTGCTAATTTTAGCTGAATAGCGCCAACGCAGACACTCTTGCTCCATTCTGCAATGGTGCCTGCGTTGTACGGGAAGATTGTTTATGTGCAGGAAGGTGTCCCTTCCTGCACATAAACAATCTGAAATGGCATTTTGAAACTTCTATGTGTGGTGCTTAATGCAGCACACATAGACATTGCAAAATGTCATTTTTTTAAAATTGATTGTTTATTGTATATGCACCTTCCTGCACATAAACAATCAATGGCCTTTTGCTATTTTAATGTGTGCTGCACAATGCTGCACACATAGAAACAGCAAAAACAAGGAGAAATTAAACAGTTCTACTGCGCCTGTTTAAGACCAGGTTTTCCCTTGTCTTAATTTTGCCGCTGCCCCATATTTACGCTGCCCTTGTAAATATGGGGCAGCGTAAAAATCAATGGGTGTTGCAGTGGAACGCCCACCACAACACCCACTGCCCACCCTTTTCATGCTAAGCATAGCGTGAAAGGGTGCCTTACTTACAAGGCAGCTTTAAGCCATGTTCAGATGCTTAATGCTGCCTTGTAAATAAGGCGAAGCCCCTACCGCCGCCACAACATTACTAAAGGTGACGTTGTGATGGCGATAGGGGCTTGTAAATATACCCCTTTTTTCTTCTACAAAATTTCCCCAAAATTATATGGGATTGGGTGAAGTTTGCCAATTGATTTGCAGAAGGAATTGTGCCATCAATCAATAACATTGTTAGTCTTTGCACCTCCATCTAAGCAGGTTGTGTAACAGGTCCACCATTTAATGGGAAATCTTGGTTTTCTCTTGTGACCCAACCTGCTTAAATGGTCAATCCATGTATCTTTAAAATAATTTTGTAGTTGTGCCAATTTCTCTTCATTTTCAGTAAAATATTGGGATTCAGAAAATGCTGGGTACTACTCATCTACACTGTCAGGAGGTACAAAGCATAAAACAGGTATTTTTTAAATTCAAAATGAAGTTTACTGTTTGATAAGCAATCCTCAAATAAGGATGATTTTTGAATTTTAAGACAATATGCCTCAGAAAAGTGAAAATAACATCCTAGAATTTAGGTAGTAGGGTATATTTTTGTACCTGTGTTAATCATTGATAATTCAAAGATAATTATTACTTTTCTAGGGCGTTTATTCATTGTTTTGGATTTTACAACGGTTAATAATTCAGTGTATTTTGAGGATTGCTTATCAGGGAGTAAACTATATACTAATGGGACAGTTGTGTTATTTATATTAGCATGAATAGTGTAAATTGGGCAAGTAGATGTGGTGTTGATTTAAATGTATCATCCATCATCCAAATTTCGCTATTTTCCAGGGTTAAAAGGTTATGGTTTGTGCTAAATATTAATCTTCTTTTTTGAGGTTTTTCGTTTTTATGCAGTAAAAAGGGCCCTTCAGAGAAAGTGAATGTTAATTCATGGGAATGTTAAAGTCAGTATAAGTCTGTGGCATTATTTGCTGTGGATTACTTGCCTGTTTTTGTCTTTGGACCATTCTCCTCTTGTTGGGAATGGTGGGCATACTACTGGCTATGTGCATGGGAATGGTTTCAGATACCTTCATACAATTGAGCCACAGTCCTCATTTCAATAGATGCAAGTTCTTTAATTTGCTTAATGTTTTCACATACTTCAATCTCCATTGCAGAGGCATGGTGGTTATGCTCAGTTGTCCTAACTACGGTGTCTTCCAGAGTAACCGCTCTGCCTGTGCAATGGGATGAAAAGTACTCCACGCGCCTCCAATGGCACTTAACTGGTCCTTACAATAAAGGTAGCCAGCATACTTTAGCAGTCTGTTGCCTCTCCAGGATTTCACATAATTTGCTTGATTAACTGAATATCCCATTGATCTTGGTTCTGTTCAAAAAAGAGAAATATAAAAAAAGTTTATATTTTTGCTATTTTATTATATTTTAGTTTTTCTTTGCTTGCCTGCTATAAAATTTTAATTTTGTTTTTGTTTTTGTGGTTTAGGATATGTCCTGTAGTTGTGTTTCTTTTGAGATATTTTGTAGATATGTGTATCTGTTTAAATAAAGAACAAAATACTTGTTAATTTTTTGAAAAGTATGTATTTTATGAATTTGAGAATTTTGTTTTAGTTAACTTATTGGTTTTTTAAACTACTAAATTTGTACTTTAGTCACCTCTCCAGCACCAGTCCTAAGATAAGTACTTGATCAAGTTTGAATAGTTATTTTGCTCCTTAGTCACTGTCCAGCACCTGTCCTGAGGTAAGTATTTGGTGGAGTTAGTACAGTAATTTTACTCCATGGACTCTATAAAGCATCTGTCCAGAGGTTAGTACCTGGTGGAGTTAGAATAGTAATTTTGCCCCTTAGTCACTGTCAAGCACCTGCCCTTAGTTAAGTAGATGGAGGAGTTAGAATAGTAATTTTTGCTGTTATTCACTGTCCAGCAGTAATTTTCCCACTATTCTGTGTCCAGCCCCTTTCCTGAGGTAATTTACCGGGTAGAATTAGAATAGTAATTTTGGACCTTAGTCACTGTCCACCAACTTCCCTGAGGTAAATACTTGATGGAGTTAAAATAGTAATTTTACCCTATCAGTGTCCAGCACCTGCCCTGAGGCAATTACCCGGCTGAGTTAGAATAGTCATTTTGCCCCTTAGTCACTGTCCAGCACCTGCCCTGAGGTAAGTAATTTGGGAGGTAGAAAAGTAATTTTTCCCCTCGTCACTGTCCAGCACCTGCCCTGAGGTAATTACCTGCTGGAGTTAGAATAGTAATTTTGCCCCTTAGTCACTGTCCAGCCCCTGCCCGAGGTAAGTACTTGGTGAACTTAGAATAGTAATGTTTCCCCTAGTCAGTGTCCATCACCCCCCTGAGGTGATGGACTGGTGGAGTTAGAATAATAATTTTGCCCCTTAGTCATTGTCCAGCACGTGCTCTAAGTTAAGTAGATGGTGGAGTTAGAAAAGGAATGTTGCTGTTTAGTCGCTGTCCAGCGCCTGCACTGAGGTAAGTACTTAGTGGAGTTAGAATAGAAATGTGTCACTGTCCAGCACCTGCTCTGAGGTAAGTTCCTGGTGGAATTAGAATAGTAATTTTGCCCTCTAGTCAATGTCCAGCACCTGCCCTGAGGTAAGTTCTTGGTGGAGTTAGAATAGTAATTTTGCCCCTAGTCAATGTGCAGCAACTGACCTGAGGTAAGTTCCTGGTGGAGTTAGAATAGTAATTTTGCTCCTTAGTTTCTGTCCAGCAGTATTCAGTGGAGTCAGAAAAACAATATTTTATAAAACTGCAATATTGTTCTATATAAAATAATTCTAAATATACTAACCCAGAATGTGTTTGTCGGACCAACGTTTGTTAAATTTATGGTCGAAATCTTTAAGTTTAGGAAAATATAAATTAATACATGTCTCGTATAACTAGGCAGTGAAAATATAAGTATTTTCTTGTGAAAGTTGACTTACTTGGACGCGTAGATGAAATAGTTTGTGGTGGTCAAGTCTCGCTTCTGTAAGAATTTCTATGTGCTCTCGAATACAATCACTATAGTAATGGATGTTAAATGGAGGCCGGCCCTTTTTATACGTCTTTGGTGTGATAGATGAAAAATTAAAAAACAGATAAGTGTTGGAATGTATGATTTACACTGGGTTTTATTGTGTATGTGTAGTTTATTATTTTTTCATAAAAAGAAAACATTTATTTCGCTTTCTGCTAAAAACAAGAGCCATTTGAATTTTAGGAAAGGTGTAATGTAAGGGGTTAAAATAAAGGTAGGACTAAGTTGCAAGCCTTGAGTTTGGGAATGCGTTTTTCAAAATTAGTCATATTGTGTCATGTTTAATTTATTCTATTTATTTGTAGAATGCGATTTGAAGATATTAGTTTGTACATTTTTTGTTGTTATTTTCAGAATTTCTTTTCATTTTTTTTACATTTTGTTAACTAAGGGTGCTTTTCTGCATTGGTTGTAATGGGGCATTGTAACGGTATGCATGCTGATATGTTACATGTTAATGGTATGCGTGATAATGACACATTTAATGATACTCTATGTATATGTGTGGTAGTTTGTTTCATGGTGAAAACGTGCATTGTATTACCAAGTGTGTTGGAAAAATTGTTGTTTAGGCGTGCGTTTTAAAGGCACTCGTTCCATCATACATCCGCTGCACATGCATATGTCCTCTTCGCACTAATTTTACTTGTCTGATCTGTTTCTGTTTTAATTATCAATGTTGTGCCAGCATGTTCATATTTCAATGCCAGTGCTAGATTGCTTTGGATATTTCAAGTTTACAGCAACATTTCTTTATAACTTGAGATCTTTTGTTTGAATTGGCTCAAGTGAACTTGGAAATACTTAGGGGCCGATTCCGATGTCGGACGGACTCAGGTCCGTCCGACATCGGTCCGGAGCCGTAACCGACCGACCTGCTGTCGTCAGTTACGGCCCAGGCAGTACGATGCGACCGAACCCTGTTCGGTCGCACTCGATATCTCCCACAATGGGAGCATGCATTCCGGACGGAATGCATGCTGGCATTGGAGAAAGCAGGGGTGCAGTTCAACCCTGCACCCTGTGACCGGCACCCCAAGGTGCCTGCCACCGGGTGCAGGGTTCAACAGAGGGGCACCATAGGTGCCTCCAGGCCGCCATTCGGCGACCTTGCACCCATGAGGGTCCCACTGGGGGCCCCCAAAGACAGTGACCGACTGCCTTTTCGTGCCGGAAAGACCGGCACAAAAGGCAGTGGAAACTGCCATCGTACTCCCTCGGTCGCAAAGAGGCAGTCGGGGAGTACAGAGGGATTTCCGGATGGCTGACGAGCTCTCCGAACCCGTCGTGAGCCATCCGGAAATCCGAGTCGGATTCTTTTCCGACCGAGCCTATCGGAATGGCTCGGTCGGAAAGGAATCCGAGCGGCATGTTCCGATTCGGTCGGAAGGGCTCCGACCATCGTTCGGTGCCCTTCCGGCCGAAATCGAAATCGGCCCCTTAGTGACCTCTCAGAACTGTGTCATTACCTGTATCAACTTTTTATTGGATGCTGGCATCAATTGTTTTCAATGTCTTCTAACAATTTAGCTCAGATCTCACCATTTCTTCAACTTTTGGCAAACCTTCGATTAAGTGGAATGCTTGGTTAAGATCGTTTGAGAACTATTTAATCACAGTTAGAGCATATGACTTCGAACCTAAAAGAAAGGCTGCCATTTTGTTTAGTCATTTGGGAAATTAAGGGCAGCAAATTTTTGATAATTTGTCTCCAGCTTCTGTCACATCTAGAGAATCTGGAGATTCTAATGAGTAGCAAAACACACAAGATGATGGACGGAATGTTGCACATTGGCAAAACATTCACCCCCAGTCACAGATCTGGGTTTAATCCATCGTTATTTTGCTCACCACGCCCCCCAGTTCAGACATGGCCATATGCAAATCAGTCTTGACCCTGTGCCTCATGGGAACAGTCCAGCCCGAACTGCCAAGCCATGTCTTCCCTGGACCGGAATCAAGCATCCTAGGACCGGTTTCTGGCTATCAGCCGTCATCAGCCAGGATAGCTTGACTCCAGTGGCGTAGTGAGCACGGGACCCACGTCTGGGCATACCCTTCCCACATAGGGTGAACAGCAAAACACACAAGATGATGGACGGAATGTTGCACATTGGCAAAACATTCACCCCCAGTCACAGATCTGGGTTTAATCCATCGTTATTTTGCTCACCACGCCACCCCAGTTCAGACATGGCCATATGCAAATCAGTCTTGACCCTGTGCCTCATGGGAACAGTCCAGCCCGAACTGCCAAGCCATGTCTTCCCTGGACCGGAATCAAGCATCCTAAGACCGGTTTCTGGCTATCAGCCGTCATCAGCCAGGATAGCTTGACTCCAGTGGCGTAGTGAGCACGGGACCCACGTCTGGGCATACCCTTCCCACATAGGGTGAACAGCAAAACACACAAGATGATGGACGGGATGTTGCACATTGGCAAAACATTCACCCCCAGTCACAGATCTGGGTTTAATCCATCGTTATTTTGCTCACCACGCCACCCCAGTTCAGACATGGCCATATGCAAATCAGTCTTGACCCTGTGCCTCATGGGAACAGTCCAGCCCGAACTGCCAAGCCATGTCTTCCCTGGACCGGAATCAAGCATCCTAGGACCGGTTTCTGGCTATCAGCCGTCATCAGCCAGGATAGCTTGACTCCAGTGGCGTAGTGAGCACGGGACCCACGTCTGGGCATACCTTTCCCACATAGGGTGAACAGCAAAACACACAAGATGATGGACGGAATGTTGCACATTGGCAAAACATTCACCCCAGTCACAGATCTGGGTTTAATCCATCGTTATTTTGCTCACCACGCCACCCCAGTTCAGACATGGCCATATGCAAATCAGTCTTGACCCTGTGCCTCATGGGAACAGTCCAGCCCGAACTGCCAAGCCATGTCTTCCCTGGACCGGAATCAAGCATCCTAGGACCGGTTTCTGGCTATCAGCCGTCATCAGCCAGGATAGCTTGACTCCAGTGGCGTAGTGAGCACGGGACCCACGTCTGGGCATACCCTTCCCACATAGGGTGAACAGCAAAACACACAAGATGATGGACGGAATGTTGCACATTGGCAAAACATTCACCCCCAGTCCCAGATCTGGGTTTAATCCATCGTTATTTTGCTCACCACGCTACCCCAGTTCAGACATGGCCATATGCAAATCAGTCTTGACCCTGTGCCTCATGGGAACAGTCCAGCCCGAACTGCCAAGCCATGTCTTCCCTGGACCGGAATCAAGCATCCTAGGACCGGTTTCTGGCTGTCTGTACTGGGGTGGCGTGGTGAAGCAAAATAACGATGGATTAAACCCAGATCTGTGACTGGGGGTGAATGTTTGCCAATGTGCAGCATTCCGTCCATCATCTTGTGTGTTTTGCATTTCGCCCTAAGTGGGAAGGATATGCCCAGACGTGGGTCCCGTGCTCACTACGCCACTGGAGTCAAGCTATTCTGGCTGATGAAGGCTGATAGCCTGAAACCGGTCCTAGGATGCTTGATTCCGGTCCAGGGAAGACATGGTTTGGGAGTTCGGTCTGGACTGTTCCCATGAGGCACAGGGTCAAGACTGATTTGCATATGGTCATGTCTGAACTGGGGTGGCGTGGTGAAGCAAAATAACGATGGATTAAACCCAGATCTGTGACTGGGGGTGAATGTTTGCCAATGTGCAGCATTCCGTCCATCATCTTGTGTGTTTTGCATTTCAGCCCTAAGTGGGAAGGGTATGCCCAGACGTGGGTCCCGTGCTCACTACGCCACTGGAGTCAAGCTATTCTGGCTGATGAAGGCTGATAGCCTGAAACCGGTCCTAGGATGCTTGATTCCGGTCCAGGAAGACATGGTTTGGCAGTTCGGTCTGGACTGTTCCCATGAGGCACAGGGTCAAGACTGATTTGCATATGGTCATGTCTGAACTGGGTGGCGTGGTGAAGCAAAATAACGATGGATTAAACCCAGATCTGTGACTGGGGGTGAATGTTTGCCAATGTGCAGCATTCCGTCCATCATCTTGTGTGTTTTGCATTTACGCCCTAAGTGGGAAGGGTATGCCCAGACGTGGGTCCCGTGCTCACTACGCCACTGGAGTCAAGCTATTCTGGCTGATGAAGGCTGATAGCCTGAAACCGGTCCTAGGATGCTTGAGTCCGGTCCAGAGAAGACATGGTTTGGCAGTTCGGTCTGGACTGTTCCCATGAAGCACAGGGTCAAGACTGATTTGCATATGGTCATGTCTGAACTGGGGTGGCGTGGTGAAGCAAAATAACGATGGATTAAACCCAGATCTGTGACTGGGGGTGAATGTTTGCCAATGTGCAGCATTCCGTCCATCATCTTGTGTGTTTTGCGATTCTAATGAGTACTCAGAAGCGATTACAAGACTTAGGGGCTCATTTACAAGCCCATTGTGCCGCTGGTGCATCACTTCTTTCAACGCACTAGTGGCACAGTGTGCAGACCCATTTCTACGAGGCTGCGCTAAGCCACTTTACATGGCTTTTCATGGCCTCGTAGATATGGAGTAAGGCAAAAAAGCGCAAGTTACTGCATTGCCTTACTGTGTGTCAAAGAGGCGATCCATGGGTGTTGTGGAGGGTGTTCCCACGCAACACCCATGGATTTTGACGCAAGGCCAGATTTACAAGGACTTACAGGGGAAACGTAACAAGGAGAAATAACTCTATTTCTACTTCCATGTTCCTCTTTCTTTATGTGCTGAATTCTGCAGCACACATAGAAGGAAGAAAACACCTCCATCTATTGTTTTTGTGCAGGAAGTTGTCCCTTCCTACACAAAAACAATCATTCCTATAATGCAGACACCCTTGCACCATGGTGCAAGGCTGTCTGCGTTGGCACCAGGAAGCCAAAAAGTGCCAGTGAAGTGGGAAAGGACAGGAATGCGCCATATATCATAAATGCAACACATTCCTGCCCTTTCTTTTTGATGCAGGGCAGCACAGCAAAGTGACTTACTATGGCGCCCTGATTCAAAAACTTGTAAATGAGACTCTCAGAGTCAAATTCTCCAAACAACCTAGCTTTCTTTTGGAGAGATTTTTTTTTCAATAAGAAACAAACAAGTGATGAAACTGTTGAAGAATTCATTTCGGCGTTAAGAGCATTCTTTGCTGCATGCAATTTTTGAGCATCCACTGACATAAACATTTGAGATCAGTTTGTGTATAGCTGCTTTTCAAAAAAGATACAAGAAAGGCTACTCAGTTGCAGAGACCCTCCATTGTCAGAGGTTGTTTATCTGGCCAAAAAGCATTGAATGTCCGATAATCTCCAGTTGCATGATGGCTCAAAAATCCACTCATACATCTTCTCCAATTGTTAATGCTGGGGGGTATTCTGAACATGTTGATGCTATGCAAATTAAGGGTAATATCTTTAAGAATGTTCAACATAACATTAACACATTTTGGGGGATATTCTCAAGAACGTGTGATAATTATCGCAAAATTAGCTTAACGCAACTTTGCACATCGCAGTCTATCGCGGGAAAATACCGCCGTGTTAACGTATTCTCAACCCGGCGGCACCATGCGATAGTCCCACGACAACGTGCAAAATGACTGCAATAAAAATAATGCAACGCCGAAAAAACGCGAAACACGAACGCGAAAAAAGTTGCGATGTGGCCAACCGCGATAAAAAAAGCAGCAATAACCAGCGACAGGCCTGCAATTCCCATGAGTCATGCGGGAAAATGCACTACAAAAGCACCTAAAAACCCAAACAAAATAATTAAAACTGCGTAGCACCATGGAGGAAGCCGGAGCAAGTACAGAGGATGACCAGAACTCCACAAGCCCCCAGGAGCACCAGCCTGGGACCTCGGGGTCACGGAAGGGCAAGGAGAAGAAGACGAGGAAGACGAGGTTCAGTCCGCAGGAAAACAGAATCATCATCACAGAGGTGATAGAACACCACCAACTGTTCGTCACCCCCAACATGTCATTGGCAAATAAAAATGCAATATGGCAGTCCATCCTGGACAAGGTGAATGCAGTCGGAGTGAGGAGGAGGACAATTGAAGAGGTCAAGAGGAGCTGGAATGATGCGAAGCGCAAAACCAAGAAGAAACTCGCTGACAACCATCAGGCAGCAATGCAGACTGGAGATGGCAGTCCAGCCGAACACCAGGAGCTGGATGAGATGGAGGAAATGGTGGCCACAGCCATCAGTGGGGAGACGGTGGCAGGAGTTGGAGGTCCGGACACTGCTCGACATGACCTGACACAACAGCACCAGGGTGAGTACCGAACAGGGACTGGGGAGACGGGGGGAGAAGGGCACAATGGCACACATGCACAATTAAGTAGAGCACACTGCACACCCACAATGACTCTGGATCATGTCCCTGGTCCCCTTGGCACACTGCAGCACACATACAAACAGCAAGTAGGCCCCCATCCACTATGGGCACAAAGGGGTCCCTCCCCACACAGCACCAAGCTCACAACCAACCCATGCCCACGTGTCTAAACCAGCAAAGCTGCGTGTCTGTGAGCCACACTGACAATGCAAGTGACACTGCATGACTAACAGCATGGCTGCAGTCCAATCATCATGACATGGTGCACGCCACGACACTGAGGTGGCTGAGTGTGGAACACATCCGTAAAGGGGCAGGTCACACTCTGACACATCCACGTGCACAAACAACCCCTGACGTAAAACAACACATCTGCGGATAAACCATGTCCAAGAGTCCAAAATACGAACCCGAGCAAACATTAGCCAAGTCTGCAACATCTCAGCACTGTAGAAGCACAGAAGACAAAGGCACACCGCCTCAAAGGGCGTACAAAATCACAGCTGCAGGGGCGACTCTCCCACAATGCAGCACACACACATAGCAATGACTGCACACCAACATTGACGACAATGTGGTACAAAGTGCAACACTTACAAGACAGAACAGAGGACACAACTGGTCCCGCTTGTGCACAGAAACTGGACAATCACATCTGGCATAGCTGGAAACTGTGAGATGATAATGTACATGTACAACCTCACATACGTGATGTAGTTCAAATGTCCACTGTCCTGCATCAAATAGTCAGCTCCTCCCAAAGAGTCACAATGTACATTGTCATGCAGTCTGTATGTAAACTTGAACAATGCGTCAACATACATGTCAACACAATGTTAAAATGCATCTCCCCTTCACAGTGCAGAGGGACAATCAACACCTCCTGCAGAGCAGACCAGACAACTCATCAGTGATGATGAAGAGGACCTCTACACCTTTGACACCGACGCCCTACAACAGCTCATGGACAGCTACGGCAACCCACCTCCATGAGCAGGGCAGCCCAGCTGCATCGAGGAGACCCCACACCCTGCACAGACCACACAGCAGGAAGCACCCACCACCACAGCTGGCTCCCAGCACCTCACCGAAGAACACATCACATTCCAAGGACATGTGTTAGACTGCCAGAAGGAGGTGGCTGAACAGGTGCGGGTGGGGTTTGACCTCATGGCAGCCAAACTAGATGACATACGTGGGTGTGTAAGTCCCATCAGGGACCACTTACAATCCCTAACGAACACCCACAGTACGCTCCATGATGTCCAACAATCCATGCCCGATATAGCTAGAGTCATGACTCTGAGAGGAGAACAACTGCCTAGTCAGAGTGGCCTCAGCGATGTCAGCCGAGAGTTGGCACAGATGCTGAGGATAATGGAGAACATGGAGAAGATGCATGCAGAAAGAATGTCTGCCATGGATGCACACCAGCGAAAAGTTGTTGGGATCTACCATGCCCTGCAGATCCTCATCATTGCATTGCTGCCACCAAGGCAGTCACTGATGAATGCTGCTGGTCCCCCTACACACACATCTCAGGCCCCTGATGTGTCAGTGGCACAAAGTGCTGCAGACCAAACATCAGCATCCACATGTCAGACAGATGACATAGAGGACGAAGATGCGGGTGATTCCACCTTTGTAGTAAGAAGGAGCCAGTAGCATTCTTCTCCGCCATATGCCCTGTTTCAGCTTGGTTCTGACTTCTGCATCATGCCCTGTAACAACACCTCCCACTGTCCCCCGAAACACTCTGCGACACTCACCTTGGACCTCGACATGGACTGCCATATCTTGTTTGCTTACCAATTACACAGCAATCAGACTGCGGACTGTACTCTTCCTCCTCCTATGTACTTGACAATCCGTAAATGATTCTGGCTGGCCCTCCACTGGGCTACAATGTAATGTGGGGTTTGCATGGCCATGTACTGCTCATGCTCCGACACTCCACCGAATGTGAATAAATCATTCAAATACACACAGATGTGTCATGTCCATATTCTTTCAAGTATGAAAGTACGTATGAATGTAAGGACATTGATTGCCCAAAAAGGTACACCCTGGGAAATGAAAGCAATGATGATGGCATCCAAGACAGGTGTGAGCAACTCTGGTAGTCTGGCTGTATGACTCTTCCGACTCTGGCAGTTGTTGGTTGGAGGTGGTCCTGGCGGTGGTGGCATGTGCAGCCAGCGGTGATGCATCGTCCGGGCAGGTCAGGACTCGATTTGATGTGTGAGCCCTGGTGGACCGCAGTTGAGGCCGGAGGCAGCGGTCAGTGCAGGGCCACAGACACATGGCGTTGATGACCCCCAGGCCATCGACTCAGAGGCCATCCAATATTCAATCAAACAGGGTCCCGGACTTGAGCTGCACAGAGTTAGTGGCCCCGGATGCATTGCGGCCGGCACAGGCACACCGCCATGGGACGGTGACTTGCGAAGCACTGAGGTAGGGCCACGAGAGCTGAGCGGTTCCTCGTCGATGTTGAAGGTGAATGTCGCAGAGTGTTCCGGGGGACAGTGGAAGGTGTTCTTCCAGGGCATGATGCAGAGGGCAGAACCAAGCAGAAACAGGCAATATGGAGGAGACGAATGCTACAGACTCATGTTTAACAGCAAGTCAGTGCAGCCACATGATGATGGAGACAACCCCCAGGCCATTGACTGAGACGCCACCAAAGTTCAACCAGAGAGTGTTCATGAATTTCGTGGCAGAGTTAGTGGCACCAGAGCTGAAAGGGGATGCAGTCTGCGATGAGGCCTGTACAATGGTATAAACTCTGCCAAAAATAAATCAAGACTCAGTTCCAAATGTGTGACCTACTTGACCGCAGTGTAGGCCGGAGGCAGCGGTCAGCTTGGCCCACAGCCATGTGTCGTAGGCTTGCGATGCACAGAGTTAGTGGCACCAGAACAGTTGTTGGTACTGTTTGATCACCTTCATGACGATGATCCTTTTTTACTCCGGACTGAATCGCGTCTTCCTCTTACTCCTCTCCTTGCGTACAGTGATATGCACTCAGCCATTGAATTATCAAGACTCAGTTCCAACTGTGTGGCCTACTGGACCGCGGTGTAGTCCGGAGGCAGCGGTGGAGGACGTCAACGAGAAAGAAGTGCTGGGGGCCTGTGTTGTGGGCCGTGATGGTCTGCGGAGGCTGCCAAGGTCGCGGGACTCGGGCTTTGAGCTTGCACCGGCACGTGGTGGGCCCTCTTTGACACACGCCGGTGTTGGCAGGTGAGGAGTTAGGCCTGGTTGCGCAGGGGCGGCCAAGACGGGTCTGGGGACCAGCGGCCTGGGATGCAGCAGGCGCACAGGATCACAGGCACCGCCGCACACGGCATCGGCCTCGTGGCGGGCTGAGAGGCGCCGCCCTGGCAGGCATGTTGGCCATTCCGGAAGAGAACCACGCCCAGCGCTGTGTGCTTTTTTTCACACCCCTACGCTGGCCTGGCATATGCCGGGCCAGCCCACTCTGCTCACGCTTACAGGGGGGGACGTAACAAGCTACATTTCCGAGATCTTCCCCACTGCCTGGGGTGACATGGTTGCGTCCACTGTCCTCTACACTCCAGATACCAGCAGTATTTGTCGACATGGACATGTCTGTGGTCTGCATACTGCAGTCTGGCCAGCACATCCACGCCACACTTGGCATTGTGCACATTCTCATTCATGGGTCACTTGCCTCCTTCGCACATGCCTGCTTCCCACCTCTCCCCACATTCTGCTAGTGTGTGGCTGAGGTGCCATGCCGTTCATGGCTTTGTCATAGGGTTTCTGCACATACACAGAGCTATGCACAGGATAATAGGACCCCGGAATACAGTGGTTTGCCTACCATATACCGTAGCACCCAAAACCCCAACCCAACTAGCTTAGCATCCCATTAGTACCAAAGCACCAATGATTGGACAACCCAGAACACGGTATCTTTATCTCAGGACTCGCAGAAGCAAGAACACTCTTTCGTCACTCACTCGTACTTGTCCACAATGCGCGTATGAAGAGACACAGGGTAGATTAAAATATTTATTTCAACTTACGTGCTCTAAGGTACAGTACACGTGTCAGCACTAATAGCATAATGCATATGAATAATATAAGCAGCATGGTTACAATTCCATAGAATACAAACGGGGAAAGCATTTCATAACTCAGTGGATAAATGTCTAAATAACATTACCACCCTCCCCGTGCAGTAAGATAGTTTATTATAAAAATAGAAGACCTCTGGGCTTTGACTAGCGAACCCTCATACCTCGGTCTCTAGATGCAGAACTACATCAGCAGACAATCACAGCTCTTCTCCCTGGAAAGGATTCCTCCAAGTGCGTTAAGCGCCAGTAAAACTGCAGTATTAAAGGCACACCAAGTTCCATGGCATTTGCGCCTAATGTTATGTCTGGGTGCGCGAGACTGGCCATATCAGGAAGAACCGAAATACATTGTTATGTGACCTTGTACATGTTGTGCAGTCTGAGCCCAAATCGAACAAGAGAAAAGGTGAAAGACAGAAAATGCAGACAGCGCAAAAGAACTTAGCAAGAGCAAAGGGCGAGGGAGCCCTGGCTCAATGTAACGTGCGCAAAGAAAAGCAGCATGGCAGCTAGGCCTAGGCCAACATAACAAGGCAGGCAACAATCCACAAGACACCCTCCCCTGGACAGTCCGGCGGCCAGGACAGAGGGCCAAAAAAAAATCCAGTAGAGTACAGGGAGCGCCCAAACGGCGGAGGACAAGTCAATCCATGAAAGTGTAAGTGCAGAAAAAAGCCATACCCTCCAAGAGGACATCATTGGAATCGTCAAAAAACATAGATGCCATCCAATCCATGAGATCAAAAGAGCAGGAATGCTCCTCAGCAGAGGGAGCATCCAAAAGCAATGCGGGACAACTTGCGTGATAATCGAAATAGCTTTGATGTAGGAGATCCTGGGCAGCCGCCCAGATATCCCATTGCGCCAAAATCCCCAGTGCAGCCGCACGCGCCATACAGCCGGCAACGGAACAGTCCTGCTCATGGGCCTCTAAGGGACCCATCAACTGAACAAAATCCGGAACAGACAATGACGAATTGGAGAGGCAATAATCCAAAGTCCAGGTGAAAGGACAGCGGACACAAGTCATTACAGGTTGCACGCAAGTGAAATACGCAAAGCGAAAAGAAAGAGTATATGACACACTCAGTGTCGCCAATGGCAAGACACCAAAACCAGCCAAAAGGCGCTCACGGAGCAGCTGGAGGCGGTCCGGATCGAGCAGGTCCCATCGGGGAGCAGCCATTGCGCAGAAAACAAATTAATAGCAGGACACCAGCCGCCAAAGCGATGATCAACGGGAAACCGCCAAAGACGCTGGAAAAAATAGAATGAATAAATGCCGGGATGACACCAAAAATAGTTTGGAAGGAGGACACCAAACCAGACCCTACGACCTTAAAAAAGTGTACCAGACCCTCAGTGTTAGATGCGTTAAAAATACGATGAATTAACTCCCCAAAATGTTGGGGGAGATTAGTGTTCAAAAGGGCCTGTATTTCACTGTGGGTACTCGCCACCTGGAGAATGAATGTCTCCCGGGCGGACGTGAGCATAACTTCCTCGTTCAATAATAGTGCCTTTATTCTGCTCAGTCTATTGAAATCTGCCTCCATGGTAGGGATGGAAGGCCAAATAGAGATATCAACCTTGCCATGAGGGGGAGGAAAAAGCACATTTTTGCAGCAGACAACCCTGTGCGAAACTGTTACAATGTAAGGAATGCCAGCCTGCAGGCCACAACAGTTTTCGTTATTTAAAAGTAAATAACTACCATTGGAAAGGAGAGTGAAAGTAGGAGAAATAACAGGAGCAGGAACACCCTTCAACACACAAGCAAGATTAGGAGCGGAAACGCTACATGAGCCATGCAATTTAATGTGTTTACAAATAAGCGAATGACCCATAGTCGAGTCGCAGGACTCCCCCGTGAGAAAGACTTCCTTGCCGTCCCGAAGGCATTTATACATGAAAGGCAAGGACCAGAGTTCATGCAGGAAAGCACTGCCCAAGGGCTGGTAACGGCCCACAGGATAATGTTTCATGCACGAGTCAAATTCAAACAAGGAAAAAGGTAAAGCGATAACCCCATGAACTAGCCACACAGCAGAATCGAGTTCTGCAACAGAGAACGGCAAAGGATCCATCTTTTCGATATGTAATAGAGTGTAAGTTGCATCTTTCATGGACATGAATTGCTGTTTGTCAGTTAAATTAAAAGGTAGAAACAAGGCAGAGGTGTTCAAAAAATGCCAAGGAACTTTACCTAACTTGAGCGTTTGTAAAGTCCATGCAAACTGCATAACTGAACGCAATTGATTCTGACCATGATATAACACAGAAACATCATCTTGTACAATATCAACAACAGAGGACACAATATTCTCTAAAGTATAAATGCGAGAAGACAGGGTATTAATACTATTGTCAACAACAGCAAGCACCTTTTCCAAATTTGCTTGATCTATTTCCCGAAGACGGGAAGCAGCTTCAATTTGTGACAGCTTCCAGAGTTCATTATACGTTTCATAAATGAATCTCTTAGGTCGGGGACCACGAGGTCCCAAAACAAAGTCGGACAGATCAATATTGCCTGAAAGGAGGGACAAATGTTGTTTAACAGAATCAAGGGACGAATGTTGCAGCCATTGTTTGCATAATTTACCAACAGAATATGTAGTGACAGTACGGGAAGCAGTAAATCTCGGATCAGGCCTATCCTGTGTGTAGCTAGTACCTGAGTCGTGAAAACGCATTTGACATGCATTAGATGATATAGGCCATACCAACCAGGGTGACAGATCGATTTCGGAAACATTAAACGAATTATTCTGTAACAGAGCCTGTAGGGTCGCCAGGGACAGGTTAAGACGTGAGCTATCATTGGGAAAACTCGACAGGGATGGAATTGAGGGCGTGTTTAATTGTTTAGTGGTAGCTAAGCCCCAACACGTAGTCTGATAAATAGAATCATTTAGGAACATAATTTGGGTAGGGATAAGGCAAGCACGGTGCAATGCCTCGGTTCCTTGTACCTGCCATGGCTTGGAGCCCCAAATAGATTTCAAATCTACTGTATCCTCCCAGTACTCATAACCACCCACTGCTAGGGCACTTAAAAAGGAACCCGAATAAAGCAATTTGGTGTGTGTTAACATAATTTTCTGAGTTGACGTGGTATTTAGTCTAAAATAATAGGATGCGGGGTTTGACCGATTAAAATCAGTAAAATAGGTAAACTTATTTCGAAGAGTTTGTGAGCTACCTGGCAAGGGGTTTGGACAATGTTCCCATTGGGTGTAGTTAACAGAACTACGCAGGGCACTTGGCTTATGGAGAAAATGATTACCCCAATGTTGGTAACAATACAAATCGGCATAATTCGCAGAATTCATATATAAATCTTCAGCATTAAAAGATGCATAATATTTTAAATCGGCAAACAATGCTTCAACGGCATGCACATCCCAATCATCAGAATGAATGTTATTTTTTACTACATCACCCATTGAAACACGAAGGACATTAGGTACATTAATAATTTCCGTCGGACCATGGATTTGATAGTTCACTGCATCCCATACGATGCCATCAGCAACTGGAAAAGCTGAAATGTTCACAAATGTGTGGTCACGCTTCATGATGTGAGACGAGGAATGAGGAGCCAAAGTTCCAGAAACATAGTCTACAGCAGAGCGTTCAGGTAAATAGTGACCGTTGATTAGTAGAAAAAACACTGTGACAAAGCCAATGGACATGAACAAAAAAATCAAGAAAAGTACCAACCAGATGTATGTCCAGGGTGGAATCAAAAAATTGTCTCTAAACCAGGATACAAAAATACTGAACTTGGATGGGACTTTTGAAGAAGTGGAATCCGAATCAAAGGAATAACGAGTCGGGCCAAGTGGCGTTGTTGGTTGATGCGCCACCGATTCAGATGCAGGATAGGTATACTCGTCCTCGTCGATGTTGGTGGAGAGTTGGGGATCAATTATAGTTTCAGGCAAATCAACCATCTCAATTACAGCATCAGCGACCGTTCGTGTAGATGGGCCACGAACATATGTCCGATAAATGGCAGGACAAGAGACCGCTGGTGTGACACTATTCAGGATCGGCCAGGCGCTGTAGCTTGACATTTTCCACTGAGATGTATCTGTTCTCCTTGCGACCAGGAAGCGGTGGTAAAATAACTGTACGTGTTCCCTTCAAGCCCAGAACTGGAACCGGTGCACGAAAAGAGGGGCCGAATTCTTTTTGTTTTCAACCTTCTCTCGAACCAGTTCTCCAACCTTTGGAAGCCAGCCGGCTACCGGAATCTGCAACGCAGGATCTGTGGCTGAAGGCAAATGTGTAATTGCAAGTTTGTCTCGGGCTTCTTGTAAGTCCTGTAACATAGCAGAATGGTTATCTACATCAAACTTGGCGGATTGCGCCGCGATGTCTGGACCCTCAAGGTCAGGCACAAACATTCTTATGCCAAAGAGCATTTCGTATGGGGTCCGCCCACCCAGAGGTCTTCTAGGGAGATTATTAAGTGCACGCTGAACGGTATACAAGTGGGCCAGCCAGTTCCTGCCAGTACCTATAACTCTAGCTGTTAAGGATTGCTTTAAGTCACGGTTCATTCGTTCAACGATAGAGTTGCCCTCAGGCCTATACGGAGACGAAAATTTCACCCGCACCCCAAGCGAAGCCATTGCATCCTTGTAAGCCCTAGAGGCAAACGCCGGACCTTGGTCCGAATGGAAGGTGCCGCATGCGAAAATTCCCACAAAGACACGCAAATCCCTGATTACATTTCGAGCGTCAGCACTACGTTGTGGCCAGACCCAGAGGAACCGTGTGCACGAGTCCACTGCTACTAAGATGTATTTATAGGCAGTGTCTGATGAGAATGGACCGCAGTGATCCAAGTAAACACACCCAAAGGGTCTGTTAGCAATGCAGAGCGGGGTCTGTGGAGGGCGTGTTACCGTGGAAGGCTTAATCTGTTGACAAACGTCGCAGGAAAGCACAAAAGCACGGGTGTCTTTATACAATCCACGCCACCAATAACGCTGCTGCAAGATGGAAACTGTAGCTGACACACCTGCATGAGCAGAAGCCATGCCTTCGTGTGCAGCTGATATCAAGGCACTCCTGCGGTCCGCGTTGGGGATCAGCCGATCTCCAACGTCAGGTATTGTTACATAAGGAACCTGTTCGGGACTTAACTTGTAAGAATACTTGGAAGGAAAACCTGTAGGGTAATTAACACCTTCCTTTGTTGCAGCAATAGCTGCTAGAATAACAGAGTCAATTTTAGACATGGACCTGGTAACCGCTGCTACTGAACACGTGACTACTGCCGAACGGGCAGCTTCATCTGCCAGATCATTACCAATAGCGTGTGCGCCCACCCGCTGATGGCCTAAGGTGTGAACCACCTGTGTGAGGGGCAGACGTTGTTGCAATTCTGCCACTCGAACCCAAAGCATTTTATGCTTAATTGTGCTCCCTTTTGCGTCCTTGTAGTCATTTTTCGACCAGAAAAACAGATTGTCATTGTAAGATTGTACACAGTAGAAGGAATCACATACAATAAGAGTGGTCTCCTCCTGAGAAGCGAACTCAAGCGCAAGTAGCAATGCATGCAGCTCGGCCAATTGTGCGGTACTATCTCCAAGTGTGCGTGTGTGCACTACAGAGGATTTGAACGTTCCATCAACAAAAGAACCCGCGACAATAGCACATGCAGCTGAATAAGCGTGCTTGGACCCAGTGGCCGGTTGCGCCGAACCATCGGTGTAGATCACACATTTGTAATCCTCAAGCGGCAGTAAAAACAAAGGAGGAGGATGAACAAATTCATACTGCAAGAACTCCTGAGTCTGAAGAGAAGAATCGAAAATAAAGGTGACGTCTGATGACGTCAAGGATGTAGCCCATTGTATCCAACGGGGATGCATTGCTTTTGAGTTCGGGACACTTGCCTTTGTTACTGCCTCTAGGGCAGGACATGGTGTTACCACCAGAATTCGCTTTCCCTGTGCCAGTGCGCGTTCTTTTAGAATCGCCATTTGCACTGCAGTTAGAACTTTTTCAACAGATGTAAAGCGCAATTCAGCGGAAGTGTACAGATGCGACTTGTATGCGATGGGCACTGTATCACCTTCATTAAAGGTTAAGTACGTGAATCCCACCGCCCCCGGAATTATTCTAATCACCAGGTTTGTGTGGTTATCACGAGTCAAAAGATATTTAGACTCCAATAGGTCTGTCTGCAAAGACTGCAGAATCAAGGTATGCTCAGGCAGCCAGCAAGACCTTGAATAAGTAGGTTGTATCAAAGCATACAAAGGCTTGATACGCTGGGCATATTCGGGAATGTAAGTACGCCCGAAATTCAGAAAACCCAGCAAAGACTGAAGTTTCTTCAGAGTATTTGGGGGGCACAAATGTGCACATTTTTCCAAGAAATGGGGGGCTAAACCCTTACCTTCGTTGTTGAGCTCATAGCCCAAGAACAGAACGGTAAATTCAGCAATGTGTGACTTAGCAAAGTTAAATTTGTAACCCTGCTCCGCAAATTCAAGAATAATGCGGTCCACACGGGACAGATGCGGAAATAATTCGTCGTCCGTCAGATAAATGTCATCAACGTACGAACATGCATCTTGATCGATGCTGTCTAGCAAAGAGACAACACGGGCGGCGAATACACCCGGACTATTCTTGTAGCCCATGGGTAAACGCCGGAACTGGAATAATTTACCACCGGATGTGAATGCGGTCCATTGACCACTCTCCGGGGCTAGGTTGTGCGTGTAGAAACCGTTTGAAAGGTCAAGTGTCGTTTTGTATTTTTTACGAACAAGACTGTCTACAAGCGCAGAACTGTGTGTATTCTGCACCGCAAAGTTTCGACAATGAGAATTTAAATGCCGGTAATCCAAAACTAAGCAGTACGATCCATCGGGTTTAGAAACCACGAATAGGGGATTGTTCATAGGTGATACGCATGGTTCGATTACTCCCTGATATTCCAACTGTGTCAGAATTTCGGAGACGGGGCCTTTTGCCTGCTGTTTGATGGGATATTGGGGTTGTGGCTGCGGTAGTGACCGCAAAGGTATTGCATGGGGAGGTGATTCTACGTCCCATCCCACATGGTTGCGGTATAACGCTGGAGCCAGGTACACAGCCCACTCAGCTGCAAGTGCTTCAGCTTTGTCTTTTGGGACATGCCTTGAAAAGCTTGGAAGGATTACCTCCTCTCCTTCATGTGCAGCGAGAACGAATGGGGGTGGCCAATCCACCTCTGCTAACAAAATGTCATATGAAGAGGTTAGATTTTCCCAAAAATCCCTGTTATTTCACGCGGTATATCACCTTCAATTTGGATGACTATGTTGTACAGTCTGTCAGGGGGTGCCACTCTGGTGTCAGCTGTCTCTACAGTAACGAATGTTTCAGTTGCTGTCGCCTCCATATGAGGACGTAGCGCCTCCCGCACTATGGTAACTTCCGCGGCGCTGTCTAGGAGGGTCACTGCCCACGTCCAATTCAGGAGTCTCGTTCTCACGGTCTGTGGCATATTTCGCTGTTACAGCGGCAACTTTTTTCTTCTGAAATTGCGGTCGAGAAAGGTGAAAGTCTTCTGCTTTCCCTCTGACTTGTTGTCGAGGTTGGTCTCGCTCCTGGGGAGCCTCTCGGCCCCTTCCTCTATCTTGCCGTCCTCCTCCACCAGCCTGTGACGAAGTCTGGGCCTGTGAAGAACGAGGAGAACGCGTATCAGAGCTCTGAAACCTTTCTGGTGATTTAATTCTCGACCTATCACGTAAATCATAATTACGTTCAGAAGAAACCGAAACTGGGGAAGCGCCTCTCGACCCCGGCTTCTTTTGTTGCTTACCCTGTTTTTTCTGTCTCCAACTCTTTTTAGTGAAGACTGGTCTATCATCTTTCTCAGATGTACTTTTTGTTTGTGTAATTTGTGGTTGCGATTGAGTTTGCATTTTTACAAAAGGCTTGTTGCCTAGGCTATTTCTTCCAATTGTTTTATAAGCCCGGGCAATAATTTTCGGTAATTCGCGAGGCCTGTCCAACTCTGGGACCAAAGCCAAAGCATTCGCTACTTGAAAGTTCATAGCATCGCCCTTGACATTTCCAAGGATCAGTTCAGCTACTACATCAAACACTCCCACTAGTCTCATCCCTAATTCCACAGCCGCTTCAGGGCCATGTTCGTCCTGTACTTTTTTAATTACAGTTGGTAGAACCGTCATGGAAGGAGTACCAAAACATTTTGAATAAACTGCTGCGAATACCTTACCCCAGTTTTCACATGATGTCAAATCGGGGATTAAGTCTTTTGGCAAACTTATCGTAAGGATGCGGTGTTTATCCACTGGGGATGTATGTGGAAACACCGCTTCTATCTGATCGAACTTTTCTGCAAGCCAGTAAGGATAATCGTCCTTATTTTGTGGATGTTTGCCCATCACAGAATTTACCATGACAGGACTTATGGTCACTCCAGCTGCAACAGCTGGTTGGCCAGCGACTACAGGAGCAGCTCCATGGAGGCTACCTGTAACGTATGTCACTAAGGCTCGATGCACTCGCACCAGTTCGGTATGCATAGTGCGCAGATCCGCAATCGATAATGCCAGATAATTTGGATGCGGGGTATACCCGGCCAATACAGGCCAAGTGGCCCCCTCAATGGATAAGGGGCCTAAACGAACTGCGGTAGTTGGTTGTGGGAGGGCGCCATTAAACCAAACACGGTGCTGCCAAGCCGTGAGAGGCACTTCAAGATTGGTATAGGGTCGATAGGCAGCAGGAATAGCGGTGGGTTTATATTCATGAAACAGCTTATCACCTGCATCCACCGCCTCAAAAGTGATCCAAGTGTAAAACACTTCAAAGTGATAAGCCGGATCGGCTTGAACCACAAAGACCAACTCGACCCCAGCATCGGGCACTCCGTATACACCTAGGTGTTCTCGGAGTGGTCCTCGGCTATGTGCAGCTATCGCCACACCAGCCATAACTAAACAATTGTATTCGACAACCTAACAGGGAGCACAAAATGGGTTATTTATGTAACCTTTTTTAATAACTTCAAGCTTGAAAGAACCTATAAAACGTTCAATATAGGAGGTATCACCGTCACTTACGCCTCCGGAAGCGTACGTGAGGGTTTTGTGGACAAGCACAAGTACTACTCAAGCATCTCGCAGATAAGCTGCCCCACGTTGGCCGCGCCATGTCATAGGGTTTCTGCACATACACAGAGCTATGCACAGGATAATAGGACCCCGGAATACAGTGGTTTGCCTACCATATACCGTAGCACCCAAAACCCCAACCCAACTAGCTTAGCATCCCATTAGTACCAAAGCACCAATGATTGGACAACCCAGAACACGGTATCTTTATCTCAGGACTCGCAGAAGCAAGAACACTCTTTCGTCACTCACTCGTACTTGTCCACAATGCGCATATGAAGAGACACAGGGTAGATTAAAATATTTATTTCAACTTACGTGCTCTAAGGTACAGTACACGTGTCAGCACTAATAGCATAATGCATATGAATAATATAAGCAGCATGGTTACAATTCCATAGAATACAAACGGGGAAAGCATTTCATAACTCAGTGGATAAATGTCTAAATAACATTACCACCCTCCCCGTGCAGTAAGATAGTTTATTATAAAAATAGAAGACCTCTGGGCTTTGACTAGCGAACCCTCATACCTCGGTCTCTAGATGCAGAACTACATCAGCAGACAATCACAGCTCTTCTCCCTGGAAAGGATTCCTCCAAGTGCGTTAAGCGCCAGTAAAACTGCAGTATTAAAGGCACACCAAGTTCCATGGCATTTGCGCCTAATGTTATGTCTGGGTGCGCGAGACTGGCCATATCAGGAAGAACCGAAATACATTGTTATGTGACCTTGTACATGTTGTGCAGTCTGAGCCCAAATCGAACAAGAGAAAAGGTGAAAGACAGAAAATGCAGACAGCGCAAAAGAACTTAGCAAGAGCAAAGGGCGAGGGAGCCCTGGCTCAATGTAAAGTGCGCAAAGAAAAGCAGCATGGCAGCTAGGCCTAGGCCAACATAACAAGGCAGGCAACAATCCACAAGACAGCTTGTGTACATGGCTGGCCCAGTTTACCACAGTAAGTTGTGCTGTTGTGTCTGGTACGTGGGCCTGTTGTTTGGCATGTTGTATGTGGCTTTGTAACGTGTGCATTCCCAGAGTCGTGAGTTGCATGACTGTGGAGTTGAGGTGTGTGGTATGTTCATTTGGTACTTACCAACGAGCAATGCATTCACATGGGTGCCATCCTGAAAGCGCTGGTTGATGATGGACTGTCGGAAGATGAAGGAATCATGCACACTGCCTGGGTAGTTGGCGACGACATTGGTGAAGTGTCCTAGGTAGTCCACTATTGCCTGCACATTGATGGAATGCGTGTGCTTCCTGTTGCGGTAATTGTGTGCAGTGGCGGCAGGGGGCACGAGGAGTACATGTGTGCAGTCAATTTCCCCCAACACGTGCGGGAAGCCAGCTATGGCGTAGAAGCCTTTTCTGGGTCTCCAGCTGTTCCTGCGCAGTGTGTGGGTGGTAAAGGTGCTGGGGTACCAAGCTGTTGATGGCATCCGAGACAGGTGTGAGGAACTTGGATAGGGCTGGCTGTGAGACTCCTCCGACTCTGGCAGTTGTTGGTTGGAAGGTACCAGAGGCCAACAGCCAGCAGCTTTGTCTGCAGAGGGATGTTGGTTGTCCGCTGTGTTGGTACCGTCAGCCTGTGGGCAATGATGGTCAGGATGCGGAGGATGGTTGTCCTTTTGAGCCTGTGGTGGGCAATGACATCCTCTGGTGTTAAGTCTGTGAGGCTGGTGCATTTTCTGAAGGTCCGCTGTCTTTGTCTGAACTGCCTCTGTGGTAGTCTGGGGGGGCGAGGGGGTGAGGGGGGGTGGCGGGCCTGGGTGTGGTGGCGGTGGGTGTTGTGGCCCTCTTGGGGCTACGAGCTGCATGATCAGTAGCTCCATGGCATCTGTTGTTCTTCAGGTGTGGCTCTGGTCTGGGCTCCCTTTTGTGGTGCAGGTTGTCGTCCGAATTAACACCAGGTAGGAGCAGGTGTTAAATTTCTGCTGCTAACGTGCCTTATCGCCTGTTTTGGGATCTTATCGCCGATCTGGCTGGTCGTAGAGAATATTGCGAAGTGGTGTTTTCGCGGCTTTTTGTACAGGAACGCCCACTCTGCATCTCATTAGCGTTAGTTGCCGGTGTCATCCGTGGCGATGTTTTTTCGGCTGCTATCGCAGGTAAACTGGCGATATCGGCTGTTAGTACCAGCTTGTGAATGGTGCGATAAATCTATCGCCACTTTGGCTGCGATAAAGTGCTGCTGACTCGGCGATAAGTCCTTGAGAATATGCCCCTTTGTTTCAAAACCAGTTTGTGTTGAAAGAGTGTCTAAAGGCTCAGTATTTAGAAAGGACAAAGGCTGGTGGAGTAAGAGAGATCAGGTCAAGATAACCAAGGCTCTGGTTGCCAAAATTCAAGCTTTGCAAGGCTATGATGGCAACAATTCCTCTCTTGAAAGCACTTGGTGGGAAATAACTCAAGCGCATTCAACTGACAGGCAAGGGTCATCCCAGATCGATAATGCAAATGATTTGTTACTTACACAAAGGCAACCTGGAACAAACATTGTTCCTGAACAATCTAATGATTGCATTACGTACCATAACACCAGAGCAATATGCAATACTACTATGCCTTCTAAATTTAAGGATTACTATATCCTTTACAAAAAAATAATAGATGTAGGGATGTAAATTTTGTGTTGTTAAGCTTATTTTATATATTTTTATTTTATAATTTATTCATACTAATTATTTAGCTTTTTCAAAAAGGGGAAGGTGCTGTACCATAAGACAGTGCAGATATGAGTGTGAGGTACATTTAAGCATTTGTTATGAGTGAGTGCTTTATGACCCACGGTGCTTTCCCGCATCAGTTGCTCAGTCTTCGTTGTGCGTCTGATGCATGAGGACAGGCTGCGTGTGGGCTCCTTATTTATTACCTAGTAGTTCACGAAATAAACGCTGTACATATCTCCGCTTGGCTCCCGTAGTCTCTATGTAACACAGGGCCATATAGTTTTGTCTCTGAATATCCATTATTTGCAGCAGTTGCTTACGGACCTGTCTCTGGGCAATGTGTCATATCATCATTAATTCTACTAAGTTCTCTTAATAGCTCAGCTTGAAAGTTGCTAATGAGTTACACACTAGTAATGCTTACTATTATCAATATTATGTTTCTATATATTTTCAATCGCAGTTCTCTGTAAGAAAGCATTGAATTAGTTGCATTGTACCATTAATACAATATGCACACAACAACACTGTTAGGCTCTATAGACTTGCGCCTAAATGGTAAGTAGTGCTGGTAGTTAGTGAGGCACTATAATCAACTTTAGAGGTGATCGAGTGTCATATATGGCTGACACTGTAAATGTAATGCCCAATCATTGCTCCTCCAGAGAAAGTTAAAACCGCACTGCAGTTGTTACCATCCTTCTGCGGTTGGTAAACTGAGTAGCGACACATTGGAAAACTCTTGTTATTGGTACTGTAGCACTAAGAGCAGAAAGAAGTGTGGTATATAGCAGTACAAAATCACATTTTAGAATTTGTGGGTAAAGTACTTCATGAAATCCAGGCATGGCCAGCACAGGTAAGAGTGGTGGGACGGGGCAGGGTTGGGGGTGCAGTGAGCGTGGCGAGCGCAAATTAAGTGGTTTTATTTATTTTTTATTTAATTCTACCTATCCTCTCGTCTATCGACCCCCCCCATCCCGCCCCACCATTCTTACCTGTGCCGGACGCACCTGATTAAATCACTTCAGAGGTTTTACACAAAGAAAGTGTCTTCTATAGAACTGACAAATGCAGATATGATTTTCCCATATTAAAAGTGATGCACTGGCGGCGCAAGGGGCTTGTAAATAAGCCCCAAAGCGTCTTTCCCTGCAACAGAATCTAGGCCTTTGTTCTTGGGAGCTAGAAGTAAGAAAGCAGCCGACATGTTGCTGATTACAAAGCACTGACACTGCCAGACTTGGAAGTACTTATTGGAGTCTGAACAGGAGCCAATCATTACAACATTATATATATATTTTTTAAAGCACTATTTACTGGATTGCCGTGGCATTTATACCCGTGAGAACAAAGATGGCTGCCTACAAGACTTCTGCTCCTCGTTTAGCAGGAACTCTCACAAGAGTTCAAAAGAAAATCCTCATTGGAGGCGGGGTCAATCTGCAACAAGAGAACAGGTAAAGGAACTAAACACCATGCACAAAATAAGCACCAGTTGGATTTTGATGCAATAAGGGCTTTAACTATGATACTATAGTTTATTCAGGAGTGGGTGGACCTCGACTCATGAAATCGCTTGCCTATGCCCAGTGGCAATATAGTTGGCCATGTTTGGTTGCTGTGAACAATCTGCTCTGCTGGGGGAGTGACTTCATTAATGGAGCGGATCTACGAAGGGATATGTCCACCTGACCCTCCGAACCAGAAACTGAGAATTACTATACACAGACCGATTGTTTACTTTTCAATTGTAATTTCAACTTACATGCATCTTCTATTTTGGATCTGATTCACACAAGGTAACACAAATATGCTTTTGTGCAGACCAGGAAATATATACATTTTGCTAATAAGTGAATTCATGAATAATAAATGCACATGCACAATGTGTGCTAGCTCTGCTCACTTTCAGTTTCACTTAGGACATGACAGTGGTTGACATAGTCCAAATATAGGAGCATGCCTCAGTCATGTGATTCAATTCTCTCGTGACCTGTTTCCCTTTTAGTGCAGAATCACTAAACAAGAATCAACTTTTTCATGATGCAGTCAAGGGATGGAGTCGCCTTCGGTCAACACTGTTGCCCCGGCAGTCTCCCTCTCACGACATGCATGTTCAGTGGAGTGCAGATGTACATTGCCACCACTGAGTAAGGGTAAGGTCCCATTAAATCCAGTAGGTGTCAGTATGCTCCCATAGATGTGGATCCAGTAGACAGATGACCTTGGCATGTCTTTTCACTGTCACCATGCCTTAAAAAGCCCAAGGGAGACAATGGATAACACAGCAGTGGGAGTCGCTCTATCGCTTTGTTATATATGCAGTGCTACAACAAAGTTGAGGAAATAGCATCTGTGCTGCTGTCAGGCTTTCCACCTCAGTGCAGGTCCTAATTAAGAATTTGAAACCGTGTACCCAAAAGTTGTTGCTGCACACTTGTGAGGGGAATTTTCTCTTTGGTAGAATTGTGTCTGTTGTTAAGTAAGCCTGGCCGTTCGTGAACTGATCTTGATGTTTTAATATAAAGGAAACATTTCTTAGCAAAATGATTTCAAAGCTATGCAGGAGTGATGAAGTGTGATTCACACAAAATACCTGTATGAAGGTAAAGTGTCCATGAGAGTGGTTTCTTATGTACATCATGGCCATCATTTTTGTTTTAGATTGTTTGCCAAAATAGGCATAGAATGTGTTGCGATTTTCTCCAATTGTCTTAAGGAATACATTCTTAAAACAAAATGGCAGTATACACTCAAATCAAGAATACACGATACTCATGGGAGTGAGCAAGCAGGGTGTATGTAGCGTTCTGAAAAACAGAACATTTCTACATGTAATACTCAGTTTTGCCGCTTGATGGCAGTATTTAATAGTTGTAGAGTTAGTAGAGAAAAGCTGCAATAAATATGTTGTCTGTATGTAAAATCAGATTTCCATTTCATTTTAATGTAATGTGCCGGCATTTCAACAAGAATAAAAAGCAGTCGACTCAGTTTTTACAGAATATAATAATCGTTTGTACAAATGCATAAGAAGCATTTATCATTCAAGATTTTTTTCTTTGTTGTTAGAAAAATGTATAGATGGAAAATATAGAAGCTTGCAAATACGCAAAAATTCTTCTTAAACACAATATTAACAATATTAATATTAGATAGTATGTTTATACGATAGGTTGAAATGATATGAGGTACTTAGCACATCCCAGTGAATTCAGCAAATTACATGTGCTATTAACATAACTGAGCGCTATAATAAGAGAAAAGGCAATAATAGCTTGTTAATCACTACAGTCTAATACGTGTTCATACGTATTTCATGAAATATGACAGTATAATTTAGGATAACCATCGCCATACGTCCGCTGTGTCACTTAATATATCGTTTAGCAATAAGTTAATTTAACATAAAGACGATAAATGAAAAAATGAATCTTTCTGATATTAACGTAAATAACGTGAAATACGCACATATCACTACGTCAAAAGCACATAATGGCAAAGATGCCTCGAAATATACCAGCCTCCTAATGCCCAGCAATGGGCAACATTATACACCCCGTAAACGAGACAAAAGTCTATGCCCTTCGGTACACACTGGGGGATATTCACAAGAACGCGCGATACACATCGCCAAAATAGGTTAACGTAATTTTCCATATCGCCGTCTATCGCGGTAAAATAACTCTGTGTTAACATGGCATTCATAACACGGCGGTAACATGCAATAGTACCCCGATAATGCGGCAAATGTCCGCTATAACACTACCGGTACGGCGACAAAAATCCAAACCCGAACGCGAAAAAAGTTGCGATGGGCCCAACCGCGATAAGACAAACAGCGAAAACCAGCGCCAGGCCTGCAATTCACACACATCAGGTGGGAAAAACCACCACAAAAGCAGAAAAAAAAACCACAAACAAACACCAAACTACAGCGAAGCACAATGGAGGCAGCCGGAGCAGGTACAGAGGGCGACCAGAACCCCACAAGCACCCCGGAGGAGCAGCCTGGGACCTCGGGGTCAGGGATGGGCAAGGACAAGAAGAAGAGGAAGACGCGGTTCAGTCCGCAGGAAAACAGGATCCTGATCATGGAGGTGATAGAACACCATCAACAACTATTCGTCACCTCCACTGTGTCATTGGCAACAAAAAATGCAATATGGCAGTCCATCGTGGACAAGGTGAATGCAGTCGGAGTGCTGAGGAGGACAATGGACGAGGTCAAGAGGCGCTGTAATGATGTGAAGCGCAAGACCAAGCAGAAACTTGCAGACAACCAGAAGGCAGCAATGCAGACTGGAGGTGGGAGTCCAGCGCCACAGGAGGAGCTGGATGAGATGGAGGAAAAGGTGTCCACAGTCATCAGTGTGGAGACGGTGGCAGGAGTTGGGGGACCAGACACTGCTCAACATGACCTGACACAACAGCAACAGGGTAAGTACCCACCAGGGACTGGGGGGACAGGGGGAGATGGGCACAATGTCACACATGCACAATTAAGTAGAGCACATCTGCGGACAAACCATGGCCAAGAGTCACAACTCCAACCAAGAGCCGAATTTACCCAAGTCTGCAACATCACAGCACTGCATAAGCACAGAAGTGAAAGCCACACCGCCTGAAGGAGATAAGGGCCAGCCAAATCAGAGCTGAAGGGGCAACCCACCTACAATGCAGCACACACACATAAGATCCAGAGCACCGCAACATTTACAACAATGTTGAACAAACAGCAACACCAGCACAACAGAACAGAGGACACAACTGCTGCCGCTTGTGTGTGGAAAATGGCTCTTCGCATGTGGCACAGCAGGAAACTGTGAGATGATAATGCACTAGTACAACCCCACATCCCTGATGGTGCAGTAATGCATGTATGGCCGTGACCCAGATAGGCAGTGAGACACACATTGTCATACAAATCAACACTCATCACAGTTGAATACAAGTGAAGGTGCGTAGACTATATTAGCATATGCGTGTCAGTACGGCCAAGATAAGTGCCACAACATGCAGACCAATGCAGCAGTATGTCAGAACGTGGAACGTTGCCAAGCACCGCTGTCCACTCCGGGGGAGTGCCGCATCATTCACAGGTGTGTGTTTACCCGCATTGTTGTCCGCTCATGTATTCAGAGTCCAGGCGAATGCAGCCATGTCCACTGTCATTGTGGGAGATGTGACCAGAACCCCAAGTTCCAACAAGTAACGGGACATGTGCAATGTGTTCCAAACTGTTGTGTCTGCAGGTACGTAGTTACACGTCCATGAAAGCGAGTGCAGCTTCATAGGCAATCATTTCCAACATGAGGTCATTGTCGACTTCATCGAACAGGACGGCGAGGCTAACCATTAGCAGGTCCGGACAGATGTGCTGCGTGCACCCCCTTTCACCAATTAGCACTACAGCCCAATAGGGGAGCGGCTCAATGTGGTCACTGCACACGAGGAGTTCTGCAATCTCCCAGGTCCAGCTGCCAGCATGTATGTCAAGTATCCAGGCATCCCATAGACGGGTATCACAGTGACACTCATGGTCGTGGGCCAACAGGGGGCGCACACACATGTCGAAATCCATGTCGGCTACCGTCCTGTTGGATAGGCAGACATCTATGGACCACTCGAATATGCACGAGCGACAATGCAACACAAGCTGAATGCAGGTGACGTTGGCAAGGCGGAAGCTTAGCCAGTAACTGATCCTCAGCACTACCAATGGCAGTGCCCCCAGTAAATGCAGCATATGTGCACGGTACAGTTCCACGTGACAGGGGTTGTGCATGTGTCCGGGATGTTCTGCCATTGCGTTAGTGTCTCTGGTTGAAGCGGCACTGTTCTGACCTGCACCAGTTCTATGGATGAAATGCCACAGCTCGGAGCAATGAGCAGTGTCTGTGTGCAATGGTTGTAGGCCTGGGATGGTGTGGGAGTAAGTGTGAAGGCCATTCCATGCAAGATAACTTCAAGCAAGGACTTCTGTGTGTGGGGTGTGTATATGTTGGTCTGTCGTCAGGCTGTGCGTAGTATGGGAGTCGTCATAAGCTGCTATGGTATCTGTCAGGGGGTGCTGGGCACATGCAATTCGGAGGTCGGAGGTGCAGATGTGCTTCCGCCTGATAGTTCAGACAATGGAGCTTTCATCCCTAATGTTAGTTTGTCATCTGCTTGCATTCAGGAAATGTGTAGAGGCTTGTTGGGGGTGGAGTGGGATGTCTGCGACTTTGGGAATCATGTATGACATGCCTAGCATGTGGCAAATGAGCGGCCTCACTGTGTGTTACGTTGCCTCACAGCTGCTCCACCCTCCCCCGAGCCTTTTTACTTGTGTGCGCTGCGCGGTTGCATCACTTGCACTCCTACGGCACACCATTGTCATGCCTGTCTGCGCATGTCCACAAGCCTGACAATGACACTGTGATGTTGGCCATTGAGGGTGGGCGGCCACGTGAGTGTAGGCCTATGGTAAGTACAGGGCGGACACAGGTGTACAGTTCATAGCTGGCTGTACTCACGCTGCGATTGAGGCTAGGCAATTGGCTCATGCTGCGGCTATACAGATACACACAACACTTGTCATGTATGAGCTAAGACCCCGAGCGGTCTTGCGCTCCTTCATGACTCCGTACGTGCGAGCCCGCCCTCCGGGTGCATGCTACATTGCAACATTGATGATTGTGGGCCGGGTGGCGCCCACACTACAACAGAGACACACGCATTACGTACTTCCTTGTCCAGGCCAAAACTGAACCATGCCCAGTCACCCGAGCAAAACCTTCGAACCCCTACGCTGGACTGGCGTACGCCGGCCCAGCCCTCTCTGCTTGCGCATACAGGGGGGACGACGAAGCTACATGTCCAAGGTCTTCCCCACTGCCTGAGGTAACATGTTTGCGTCCACTGTCCACGTCACACTAGAGCACCTTCATTCTCGCACGTTCCACTGGAGCTACCTTCCCCCCCCTTCTTTTCCTTCTCAAATTGTTCTTAGTATACGTTTGATTTAACAATGATGTGAATAAAACCTTGTTGTATACGCCTTGGTTGTTGCACTTTTGTATAAACCATTGTATTGATTACTTTGAGCTAATTGGTTATATGCTCTAAAATAATTCCAAACAATAACTGTGCTGTGTGATACGTATCATTTTTTATAAACAGGGTCAGGGACCATTGTTTTTTGTATAACACCAGCAAAAGGCAGGTGTTAAATCCCTGCAGCTAACACGCCTTATCACCTGTTCTTGGTTCGCATCACAGATCTGACTGGTCGTTGAGAATCGCGCGAAGTGGTGTTTTCGTGTGTTTTTGCACGGGAACGCCTACTCTGCATAATATCGACAGACACAATATCGACCTACATTTTTATCGATACAAAAATATCAACAACACTAATATCGATACCCTATACTTAATTAACAAAATACACTAATATCGACCCCAAAATATCGTCAAACATAATTATCGATTACAGTAATATCGAACACAAATATCGTTATTCAAAATATCGAACATCCTTTAAATAAATACATGTCCAAAATATCGATCACAATAATATAGACATCAATATTATCGTTTTTGTAAAAATATCGACAATTCAAAAATAGATGCAACAAACAAAATTAAACACCATAAATATATTCAAATAAATAAACATACACTGCATATAAAATATAATATATATCATAATTTTAGCAAATACTAAAACATATTTTAAAACATTTAGGGGCCGATTCTGATGCAGGTTGGAAAAGCTTCCCGACCGTATCGGTTGGGAAATGGTGTCCGACCCACTCGGATCGGGAAAGTCCGACCGGCGGAGTAGGATGCATCCGGATGCTTCCAGATACGATTTGGTTGAACTCCCATTGACTTCAATGGGAACATTTGTTCCTAACCGCATCAGAATTGGGCCCTCGGTCGGGAAGACACGTTCCCGATCCGATTTGGAAGGAGCAAATGCCGTTAGGAGGCCTTCCTAACCGCATCAGAATCAGGCCCTCGGTCGGGAAGCTTTTCCAACCCGCATCAGAATCGGGCCCTAAATAATAAATACACTATGAATAACCATTTAATTTTATATTTACATTATGTACACACATTATTTAACATCACATATAAGATGATACACATTTAAATAATTCAACATGTGAAAAGAAAAAAACTGACTCTTAATTAGCGTTTTCCATATATGGAAAACAACTACCATAATGATTAATACAATAAAGATTAACCAATAAAAACACACAATATTTAAAAAAAACAATGAGGTTAACCAAACAATTAATACAAACACTATATAAAGAAGGAAAACTTATTCTTATTTTACACCTTAAACCAAAAACAATAAAGAAGCTGAAACTCTGCCGGATTTCTACCAGAAGCAAAGACTTCATCAAAGAAAAAGATAATACATTCTTCAAAAAGTAAGTACATTACCATCTGTAAAATAGCTGTAATGCTAATCCTCAAAAACTACTATTTATCATACTCAAATAATTTATATATATTTTTTTCAATTTATGTCTCCTCAACAGATAATTCTCAAACCATCCACAAAATTACAGATCAGCTTCTAAAATCATCTAACTAATAAAGTAAGTATTCAGCAAACAGCATTTAAAAAAATTGTAAAACACCCAACCAAACCCCAAATCCATCCCAAACACCCACCCCACCCCATGTACATATTTTACAAAATAAGTAAAAATATGTTTTACTCTTACAACAGAAAAATCGACAACTTGACAGAATTCAACGAACAAAGATAAAACATCTCTATTTAAAAGCAGCTCAAAATCAACATTGTAAGTATATTAATAACAATGTGTATTTATTAAGAAAAAAACATGTACAATATTCATTTTAATAATTTTGATATACATTTTTTGTAGAATTTAACACATCACAATGACAGAAAGAGCCCAATTTATCTCATCCCAAAAAGGAACATTTTTGCTATGTTACATGGGGTATGTCTATACCCAGGAAAAGCAAATTTGACTAAAAGTAAATTGGAAATGTAGCAAGTACTATTCAAATAAGTGTTATGGTCGGGCAACAACTAGAGAAACCACTGTTTTGTATACAAGGGAGCATAACCACCCTCCAAATGTTACTGAAATAGAGGCTAGGAATGCCCTCGATAACATTAAAGAAGCTAGCACTAGCTCACAGAAACCTACAACTCAAATACTTAAAGAATTGCTGCCTAGAGTACCCAAACATGCTACTGGACAAATGCCCTCTATTTCGTCATTAAAAAGAACTATAGCTCGCACAAACAAAATCCACAACAACTACTACACCTGCTCCAAAAACATTTGAAGAGGTGGTAATTCCCCAGAACTATCTATAACTCATAATGAAGAACCCTTTGTTCTCTATGACAACAAATGCAAAGAGAAAAGAATAATTATGTTTGCAACTGCAAACAATTTAATAAAGCTACAACAATCAGAAACATGGATGATGGACGGGCCTTTTAAAATCTGTCCCAAACTATTCTATCAATTATACACTGTCCATGCCCTATATCAGAACACCAACATCCCCTTTATCTATGCCTTGCTACCCAATAAACAGAACTCCACATATATGGAAGTACTAAGTAAAATTAAACAGGAAACAAATAATTATTTTCCACAGAAAATAATAATAGATTTTGAGCAGGCTATGATAAGTGCAATTCTAAAGTCCTACCCACACACATCAATTCAGGGATGTTACTATCATTTCAATCAGTGTCTTTGGAGACACCTTCAGAAATCAACACTTAGGGCCCGATTCCGATCCAAGCCGGAAAACGGTCCGACCGAAATGGACCGGGAATGTATTACGACCGACACGTACACATGCGCTGTACGACCGGCGGAGAACGATGCAATGCGTGTGAAACACAATCGACTCGCACGGAGCACAGGACGTACGACCGACACATACGGAAACCAGTGATTCGGCCATAAAAGAGCCCGACGCGACGGACTCGTACGCAAAGGATGCCACATAGGTTAGCATAAGTCCAAAGCGACAGACTCGTACACGAACGATGCCACATAGGTTAGCATTATCCCGACGCGACAGACTCGTACGCGAATGATCACACATAGCCTAGCATGAATGGAACAGACTCGAACAACCCCACCAAAACAAGACCAAGCATTCCTTGCGGTCAACGCATCTTCCATCTAATGTTCAAAGTTAATACAATAAAAAACAGATCACAAAAAAGCAAACAAGCATTGGCATATCCCCCAAAAATATTTCCAGTCTCCTTTTTGTCTTCATGATAAGACACACCCACAACTCCACCTGTATAAAGGGTCAAATTTTTGACCATGACCCTTTGCAAATTCTACTTACCAGCCAGCAGACCACAACACTAGACAGCACAGACACATACACTCACAAATCATCCACCACACAACCACCACACAACTAGCACCTGTTAAATAATACACTCACTAAAACACAACTTAACTCACACTCACTCTCACCTTCACACACACATCCATCTCCACCACCACCCATCACCATGCCACCAAAGAAGAATCCAAAGTTCACAGACTGTGAGTTGGAAGTAATGGTAGATGAAATACTCAGAGTAGAGCCACAGTTATTTGGCAACTTGGTCCAACAGACCCCCCTGTCCCAGAAAACCAAGATGTGGGAGAGGATTGTCAACAAAGTGAACGCTCAAGCATGTTGTCTGCGCACAATGGACGACATCAGGAACGGGTGGTACGACATACGCAGGAGGGTCAAGAAGCTCATTGGAAAAGAACATGCCCTGAGCCAGCGTACTGGCGGTGGCCCTCCTGCCAAACTGGTTCATTTCACTTCCTGGGAGGAGAAGGTGCGGGCCATCCTGCCACCGGAAGGCATACATGGAATATCAGGAGTACCAGAGCCTGGTGAGTACATACTAAACTAGACTATATAATACAGAAAATACTCATCCACAGACATCACTGTCAAGGACATAGTAATACAAATAACAGTCAGCTAATACAGAATTATATGAACCAAAAATAGCATGGGATGTGTATGGCACTTAGTCAAACAAAATTACCTGCAATCCCACAGTAATCTTTATCTATTTCATTACCAGTACAAACTTTACAACAAACACAGAAATGCTTTGTGCCAAAAATAGCATCCAGCACTGTCAGTCATCTTGTCAGCATGGTTAGATTCACTCACAGTGAAGCTGAGTCACAGGAAGGAAGTGTGGGATGGCTGGGAAGGTGGGTGTTGCCAAAAGCCTGCTGGGAGTCATAGTCACAGCTAACAGTTCTCCTCCTGCATGGACCAACAAGCCCATATTGAACTATACACATTCCACAGGGAGTGGAGAAGTACTGGCAAGATGGCAGACACTGGCCCATGGTGTGGGGACCACAAGGCCCTGTTGGAAGTTGTGCTCAAACTAACTCCAGGCACCACTGTCAGACATCTTAGCTGTTGCCTTTACATTCACTGTACAGAACGCATAGTACCAGGCGGTCTACTTTTGATATGTGGGAGGATGAATATTAGCAGTGAATACAAATACCATCATGCACTGCCCTATACACACCTTCTCATGCAGAACAAATAGCACCCTTGTGACTAGGCAGTTACTGCGGGTAATAGGAAATGTACCGGAAAGATGGATACACAGGGGCTTCATGTAAGATATAGAAAAAAGTCACATACACTCCTTGGCCTTCTCACACAACTACATACTCTGAAACACCTTCACAGTACATTAGCAGCCAATTACAGGGAAAGCATTGTCCCAGGTGTGCTCACTGTGCTTGCTGTGAAGGTGTGTGGAGGACAGGACATGGTGTAAGTTGCAGTCATAGCCCTTTTCAACACACACACACACAATGAAACGTTCATCAGTGGCAATGGCTAACTGACAGTGAATGAATGGACCACAGCAAGATGTCTGAGACTGTTGCATGGTGTCATGTGCCCAAGGCTTTGTTGTGAATAGCACTCAATTCCAAGATCATGCTGCGGCATAAGCATCCTTGGCACTACACTCCCCTCATTGATCCTCTGTGTATGAGTAGTAAGCTGTTCTGTTTGGGAAGAGGGGTAGAGGCCACAGCAGCACAACTCAAGCCCAAGAACCACTGCAACTCACTGCTCTGTCCATGGAAAATAACATTACAATGTGGCTGTTGTAACAACCGCGTGGCAATTGCATGCGTTGTAACGCATGTGCTGCAAAAGCTGTTTCACATTAACACAATCATCAAAGTAGTATATAGTGAAATCCGACATAGATACTGGATTGTGAGTGTGTAAGTCGCCACAGCAATGTGACAGCTTCAAACAAGCACAAAGGCAAACACACATGCACAAATCTGGATAAAGGTCCCAATAGGAAGAGTAAGTATGTCATTGTTAAAGCACATATGTGTGAAACATCAACACACCTGTGTCATGCACAGGGTGTCACATGACAGTCAATGTTTATGTACAGTCAAGGAAACAAGATATGCACATTAATGCACCAAGCTGGACAAGCTCAGAAAAGCACATCTTGTCCAAATTACTATGTTCACATGACAAATAGTCCTGTGCCTGTGATGATTGATGAGTATATATTGTAATAAACATCTACATAACCTACAAATGATTCTTATATGTGTATGATACGTTGACCATGTGCAAATACACAACAAACCTTGTCTCACACTTCTACCCACAGGGTCTGAAGTAGGCCTGGGCGGTAAATTCCGTTCCGCTCTCTCTTAGCTGTGGCAGCTCACAGGACAAATCATGATGATGCAAAGTTAGCCAAGGTGCGAACCCTCAGCGGCAGCAGCTCTCTCTTAGCTGCGGCGGCTCACAGGACAAATCTCGATGATGCAAAGTTAGCAAAGGTGCGAGTACTCCGCGGCAGCAGCTCTCTCTTAGCTGCGGCGGCTCACAGGACAAATCACGACGATGCACAGCTGACACAAGTGCGGGCACTCAGCGGCAACAGCTCTCTCCCAGCTGCGGCGGCCCACAGGACAAATCACGATGATGCACAGCTGACACAAGTGCGGGCACTCGGCGGCAACAGCTCTCTCTTAGCTGCGGCGGCCCACAGGACAAATCACAATGATGCACAGCTGACACAAGTGCGGGCACTTTGCGGCAACAGCTCTTTCTTAGCTGAGGCGGCCCACAGGACAAATCACGATAATGCACAGCTGACACAAGTGCGGGCACTCAGCGGCAACAGCTCTCTCTTAGCTGCGGCAGCCCACCGATTCAGCAAAGGTTGTGAAGATTCAAATTAAGGCGGGCACTCAGCGGTGGCAGCTCTCTCTTTGCTGCGACGGCCCACACAGATTCAGTAAAGGTTCTGAAGATTCAAATTAAGGCGGGCGTTCAGCGGCGGCAGCTCTCTCTTAGCTGCGGCGGCCCACACAGGTTCAGAAGTTTCAAATTAAGGTGGGCGCTCAGCGGCGGCAGCTCTCTCTTAGCTGCGGCGGCCCACACACAGAGTTAACAAGGGTTACCAGTCCGCGTTCCTCAGAGTAGAACTAGAGGTTCCGGATTACTCGACGGAGGCCTCACCTGTAAGTAGAATCCCTAGCACAGGAATTCAGGTGGCTGACGGGGTGAAGTCTAATGTCCCTGAGACTTCAGCAGGAGGCGCTCTCAATTCAGGCCCTCGGGTAGTTTCTTCAGCAAGCTTGGTGAAAGTTTCAAAGTCATTTCCTCTGTCCGCTCGGACAGAGTTTTGTCTTGACATCCAGAAGGAACACACTTGAAAAAGGTTTCAGCGCAGCGTTTTATACCTAAAAAGTCTTTGTTCTCTGTAGTCACAAATCACTGCATCCAGCCAGAACCAGTTCGGTGGGGTCGGGGAGCACTTGGTTTACGAGGCGACATCCTGCCCTTTGAGAATCTGGGGTCTGATATCAGACGCCCAATGGGAGATGGAGCCATCATTCACCTTGCCAGGCACGGCCCTGCTCAGATCAAAGAGTCACCCCTCACCCTACTCTAAATGCCGATCTCTCTCTCCAGCCAGGTCTGACCCAGCTGGCCCTGCTGCTCCAAAACCAGACGGCCAATACACACGCTAGCAAAGCCTACAGGTAAGCTTAGGCCAGAAAATACCTCGTTTCTAGTAGAGGCATTTTCGAACACTGGCTACGCTAATAATCCTTACTAAAAGATGTATCTCAATGTTCTGAACTTAAACATATCAAATTCGACGTTCGTATCAGGTTCCTGGGGGAAGGTAGGATTAGGGCATGTAATGCTCAGCCTGCCCATTCTGGCCTATGAGAATGGATAGCCTCACAATAGTAAACAGGGAAATGGAGGGTAACTCGCTATTAGAGCATGCTACACAGACATACTTTGAAAGCTGCTTCGGTGGGTAGTGCAAATCAGCGCTGCAGGCCCACCAGCAGTATTTGGTCTACCAGCCCTGGGCACACACAGTGCACTGATACTAGGGGCTAACAGGTAAACCAAACGAGCCAATTATGGTTATCCCAATTCATACAGTTATCTTTACACAGGGAGCATTCGCGCTGTGTCACTGATTGGCAGTGGCACAGTGCCCAGAGTATCTAAATCCAGCCAACATAAAAGGTCAGAAGCGAAAAGAGGAAGGGAGACCTGCGCCAATGATGCCAGGTCTAACACACGTCCCCTCCAGCTGAAATGTGGGGAGAACTAACCATTCCCTTGAGAGTTCTCATCACTAAGGCGGAAAAACCTGGACAGACCGTCAGCATTGGCGTGTTCTGTGCCAGGGCGGTGTTCCACCGTGAAATCCATACCCTGTAGGGAAATGGACCACCTCAACAACTTGGGATTCTCACCCCTCATATGCTTCAACCATCTAAGGGGCCTGTGGTCTGTCTGAACCCGGAAGTGAGTCCCAAACAAATATGGTCTCAGCTTCTTCAACGCCCAGACCACAGCAAATGCCTCACGCTCAATTGCACTCCACCTCGTTTCCCGGGGAAGTAACCTCCTGCTTAGGAAGGCTACCGGTTGGTCTAGTCCCTCCTCATTGATCTGTGACAGAACAGCCCCTATACCATGCTCTGAGGCGTCTGTCTGGACAATGAATTCCTTTGAAAAGTCGGGCGCCTGAAGCACGGGTGCAGTGCACATGGCAGTCTTCAGGGCGTCAAAAGCGTTCTGACAGGTGTCAGTCCAGTTTAAATTCTTTGGCTGCTTCTTAGAAGTCAGCTCAGTCAAGAGTGCAACAATGTTGCCATATCCCTTGACAAACCTCCTGTAGTACCCCATGAGTCCTAAGAAGGCTCTCACCTGCGTCTGAGTCTTGGGGGGTTCCCATGCCAGGATAGTTTCAATTTTGGGCCGAAGGGGCACCACCTGGCTGCTCCCCACCTGGTGCCCCACATACACTACAGAACCCTGCCCAATCTGGCACTTACTGGCTTTGATTGTGAGGCCTGCCTTCTGCAGTGCCATCAATACCTCCCAGAGGTGGCGCAGGTGGTCCTCCCAAGAGGAGCTAAACACCGCAATGTCATCCAGGTAGGCGGCACTGAAGTCTTCCAGCCCAACCAACACCCTGTTGACCAGCCTCTGAAAGGTGGCAGGGGCATTCTTCATTCCAAAGGGCATCACCCGGAACTGGTAGTGCCCATCGGGTGTGGAGAAGGCTGACCTCTCCTTTGCTCCCTCGGTCAAGGTGATCTGCCAATACCCAGACGTCAAATCAAATGTGCTGAGGTATTTTTCAGCCCCTAACTGATCTATGAGCTCATCAGCTCTGGGGATGGGGTGTGTAGGAGAGTAGGATCTGCTTCACATGGGTACCCCCACTTTTTGCTGATGCTTCAGTGTTTTTCGACATTAGTCTGGCTGGGGCCCTGCTAATCAGAACCCCAGCCTAGCTGCTTCCTCTCTAAAATGGTTTCCATGTGCCTTAGGCACATCACTGATTGGAATCTGGAGTGCCCTTATAAGTCCCTAGTATATGGTATACTATGTACCAAGGGCATAGGTACCTCAGAGGCCTACCAGGGGTTGCAGCATGTATTATGCCACCCCTGGAAAGCCATCCAAACTGACACCACAGGTCTGCTACTGCAGCCTGGGTAAGGTGGTGCATGCACCCCTTACTGTGTTATAGGTTACCTATATCACTAAATACATACACACATATAAACCTATAAGTCACTCCTAAGGCAGGCCTTATCTATCCTGAAGGCAGAGTGCATGGTTCCTATGTGAGAGGGTGCCCCTGCATGAGCAGGGCCCCTCTGCAGCGTTCGGAGACCCTTCTCTGATGCTGTTTGTAGTGCAGCCTGACCATATACTCTTAAGCGCATTATAACCTCGCGTTAAATGCTAACTTTGGAATGGCTGCTCATAAACATGTCGTGTTTGGTGTCAAACATCTTGGAATACTACCCCCCGCCAATTCTGGCGGCGGGGGTAGCATTCCACCCTTCTAGAGGGAAAGACATGTTAACTCTGGCTAGCCCGGTAACTTCTTTCTAAAGCCCTGGCATCACAAAATGGATGCTGCTGCCACAGACACGAGTCTGGCCTCCTGCTGCTGGACGAAACTCCGGCAGGGGAGGCCTGGACAATAGGTTTCTGTCCCAGGGAGGTGTGACCACCTCCCCAGACAGGATAATGTGTATTGGGGCTGGGCGGGAGCACTTTCGGGTGCTTTGAAGTCCTGCACTGGGGGCACATTTGGTGTCCCTGTGCATACCCCAGTTCAAACCGGATCAGGGGCTTGCAGCCCCTGCTTTGGTGCGAACTGGACAAAGGGAAAGGGGTGTAGCCACCCCTCTGCCCTGACCCACCCATAGGTGGGGCCACAGAGTAGTCCAACCCCTAAACTTGGTATAAGTATAGGAACCCAGTCCTTAGGACTTTAGATTATCCCGGGACGAAACTCTGAAACAGAATCCTGGACCTTCGACGCTCTACTCAAGATTAGAGGACAGAAGAATCTCCCTTGGGGTCAAGGAGTGACTCCCCTGCTTGGCAGGCACCAAAGACGCATCTGTCCGGTCTGCATTTCTGAAGCTCCCGTCGGACGCCGAAGTCTTCGCATCACAAGAGGTGGATTCTCAGACTTCCCCGAGACTACCCTGAGTCCCCAGCAAAGCTGAAGCCCGTAGCTATCGTGGGTGACGTGAGACCGTGACCCCTGGACACTGAGCACATTTGCAAGTGCATCTTCTTCTGGGTCTCCCATGAAGTCGTGCTTTGGGCTCCGAGTAGCCCTAGCCTCCAGCACCAACTGCAACGAAGATCACTGGCCTCCACTCCACGAGTGTCCTGTTAGCCAGATCCACATGCGACGTCTTGAGGCTCCTTCACGGTCGCTAGCCCGTTGGCTAGTAGCCCTTCACGAAGGCCAATCTTTTTCTTCTTGGGCATCCTGGTTGCTCCAGGCCTGCGCTCACTTACCCTTGCTGGGTGAGTTCCCCAGACCTTGCTGGTCTGCACCATCGACGATCTTCATCTTCATCAAGACTTGCCGTTGCTAAGGCTTGTTGGGTCCAATCCGGTCGCTGACACCTCAGCACTCGACAGACATCGTGTATCAGCCCGAATCCTGCTCCTGGTCGCCGACAACACCTCCTGGACCTCGTGGCTGAAGAGTCAAGATGACCATCAACGCACCTGAAGCACTCGACATCGGTGGGCATCTGTCCATCGCCTTCCTGGTCACTGGCTAGTGACCCAGACTCTGTCCCCTCTGCTTTCAGGTTCTTCAGATCTCCGATCGACTCTTGGATCCACCCGGACACTTTCCACTTGGTCGCCAGCAGCACTTTGCAGCAGATCGCCATTCAAATCGACGACGAAACCCGACCCCGAAAGGCACCTATGCACCCGGCTTCCCTGGGTGAGGTAACACGAGTACTCCGGTGCTCCCGTGAGTAGAGACTCTAGAACGACCTAGTTCTAAAAGGGTTTGCTCCAAGTCCTCCTTTAAGTGTCCCTTTTCTTTAATTTCCTGATCGCGACTTTCTCCATAGAAGTTAACGGCGTATTGCGGTTGTGTATTTACACTGCACGCGTCCCCCGTGGGTCCCCTGTGTCACTACCTTGGGTGGTTCCTTGTGGTCCAAGCACTTCTAGAGGCTCTAGGCCTAGTGTCTAGTTCAGTCGTGGTTCTTATACCACTTTATTGGTATATGGTTTGGTACGCCCCTAGGGCCCAAACGTGTATTTGTGCTATTACTGTGTTTAAATAACTTATAACTTGTGTGCTTCGAACTCTAGCCTCATAAAGAGACTAGAGGGGTGTGTTTAGCAATAAATACATATATTTTGAATATATACCTGGTGTGGTGCTCTCTCATTTGGTCACTCAAGAGATTATAGACTGGTAAAACAAGCTGCTTTACATTCCTTCAAGACTTAGCCTGAAGGCTGCTCTCCATAGCTACCACTAGGATAGCTTTCAATAAGGTTGTCTTTAACCTATCTCCAATAAGGGGTTGTTTGGACTGGTGCAAGGTGCCCACTATAATTAGTGGACAGCATATGCCAGGCCAACTTCTCACATTGGTGTGCAGCGTGTGGGATTCCAGCTTGCTATTGTTTTACCAGATAATCTCAATTGAATTGATCAACTGAAAACCACTAAAGGTACCTAAGGTACATATAATTTAAGCTTAGAATACAGTAAGTTCTACTGAACTTAGAGTTGTGTGTTAAGGGATAGCACACCCTTTCTACAACTCAAGAGAGTTTAGTAGGCCACACTAGAGTAGGTAGTGCATACACCACACCACACTAGTAATGTCTTTAAAGGTAGGATCTAGAGAATCCTTACCAGAAGCCACTGGGCTTCTTCCCTCCAAGTATGATACACTCCCATTCTTGGAATTGAGAGCACTATGTAACTTGAGGAAATTAAGGACAGGCCAAAGTCCCACCACCCAACACCTTAAAGAGTTGTTGGTGGCTTATGACCTTAGTAAGCCCTTGGGGACTGAAGGGGTAGGAGCAGAGGGTGGGGCAGAAGATGAGGAAGGGGCCAGGGGTAACAATACCCCCAGCCCCCCCTCTGAAACTGGCCAGGAGGGTGACAATGACCCTGACCTGGATAACCCAATCCCTCCTGTGGAAGATGAAGAGGATGATCAGAATGATAACCTCTTTGTCCCCCCAGGAAGGATTATGAGTGTGCCCAGAAAGTCTAGATCTCCTTCTCAGGAGTCTAACCACTCTGGCACCTCAATAGGGAGCTCTGTCTCATCTCATAGGAGGGAATCCTCTCATGAGAGGAGAACAAGGCTGATTCAGTATGAGGAAGCTCAGCTTGAACTCAGAAGGAAGCAAGTAGCCTTAGACAGGGAGTCCCTAGATCTCTTTAGAGAGAAAAGAAAGTTGGGACTAGAGTCCCATGGTGGCAGCCATATCCCTAGAGATAGGGAAAGGTCCTATGACCATAGGAACCTGAGCAAGATTGTCCCTCCCTATCAGAATGGGGATGACATCCACAAATGGATAACTGTTCTAGAGAGGGCCTGTAAAGTACAGAAGGTCCCTCAGGAGCAGTGGGCAGCAATCTTGTGGCTCTCCTTTGCAGACAAAGGTAGAGATAAGCTCCTCACTGTTAGAGAGGAGGATGCTGATAATTACAAGGTCTTGAAGAGTGCTCTTATTGATGGGTTTGGCCTAACCACTGAACAGTACAGGTTGAAGTTCAGAGATACCTAAAAAGCACAGACTCAAGACTGGGTAGACTATGTGGATTGTTCTGCCAAGGCTCTGGAAGGCTGGTTGATGGGCAGTAAGGTGTGTGACTTCTCAGGATTGTACAATCTGATAATGAGGGAGCAGATTCTTAATAACTGTCAAAATCAGCTGTTGCATCAATACCTGGTAGACTCTGATCTGACCTCTCCCCAAGAATTGGGAAAGAAGGCAGACAAATGGGTCAGAACCAGGGTGAAGCAGAAAGTACAGAACCAAGGTGGGGACACTAAGAAGCAAGATTCTAAGAACTCTGAAAAGGGTGGGGAGAAGGGTAAAGATCAAAAGTCTTCATCAGGCCCCCAAAAATCTTCTTCAGGTGGGGATTCACAGTCTACAAAAGGGAAAGGCCAAAGAAAACCATGGTGCAAGGTCTGTAAGCAAAAGACCCACTGGACTAGTGATTGCACCAAGTCCAAAGACTCAAGTCCAGCACCCACCAATGCCCCTAAGGCACCTGTTCCCCCTAGTACAGTTACAGTTGGTGGGAGTGCTACAGCCAAGGGTTTAGTAGGGTTCACCCTGGGTACTGAGTTGGGCTCTGACCTAGTCAGAGAACTAACTCAGGCTGTGTTAGTCTGTGATGGAGGCATGGATGTGACCTCCTCTGTGAGTCCCAGTAATCTGGGCAAGTACAGACAACAGCCTTTAATCAATGGACGAGAGGCTTTGGCATTTAGGGACACAGGGGCAAGTGTCACAATGGTGACACAAGACCTTGTGCATCCTGGGCAAGTTATACTTGGTGAGATGTACCAAGTGACCAATGCTAGCAACGTCAGAACAGACCATACTCTGGCAGTTGTTAACTTCTCCTGGGGAGGGGTAACTGGCCTTAAGAAGGTTGTGGTGAGTGCAAACCTACCAGTCGAATGCTTGCTTGGCAATGACTTAGAGACTTCTGCTTGGGCAGAAGTGGAGCTCAGGACCCATGCAGAAATGCTGGGGATCCCTGCAGATGTGTTTGCTGTGACCAGGTCACAAGCCAAAATGTCTAGCACTGAACAGGCCTTGGATTCTGGAATAATGGACCAAGTGCCTTCCAAGAGGAGGAGTAGTAGGGTTAAGGCAGTGCCTTCCCCTTGGCTCAGGAAGAAGATCAGTCCCTTGAGGGGGATGATCTCAGTCCTGAAGAAGGAACTGTCCCAGAGGAACTTGAACCTGACCAGGTTGAGTTCTTGGGGACAGGGGGACCTTCCAGGGCAGATCTGAGCCAGGAGCAGCAGAGCTGCCCCTCCCTTGAACCCCTCAGACAGCAAGCTACTGCTGAGGCTGCTGGGAAAGCTAGTGGTCCCCATACAGTGTATTGGGATGATGGACTCCTGTACTCAGAGAGTAGAGACCCCAAGCCTGGTGCTACCAGGAGGTTGGTTATACCTCTGAAGTTCAGGGGCTTCCTATTGACCCTAGCCCATGATATTCCCTTGGCAGGTCACCTGGGCCAGAACAAGACTTGGGACAGAATTGTCCCTCACTTTCACTGGCCCCACATGTCTGAAGACACCAAGGAGTTTTGTCGCTCCTGTGTAACCTGCCAGGCCAGTGGCAAGGCAGGTGGCACTACAAAGGCCCCCTGATACCACTACCTGTGGTGGGGGTGCCCTTTGAAAGGGTAGGGATTGACATTGTTGGTCCCATGGATCCCCAAACAGCATCTGGGCACAGGTTTATCCTGGTGGTAGTGGATCATGTCACCAGGTACCCAGAAGCTATTCCCCCCAGGACCACTACAGCACCTGTGGTGGCAAGGGCCCTCCTGGGAATTTTCTCAAGAGTGGGCTTTCCTAAGGAGGTAGTATCAGACAGGGGTGCAAACTTCATGTCTGGGTACTTAAAAGCAATGTGGAAGGAGTGTGGAGTGACTTACAAGTTCACCACACCCTATCACCCACAATGCAATGGTTTAGTTGAGAGATTCAACAAAACCTTGAAGGGCATTATTAAAGGGCTCCCAGAAAAGCTTAGGCGAAGATGGGACATACTCTTGCCCTGCCTTTTATTTGCATATAGGGAAGTGCCTCAGAAGGGGGTTGGTTACAGCCCTTTTGAACTTCTGTTTGGCCACCCTGTCAGGGGTCCACTGTGCTTGGTGAAGGAAGGATGGGAGTTACCTCTCAAGCCCCCAAAGCAAGACATAGTGGACTATGTACTTGGTCTCTGCTCCCGGATGGCTGAGTATATGAAAAAGGCAACCAAAAACCTTGAGGCTAGCCAGGAACTTCAAAAGGCCTGGCATGACCAAAAGGCTGTTCTGACTGTTTACCAGCCAGGACAGAAGGTGTGGGTGCTGGAGCCAGTGGCCCCAGCAGCTCTCCAAGACAAATGGAGTGGACCCCACACTATTGTTGAGCAGAAGGGTGAGGTTACCTACTTAGTAGACCTAGGAACACCCAGGAGTCCCCACAGGGTTCTCCATGTCAACAGGTTAAAACCATATGTGGACAGGGCAGACATGGGCTTGCTCATGGCTACTGATGAAGGGCAGGAGGAAGAGAGTGACCCACTCCCTGACCTGCTCTCACAGAACCCTGACGATGAGTCAGTAGATGGTGTAGCCTTGGCAGGCAGCCTCACTACCCAGCAACAAACTGATTGTAGACAGGTGCTCAATCAGTTTAGACACATGTTTTCACTGACACCCAGTCAGACCACCTGGTGCTCTCATGAAGTGGACACTGGGGACAGTCTGCCTATTAAAAATAAGATTTATAGGCAACCTGACCATGTCAGGGACTGTATCAGGACTGAAGTCCAGAAAATGTTGGAGTTGGGAGTTATTGAACATTCAGATAGCCCTTGGACTAGTCCAGTGGTCCTTGTACCAAAACCTCACACCAGTGGTGGAAAAAGAGAGATGAGGTTTTGTGTGGACTACAGGGGTCTCAATGCAGTCACTAGGACTGATGCCCATCCAATACCAAGGGCAGATGAGCTCATAGATACTTTGGCCTCAGCCAAATATCTCAGCACATTTGACTTGACAGCTGGCTACTGGCAGATCAGACTAGCTGATACTGCAAAGCCCAAAACAGCATTCTCAACCCCTAGTGGGCCTTATCAATTTGTGGTGATGCCCTTTGGTCTGAAGAATGCACCTGCCACTTTCCAGAGGTTGGTGAATACAGTTCTCACAGGTCTGGAAGCCTATAGTGCAGCATATCTAGATGATATTGCTGTCTTTAGCTCCACCTGGGAGGATCACCTGGTCCACCTCAGGAATGTTTTACAGGCCCTGCAAAAGGCAGGCCTGACTATCAAGGCCACTAAGTGCCAGATAGGGCAGAGTCAGGTTGTGTACCTGGGCCACCTTGTGGGTGGAGGCCAGGTTCAACCTTTGCAGAGCAAGATCCAGACTATCATGGACTGGACTGCTCCCACTACCCAGACTCAGGTGAGAGCCTTCTTAGGCCTGACTGGGTACTATAGGAGATTTGTCAAGGGGTATGGATCAATAGTGACACCCCTGAATGACTTAACTTCTAAGAAAATGCCCAAAAAGGTTCAGTGGACAGTTAGCTGTCAAAAGGCATTTGATGACCTGAAGCAGGCCATGTGCACTGCTCCCATTCTACAGAGTCCTGATTACTCCAAGAAGTTCATTGTTCAAACTGATGCATCTGAATTGGGGGTAGGGGCTGTACTGTCACAATTGAATGAAGAAGGTCAGGATCAGCCAGTAGCTTTCATTAGCAGAAGGCTGACCCCTAGAGAGAAACGTTGGTCAGCCATAGAGAGGGAGGCCTTTGCTGTGGTCTGGGCTCTGAAGAAGTTGAGGCCATACTTGTTTGGTACCCACTTCCTGGTTCAGACAGACCATAAGCCCCTCTTATTGGCTAAAACAAATGAAGGGTGAAAACCCCAAACTGCTTAGGTGGTCCATTTCCCTACAGGGGATGGACTTTACAGCGGAACATAGACCTGGGAGTAACCATGCCAATGCAGATGGACTCTCTAGGTACTTCCACTTAGAACATGAAGAATTAACTGGGCAAGGTTAGTTTAATGTCCCTACGTTTGGGGGGTTGTGTAGGAGAGTAGGATCTGCTTCACATGGGTACCCCCACTTTTTGCTGATGCTTCACTGTTTTTCGACATTAGTCTGGCTGGGGCCCTGCTAATCAGAACCCCAGCCTAGCTGCTTCCTCTCTAAAATGGTTTCCATGTGCCTTAGGCACATCACTGATTGGAATCTGGAGTGCCCTTATAAGTCCCTAGTATATGGTATACTATGTACCAAGGGCATAGGTACCTCAGAGGCCTACCAGGGGCTGCAGCATGTATTATGCCACCCCTGGAAGGCCATCCAAACTGACACCACAGGTCTGCTACTGCAGCCTGGGTAAGGTGGTGCATGCACTCCTTACTGTGATATAGGTTACCTATATCACTAAATACATACACACATATAAACCTATAAGTCACTCCTAAGGCAGGCCTTATCAATCCTGAAGGCAGAGTGCATGGTTCCTATGTGAGAGGGTGCCCCTGCATGAGCAGGGCCCCTCTGCAGCGTTCGGAGACCCTTCTCTGATGCTGTTTGTAGTGCAGCCTGACCATATACTCTTAAGCGCATTATAACCTCGCGTTAAATGCTAACTTTGGAATGGCTGTACCTAAACATGTCGTGTTTGGTGTCAAACATCTTGGAATACTACCCCCGCCAATTCTGGCGGCGGGGGTAGCATTCCACCCTTCTAGAGGGAAAGACATGTTAACTCTGGCTAGCCCGGTAACTTCTTTCTAAAGCCCTGGCATCACAAAATGGATGCTGCTGCCACAGACACGAGTCTGGCCTCCTGCTGCTGGACGAAACTCCAGCAGGGGAGGCCTGGACAATAGGTTTCCTGTCCCAGGGAGGTGTGACCACCTCCCCAGACAGGATAATGTGTATTGGGGCTGGGCGGGAGCACTTTCGGGTGCTTTGAAGTCCTGCACTGGGGGCACATTTGGTGTCCCTGTGCATACCCCAGTTCAAACCGGATCAGGGGCTTGCAGCCCCTGCTTTGGCGTGAACTGGACAAAGGGAAAGGGGTGTAGCCACCCCTCTGCCCTGACCCACCCATAGGTGGGGCCACAGAGTAGTCCAACCCCTAAACTTGGTATAAGTATAGGAACCCAGTCCTTAGGACTTTAGATTATCCCTGGACGAAACTCTGAAACAGAATCCTGGACCTTCGACGCTCTACTCAAGATTAGAGGACAGAAGAATCTCCCTTGGGGTCAAGGAGTGACTCCCCTGCTTGGCAGGCACCAAAGACGCATCTGTCTAGTCTGCATTTCTGAAGCTCCCATCGGACGCCGAAGTCTTCGCATCACCAGATGTGGATTCTCAGACTTCCCCGAGGCTACCCTGAGTCCCCAGCAAAGCTGAGGCCCGTAGCTATCGTGGGTGACGTGAGACCATGACCCCTGGACACCGAGCACATTTGCAAGTGCATCTTCTTCTGGGTCTCCCACGAAGTCGTGCTTTGGGCTCCGAGTAGCCCTAGCCTCCAGCACCAACTGCACCGAAGATCACTGGCCTCCACTCCACGAGTGTCCTGTGAGCCAGATCCACGTGCAACGTCTCGAGGCTCCTTTGCGGAAGGCCAATCTTTTTCTTCTTGGGCATCCTGGTTGCTCCAGGCCTGCCCTCACTTACCCTTGCTGGGTGAGTTCCCCAGACCTTGCTGGTCTGCACCATCGACGATCTTCATCTTCATCGAGACTTGCCGTTGTCAAGGCTTGTTAGGTCCAATCCGGTCGCCGACACCTCAGCACTCGACAGACATTGTGTACCAGCCCGAATCCTGCTCCTGGTCGCCGACAACGCCTCCTGGATCTCGTGGCTGAAGAGTCAAGACGACCGTCAACGCACCTGAAGCACTCGACATCAGTGGGCATCTGTCCATCGCCTTCCTGGTCACTGGCTAGTGACCCAGACTCTGTCCCCTCTGCTTTCAGGTTCTTCAGATCTCCGAATCCAACCGCGACTTTCCCCATAGAAGTTAACGGTGGCTCGCGGCTGTGTTCTCACACTGCACGCGTCCCCCGTGGGTCCCCTGTGTCACTACCTTGGGTGGTTCCTTGTGGTCCAAGCACTTCTAGAGGCTCTAGGCCTAGTGTCTAGTTCAGTCGTGGTTCTTATACCACTTTATTGGTATATGGTTTGGTACGCCCCTAGGGCCCAAACGTGTATTTGTGCTATTACTGTGTTTAAATAACTTATAACTTGTGTATTTCGAACTCTAGCCTCATAAAGAGACTAGAGGGGTGTGTTTAGCAATAAATACATATATTTTGAATATATACCTGGTGTGGTGCTCTTTCATTTGGTCACTCAAGAGATTATAGACTGGTAAAACAAGCTGCTTTACATTCCTTCAAGACTTAGCCTGAAGGCTGCTCTCCATAGCTACCACTAGGATAGCTTTCAATAAGGTTGTCTTTAACCTATCTCCAATAAGGGGTTGTTTGGACTGGTGCAAGGTGCCCACTATAATTAGTGGACAGCATATGCCAGGCCAACTTCTCACAGGGTGCGCGTCAGTCTTCGTGACTGAATTGAGGCCCCGATAGTCCATGCAGAACCGAAGTTCTGGGGTGGTACCAGGCGCTGCAGCTTTTGGTACCAGGACCACTGGGCTGGACCAAGGGCTGCTAGAGGACTTAATCACCCCAAGGGCAAACATTTTGGTAACCTCATCCTTAATGTAGGCCCTTACTCGGTCAGTCACTCGGTAAGCCTTGTGCTTAATGGGAGGACTGTCCCCGGTGTCCAAGTCATGGACACACCAATCAGTGACACTAGGTACCAGGGAGAACAGATCACTGAATTGCCCCAACAGTTGGCGACAATCCCCCTGCTGCTCAGGGGTCAGTGTGGTGGAGAGAACCACACCCTCCACTGACCCATCTCGCTCCCCTGCACACAGGAGGTCAGGAAGGGGCTCGCTCTACTCCTCCATCCCAGCATCTGTGGCCAGAAGCATGCCCACTTCAGACCTCTCAAAGTGGGGCTTCAGGCGGTTAACATGCAGGACCCGCAAGGGGTTCCTGGGAGACTGCAAGTCCACCACGTAGGTAACAGGACTCTTGCGCTCCACCACCTCAAAGGGGCCGGTCCACCTATCCTGGAGCACACAGGGCTCCACCGGGGCCATGACACAAACCTTTTGTCCAGGCTGAAACTCGATCAGAGTGGCATTCTGATCGTGCCAGCATTTCATCTCTTCCTGGCTGGCTTCCAGGTTTGCCTCAGCAAGTTTCCTGAAACGCCGAGTCTGGTTCCTGAAGGCCAGCATGTAACTAAACACATCCTGGGGAGGGTCCCTGGGAGATTGCTCCCAGCCTTCCTTGACCAGACTCAGAGGCCCTCTTACCGGGTGACCATAGAGCAGCTCAAAGGGACTGAACCCTAAGGACTTCTGTGGCACCTCACGGTAAGCAAACAACAGGCATGGCAAGAGGACATCCCACTTACGCCTCATGGGCTCACCTAGGCCCATAATCATGCCCTTGAGGGTCCGGTTGAATCTCTCAACCAGCCCATTCCCCTGGGGGTGGTAAGGAGTGGTGAACTTATACGTTACCCCCCACTCCTCCCACAGAGACTTCATGTACTTGGAGATGAAGTTAGTTCCCCTATCGGACACCACCTCTCTAGGGAATCCCACACGGGAGAAAATCCCCATCAGTGCCCGTCCCACCACAGGGGCCATCACTGTCCTGAGCGGGATGGCCTCAGGGTACCGGGTGGCATGGTCCACCAAGACCAGGATGAACCTGTTGCCCATGGCTGTCTTGGGATCCAGTGGCCCCACAATATCAATGCCCACTCTCTCGAATGGGGTGCTCACAATGGGAAAGGGCTGAGGTGGGGCCTTAATCCTCCCCCCACTCTTCCCACTTGCCTGGCAAGTCTCACACGTCCTGCAGTGAGCATCTGAGCTCCTGCACATCTGGGGCCAATAGAAGTGGGTGACCAGCCTCTCAAAGGTCTTGGTCTGCCCCAGATGTCTGTCCAGTGGCACATCATGAGCCAACCCCAGTAGGAAGGTCCTGAAGCGCTGGGGTACCACCAGCACACGGGCTGCCCAGGCTCAGCAACCTTAGGCTCGCTGTAAAGGAGGTCGTTCTCCCAATAGATCCAATGTGACCCTGTCTGGTCACCTGCTGCTTGGGCGGCGGCCTGCCGCCGCACCCCCTCAAGAGAAGGGCAGGTTCTCTGTTGCTCGCACAATTCCTCCCTGGAGGGCCCCCCTTCCTGCTGCCAATGGGTCAGCTCCGGTAGGCCCCCAGTTCGGCCACTTGTTCCCCTGTAGGTTCCAGGGCATCCCCCTCAAGGTCTGTTCCCTCCGGGACCGTGGGAACCGCGGGGGCCGGTTTCCCGCGCCCCCTACCCCTTCTCTTTGAGGCAGGGTCCTGGGCCATACTTTCAGGCTCCAGACCCTCCTGAACATCCTTCTGAGTTGTCATGGACCGAGTGGTCACACACGCCCACTCAGGCAGACCCAACATTTCCAAATGTGACTTTCTCTCCACCGTAGCCCATGGGGAGTTCTCTAGATCATTGCCCAACAGACAGTCTACAGGCATGGCGGGCCTCACAGCCACTTGAAGAGTTCCTGAGACCCCCCACTCGAAGGGAACCTGAGCCACTTCACACTGGCTCTCTGAGTTGTCCGCTGACACTACGGGGCAGAATGCATGGGGGACAACCTGCTCTTTGGACACCAACCGGGAGCTGACAGCAGTTACACTAGCTCCGGTGTCCCTGAGAGCCTCCACCCTATGGCCATTGATGGTCACTGCCCGTACTTCTGAGTGTTATTCGGCAGTGTGGGGTTAGGGACCTTCTCAAAGTCTCCTAGCGAGACAAGGGTTAACTCTACGGGATCCCACCCACCTTGGACCTCTACCTCCTCCCCCCCAGGGCTACACTGGCAATCTGGTGGGATGGTGCACGGGGTGGTGCACGAGGGGATGCATTGGGGTCCCTCTGGGGACACTGGGGATCATAATACCGGTGGCCCACTTGACCACACTTGAAACAGGTGAGTGGCCCCCTCTGAACAGGCCTACCTGTCGGGGACACTCGCTTCTTCTCAGGGGGAGGCTGGGACACCACTGCTTGGTTCCCTTGGGAATTACTTTGGGGCCCTCTGTGGAACTCCCTCGGCTTACCCTTGTCCCCCCCACTTCTCTGCTGGGGACCCTGCCCACCTCCGGCGAAGTCTCCCACAAAACCTTTGCGGACCCGGGTGTTCACCCAGCGGTCCGCCTCCTCAGCAAGCTTCCTAGGGTTAGTCAGCTTGCTATCAATCAGGTGCTGGCGTAGCTCTGGAAAACAGTTACTAGAAAAATGCTCCCACGCAAACAAATCATACAATTGCTCGAAAGTTTCCACTTTGCTACCCTTTACCCAGCGATCCCTTGCTCTGCAGAAAAAAGACACATATTCAACCCACGTGGTACCCTCTAACATCTTACAGGTCCTAAACCCCTGCCTGTACATTTCTGGGGTCAAACCATAACGGGTCATCAAAGCTTCTTTCATATGGGCATACACCATCCTGCTCTCCTCAGGCATGTCTAACTAGGTATCCCTACCATCACTCACAAAGCGCCCCCACAATCCTGCTCCCCAATCCTGCTCAGGGACCCGGTGGGACACCATTGACTCCTCAGACACCGCTGACCCCGCAACAGGAGCCCCCCTGGAAAATGGAAGAGGGGCCATCCGAGAAACACCACGGGAGGATCACGTGGCAAAGCACCAGCCAAACGCAAGTCAAAGAGACAGCCATGATAGCACCTCTGTACACATTGACTTTGTTGACTATCCTTACCCACACTGCCATGTTGATGGCAGGTGTCTGTTTGACTGTGTCACCTCATCAATGTGGTGACTACTCTATTGTCTTGTTTGCCATCACTAACGGGTCATCAAAGCTTCTTTCATATGGGCATACACCATCCTGCTCTCCTCAGGCATGTCTAACTAGGTATCCCTACCATCACTCACAAAGCGCCCCCACAATCCTGCTCCCCAATCCTGCTCAGGGACCCGGTGGGACACCATTGCTATCTCATATGCGGCAAACCATTGCCCAATATCCTCACTCTTGTGAAAATCCTTAATGACATTCTTAGGAATATAAACTCTACTCTCAGGAGTTACTAAAGGTATGCTGCCACCAGAGGGGGCGACCGGGACACTCCTCGCCCTGATCTCTATCTCCCTCAACATTCTCTCATGTTCCATTCTCATTTTCTCAAGTTCAATTGACAATCGATTCTTCTCAATGTCTAATTTCTTACTCTCAAGGTCCTTCTGACCTTCCAATTTCGCCATCTCCAAACTATGCCTCCTATCTCTCTCCCTGTCCTCCAGCTCTTCTGGGGTCAGGCTCCTTTGGGATACACTAGTACCTGGATTGGAGGGTGTTCTATCTCCCCCCCCTCTACTGCATAATCCTGCTGCCCTCCAGCATTCTCTTCCTCATTCCCAGTGGACCCTCTGGCTTCCCACCAGGCCTTTAGCGCCTTGTGGTACTCCTCCTTCCTAGAGAGACCTACCACGGCGACTGCGAATTGCTTACAAAATGACTTCAGCTGTTTGGCAGTATAGGTATCTAATCTTTCCTCCTCAAAGGCGAGATCCTCCGAAGCATTGGATGTTGGCCTTCCCATATTAGCAGTACTCATGGCTGCGATCAACAATTCAATACGAAAACAACCAACCCAAAAAAAAATTTGAAGAGGAAAAACAAAATCCGCGCGTGTCTGCGCTTTGGTCTGTACTCACTAGTGGTGTCTACCAGTTATTGTACGTGGATCATAAATGCAAGTTCTGATCCTCACCGCTGACCGCCGATGTTAGAAATGGGGGTCTCTAGTTGGCCATGGCTGGAGCCAATGCCCAAATAGGGACCCTTCTTCCTAAGTCAGGGCAAGTGGGCTACCCCCTTTGATAACCCCTGCTCAACCCTGTGGTAACGTAGCACGAGCAGTTAGGCCTATCTCAGAGGCAGTGTGTGCAGCATTTATGACCATGCACAATAAGGCAGTAACGACACCACAAAAGGACACAACTCAAGGAGGTATAGAAAAATAGTATCTTTATCTAAGGTTTAGTACGAGACTCTCAAAAGCGTTTTAACCAGTCACAATGCACGTAAATCCGTAGGGACTTTAAAAAGGCAATAACGTATTCACCAGAACGTGGCACTTACTGAGTTCAAGGCCTGGGTCTACGCGACCCGTTGCACACCAGATACCTGCCGTTGGACGGGGACACAGTACGTAGCTTCTCGAAGAAGCGGAGACGGTGACAGGCGGACTCCCAGCGACCACAGTTCTCGACTGCAGTGGTCCGCAAAGTGCACTCACAATGATTCGGGCACTCGGGGACAGGCGGGCTCCCAGCGGCAGCAGCACGCGGCTGCGGTGGCCCGGGCTGGTGGTGGCGATGACTCTCGTCGTACAGCTCCGTGGTGGGCACACAGCGGCAGCAGCTTTCTCTTAACTGCGGCGGCCCACAGGACAAATCACAATGGTGCGAAGTTGGCAAAGGTGCGAGCACTCAGCGGCAGCAGCTCTCTCTTAACTGCGGCGGCCCACAGGACAAATCACGATGATGCAAAGTAAGCCAAGGTGCGAACCCTCAGCGGCAGCAGCTCTCTCTTAGCTGCGGTGGCTCACAGGACAAATCACGATGATGCAAAGTTAGCAAAGGTGCGAGTACTCCGCGGCAGCAGCTCTCTCTTAGCTGCGGCGGCTCACAGGACAAATCACGATGATGCGCAGCTGACACAAGTGCGGGCACTCAGCGGCAACAGCTCTCTCCCAGCTGTGGCGGCCCACAGGACAAATCACGATGATGCACAGCTGACACAAGTGCGGGCACTCGGCGGCAACAGCTCTCTCTTAGCTGAGGCGGTCCACAGGACAAATCACGATAATGCACAGCTGACACAAGTGCGGGCACTCAGCGGCAACAGCTCTCTCTTAGCTGCGGCGGCCCACCAATTCAGCAAAGGTTGTGAAGATTCAAATTAAGGCGGGCGCTCAGCGGTGGCAGCTCTCTCTTAGCTGCGGCGGCCCACACAGATTCAGCGAAGGTTCTGAAGATTCAAATTAAGGCGGGCGCTCAGCGGCGGCAGCTCTCTCTTAGCTGCGGCGGCCCACACAGGTTCAGCGAAGGTTCAGAAGATTCAAAGTAAGGCGGGCGCTCAGCGGCGGCAGCTCTCTCTTAGCTACGGCGGCCCACACACAGAGTTAACAAGGGTTACCAGTCCGTGTTCCTCAGAGTAGAACTAGAGGTTCCGGATTACTCGACGGAGGCCTCACCTGCAAGTAGAATCCCTAGCACAGGAATTCAGGCGGCTGACGGGGTGAAGTCTAATGTCCCTGAGACTTCAGCAGGAGGCGCTCTCAATTCAGGCCCTCGGGTAGTTTCTTCAGCAAGCTTGGTGAAAGTTTCAAAAGTCCTTTCCTCTGTCCGCTCGGACAGAGTTTCGTCTTGACATCCAGAAGGAACACACTTGAAAAAGGTTTCAGTGCAGCGTTTTATACCTAAAAAGTCTTTGTTCTCTGCAGTCACAAATCACTGCATCCAGCCAGAACTAGTTCGGTGGGGTCGGGGAGCACTTGGTTTATCAGGCGACATCCTGCCCTTTGAGAATCTGGGGATCTGCTATCAGACGCCCTGTGGGAGGTGGAGCCATCATTCACCTTGCCAGGCACGGCCCTGCTCAGATCAAAGAGTCACCCCTCACCCTACTCTAAATGCCGATCTCTCTCTCCAGTCAGGTCTGACCCAGCTGGCCCTGCTGCTCCAAAACCAGATGGCCAATACACACGCTAGCAAAGCCTACAGGAAAGCTTAGGCCAGAAAATACCTTGTTTCTAGTAGAGGCATTTTCGAACACGGGCTACGCTAATAATCCTTACTAAAAGATGTATCTCAATGTTCTGAGCTTAAACATATCAAATTTGACGTTCCTATCAGGTTCCTGGGGGCAGGTAGGATTAGGGCATGTAATGCTCAGCCTGCCCATTCTGCCCTATGAGAACGGATAGCCTCACAATAGTAAACAGGGAAATGGAGGGTAACTCGCTATTAGAACATGCTACACAGACATACTTTGAAAGCTGCTTCGGTGGGTAGCGCAAATCAGCGCTGCAGGCCCACCAGCAGTATTTGGTCTACCAGCCCTGGGCACACACCGTGCACTGATACTAGGGGCTGACAGGTAAACCAAACGAGCCAATTATGGTTATCCCAATTCATACAGTTATCTTTACACAGGGAGCATTCGCGCTGTGTCACTGATTGGCAGTGGCACAGCGCCCAGAGCATCTAAATCCAGCCAACATAAAAGGTCAGAAGCGAAAAGAGGAAGGGAGACCCGCGCCAATGATGCCAGGTCTAACAGTGACCCACAGATGGGCCGCATCCTTGATGCTTATCAAGAATGCACCGGAGACTTTGGCCAGGTAGTTGGGATCCTCAGGGACATGAAAGAACAGCAGGCTGCCCATTTTTCCTGTGTGGAAAGACATATGGACCGTATGGAAGCAAAATGGTCCAAAATCGATGATCTTACAGTGGTGCACAGGGACATACTCACCTGCCTCACCAAATAAACGCTGTACATATCTCCGCTTGGCTCCCGTAGTCTCTATGTAACACAGGGCCATATAGTTTTGTCTCTGAATATCCATTATTTACAGCAGTTGCTTACGGACCTGTCTCTGGGCAATGTGTCATTTTGTCATTAATTCTACTAAGTTCTCTTAATATCTCAGCATGAAAGTTGCTAATGAATTGCACACTAGTAATGCTTACTATTATCAATATTATGTTTCTATATATTTTCAATAGCAGTTCTCTGTAAGAAAGCATTGAATTAGTTGCATTGTACCATTAATACAATATGCACACAACAACACTGTTAGGCTCTATAGACTTGCGCCTAAATGGTAAGTAGTGCTGGTAGTTAGTGAGGCACTATAATCAACTTTAGAGGTGATCGAGTGTCATATATGGCTGACACTGTAAATGTAATGCCCAATCATTGCTCCTCCAGAGAAAGTTAAAACCGCACTGCAGTTGTTACCATCCTTCTGCGGTTGGTAAACTGAGTAGTGACACATTGGAAAACTCTTGTTATTGGTACTGTAGCGCTAAGAGCAGAAAGAAGTGTGGTATATAGCAGTACAAAATCACATTTTACAATTTGTGAGTAAAGTACTTCATGAAATCCAGGCATGGCCAGCACAGGTAAGAGTGGTGGGGCGGGGCTGGGGCGGAGCAGGGTTGGGGGTGCAGTGAGCGTGGCGAGCGCAAGGTAAGTGATTTTATTTATTTTTTATTTAATTCTACCTATCCTCTCGTCTGTCGACCTCCCCCCCATCCCGCCCCACCATTCTTTCCTGTGCCGGCTGCGCCTGATTAAATCACTTCGGAGGTTTTACACAAAGAAAGTGTCTTATATAGAACTGAGAAATGCAGATATGATTTTCCCATATTAAAAGTGATGAACTGGCGGCGCAAGGGGCTTGTAAATAAGCCCCAAAGCGTCTTTCCCTAATCTAGGCCTAATCTAGAATCTAGGCCTTTGTTCTCGGGAGCTAGAAGTAAGAAAGCAGCCGACATGTTGCTGATTACAAAGCACTGACACTGCCAGACTTGGAAGTACTGATTAGAGTGTGCACAGGACCCAATCATTACAACATTATATTTTTTTTTGTAAAGCATTATTTACTGGATTGCCGTGGCATTTGTGAGAACAAAGATGGCTGCCTACAAGACTTCGTTTAGCAGGAACTCTCACAAGAGTTCAAAAGAAAATCCTCATTGGAGGCGGGGTCAATCTGCAACAAGAGAACAGGTAAGGGAACTAAACACCATGCACAAAATAAGCACTAGTTGGATTTTGATGCAATAAGGGCTTTAACTATGATACTATAGTTTATTCAGGAGTGGGTGGACCTCGACTCATGAAATCGCTTGCCTATGCCCAGTGGCAATCAAGTTGGCCATGTTTGGTTGCTGTGAACAATCTGCTCTGCTGGCGGAGTGACTTCACTAATGGAGCGGATCTATGAAGGGATATGTCCACCTGACCCTCCGAAACAGAAACTGAGAATTACTATACACAGACCGATTGTTTACTTTTCAATTGTAATTTCAACTTACATGCATCTTCTATTTTGGATCTGATTCACACAAGGTTACACAGATATGCTTTTGTGCAGACCAGGAAATATATACATTTTGCTAATAAGTGAATTCATGAATAATAAATGCACATGCACAATGTGTGCCAGCTCTGCTCACTTTCAGTTTCACTTAGGACATGACAGTGGTTGACATAGTCCAAATATAGGAGCATACCTCAGTCATGTGATTCAATTCTCTTGTGACCTGTTTCCCTTTTAGTGCAGAATCACTGAACAAGAATTCAACTTTTTCATGATGCAGTCAAGGGATGGAGTGGCCTTCGGTCAACACTGTTGCCCCGGCAGTCTCGCTCTCACGACATGCATGTTCAGTGGAGTGCAGATGTACATTGCCACCACTGAGTAAGGGTAAGGTCTCATTAAATCCAGTAGGTGTCAGTATGCTCCCATAGATGTGGATCCAGTAGACAGATGACCTTGGCATGTCTTTTCACTGTCACCATGCCTTAAAATGCCCAGGGAGACAATGGATAACACAGCAGTGGGAGTCGCTCTATCGCTTTGTTATATATGCAGTGCTACAACAAAGTTGAGGAAATAGCATCTGTGCTGCTGTCAGGCTTTCCACCTCAGTGCAGGTCCTAATTAAGAATTGGAACCCGTGTACCCAAAAGTTGTTGCTGCACACTTGTGAGGGGAATTTTCTCTTTGGTAGAATTGTGTCTGTTGTTAAGTAAGCCTGGCCGTTCGTGAACTGATCTTGATGTTTTAATATAAAGGAAACATTTCTTAGCAAAATGATTTCAAAGCTATGCAGGAGTGATGAAGTGTGATTCACACAAAATACCTGTATGAAGGTAAAGTGTCCATGAGAGTGGTTTCTTATGTACATCATGGCCATCATTTTTGTTTTAGATTGTTTGCCATAATAGGCATAGAATGTGTTGCGATTTTCTCCAATTGTCTTAAGGAATACATTCTTAAAACAAAATGGCAGTATACACTCAAATCAAGAATACACGATACTCATGGGAGTGAGCAAGCAGGGTGTATGTAGCGTTCTGAAAAACAGAACATTTCAACATGCAATACTCAGTTTTGCCGCTTGATGGCAGTATTTAATAGTTGTAGAGTTAGTAGAGAAAAGCTGCAATAAATATGTTGTCTGTATGTAAAATCAGATTTCCATTTCATTTTAATGTAATGTGCCGGCATTTCAACAAGAATAAAAAGCAGTCGACTCAGTTTTTACAGAATATAATAATCGTTTGTACAAATGCATAAGAAGCATTTATCATTCAAGATTTTTTTTTTTGTTAGAAGAATGTATAGATGGAAAATGTAGAAGCTTGCAAATACGCAAAAATTCTTCTTAAACACAATATTAACAATATTAATATTAGATAGTATGTTTATACGATAGGTTGAAATGAATGAGGTACTTAGCACATCCCAGTGAATTCGGCAAATTAGTTGTGCTATTAACATAGCTGAGCGCTATAATAAGAGAACAGGCAATAATGGCTTGTTAATCACTACAGTGTAATACGTGTTCATACGTATTTCATGAAACATGACAGTATAATTTATGATAACCATTGCCATACGTCCGCTGTGTCACTTAATATATCGTTTAGCAATAAGTTAATTTAACATAAAGACGATACATGAAAAACAAATTAACCTTTCTGATATTACCGTAAATAACGTGAAATATGCACATATCACTACGTCAAAAGCACATAATGGCAAAGATGCCTCGAAATATACCAGCCTCCTAATGCCCAGCAATGGGAAACATTATACACCCCGTAAACGAGACAAACGTCTATGCCCTTCGGTACACACAATCTTGCATATTTTACTTCACAATTATCCACAAGAGTATCTAGTGGGCTGTAATTTAATTTACTCCATCACGGGACAGTACACTAGTGTTTCTCACCTTACTAGCCACTATACAAGATTTCTCATCTATAAATCACGCGAAACAATCAAATGCGATATATACAGAACACTGTGACGCGGTTAACAAGAATCCCAGGGGCATATTATCAAGCCCTTTATCGCCGCGTTAGCGGCACTTTTCTGCCGCTAATGCGGCGATATTTTTATCACACTATTAACAAGCTGCAGCTAACGGGCCTTAGCGTGAGTTTATTAGCGATAGCGGCCGTTTTTTACCTCTAAGCATGTCAGCGAAATATATCGCTTATGACATGCAAAGTAGGCGTTCCTGACTAAAACTCCATTGAAACAGTCGCAAACACAACTTACCGTGATGCGATAGGAAAATTCGTGCTAACCGCGCTTATCGCTGGAACTTAACGCCTGAAAAAAACTTGCCTTAACCAGCTTGTCAATGGGGGTGAATTGTTGGGTTAAGTATACACTTGCCTATTAGCAAGCTTTTCATTAGCGCTGTTGATTTAGCGCTGGAATTCTCACGCTATTGCTGGTTTTACACGCTATCGCTGGATTTCCTATCGCCTTTGCGATACGCGTTGATAATACCGTGCTATCATGGCGAGGAAATCCAGCGATAGCCGGCGATAAAAAAACAGCGCTAAGCGCGCTTTGCGATAAATATCGCAGATCCTTGATTATATGCCCCCCAGAGCTTTAAAGGGCCACCAGATTCTCAAAGTGCGAGGGTAGTCGACAAATATTTGTAACACACTATACAAATGCACATAAGCTATCAAAACAAAGGTGTTAGAATCAGAAACCGCTGTTGTGTTGAACTGTATTGCTGGCCTGAAGGCTGATACCAGTTTAATATCGAGAATATCAAATCCAGTATCTGTTTCATTACTTCTCGTATTTTCACAAATCTGTCACCTTCACTCAGAGTCGGAATTACTTTTGAAAAACTTCCCCATCATATTTCAACAAACGCTCACCTCTCCTAAAGTTATTAGTTTCCTACTTCAATAACAAACCACTGATGAACTATAACCTGGAGCATGAGGATGAGGAGGAGAGAACCACCAATAGTAAGGAAAAGCATAGGCAAAAGTTCGCTCTACCCAGAAGTATGCCCCAAGTCATCTTGTGAGTTTTGAAAGGAATCTCTTACAGCGACCTTTCTCTGTGGGACGACCGAGGTGACTGATCCATTGAAGAAGATCCGGCCTCAGATAGTGTTGTGGTAAAGCCTGTTGCTGTGCAACGTTTGTCAGGAATTTCCACCTTATGCTGATGGCGCTGCTTTGTGAAGTTGGGCTACTGGAGATGCACGTCACTTGCTTTCTCTCTCCTAAGTGTCATCTGAAGTGAAGCTGGAACCCACTGTGTGTGCCTGAGTTAGCGGATGGGCTGGTGCAGCCACATACTACATGTATGTGTTCTTTGCAACTGATGGCACAGCCCATAGTGCGGCTCGTCTGCGCTGTGTGTCCCCGGTTGACCTCTGCGTGCTCCCTGAAGTGACATAAGTCTCTGACCATGTATGTAGCCTGGAGACCATGCTATGCGCCCGGCTGGGTTCGCCCCCTTTCCTTCATCTCACTATAGCCACCTGACCTGGTAACTTCCCTATGCAGAATCTACATGCCACATTAGTCTCTCTGTGGCTCTGAAGTGTGCTCAGACTACTGCTGTACCTGGGATTAGGGACGGACAGTCCAAACATGCAGTATTCACGAGGCAGTCATCTAGCCCTATCTCTGTGAGCTCTTGCAAAATGCCATTCCATCAGACTGCCATTCTGCAGTCAGGCAAGTCCTAATTGAGCTCAGTGGTGGTGGCCACTTTGGAGTCAGGCCATCTAACTGATTTAAACACATACAGAAACACTTGTACTTACATGTTACTGTCCTTACACTGATCTCTGCAGTATTGAGGCCTTACTGCGGGCACAGAAACAAGGATGTGCGAAATTATTAAGTATCTGACACCTTTCAAATCAATTCCATTGCACACACAGTCCGACTGCTTTTGGCCCCCTGTTCATCTTCAAGTACTGCCAACTGCTTCCAAAGCAGACATCAACCATGTCTGACTCTTGTGAAAATTACTACCAGAGAAAGTGTGTCTTTTTTAATATGCTAACACTTTTCAATACATCTGAAAACAAGTCCCAGGACACCAGTGAAAGATGTGTCTGTGAAATTTAAAAATGCACCACTTGTAAAACCCCTCTAATGAACACACTATGGATCCTTCTATTAAATTGATGACGGTGAAGTTGAGGATCTACTCGTAATGTTTCAACAAAACACACATGATAAACAAAGTTGCTATATCACTAATACCACCTGTAAATATCACAGGAGTACACTGATGATTAAGCCACATTTCTGCATCAACCGGTGACACACTGCGACTTCTCGATCTCAAGGAATCGTTACATCAGAGACTTATTAAAGGCAGTATTACCACCACACTCCACATGAAACTACTCAGGGAACCAACAACACTTGCTCAGATCCTTGCAGGTGGAACTGCAGATATGAAAGTTGACACTCATACAACAAAGATTGTTGGAGGAGACATCAAACATGAGCATGTGATGCAAATGACAGGCAGTAAGTAATAAAAAGGAAGGATAGAGGCACGCCAACATGTGAGAAAGCATTGTATCACTTTGGCCTTTAATGGTGGTCCTCAGAATGATCTCTGCCCGGCCATCAGTTAGAAATATCACAAATGGGACTGAAGAAATCACTTCACCAATGTATGCTAAGATTCTGTGGAAATTTTAAGAAGGCAATGCTATTACATGACCATATCAAGAAAGACACATAATGCTCAAGGCATTTCCACACTATCTACAGAAAACAGAGACCATCGGGGGAATATGGTTTGAAAATTAAAAAAAGGAGGAAAACTTATATATGATAACATTGCAGGATCACAATCATTTCTGAACGCGAGCAACTGTACAGGCGACCATGTTGTCAAAGGGCCTCATTACGATGCTTGTCAGACGAGCGGCAAATCGACATCGTAGCGGAATTTGGACCGACCGACAAGTAGTCGGAGGCCCCACGCACCAAATTATGATGCAATCACCGTGTAGGCAGTCAGAATCATACTTTTTCCATTGCGGCTTGAGCTGCGGCCCGAAAAGGGCCGCAGCACAAGCCACAATGGAAAATTTGATGTTTTAAAACATCCATGCGCCATGTACCAGGAACCATGTTGTGCTTGGCAAGAAGGGCATGGATGTTTTGGGACCTGGGCCTAAAGCAGAGGCCCACAGGGGACGGGGGCCCTGCTAGGGGCCCCCAAAGTTCCATTCTGGCTGCTTTTTCATGGCAGTCGGACCGCCATGGGTCGAATTTGCGCTATATAAAACTGCAAAAAAAAAAAAAAATGAAACGTAAACTCAGATGAAAGTCAGTGTTCAAAGGTCAGAACAGATGCTGTGCACATAATCTCACCCTGAGAAGGTGAGCCAAGCAGTAGCCTCGACATTTAAATGCCATCTCATGTTTCGATATGAGAAAATGTTCGTCATTACAGACCTCCAAGACATTATAACTATTTATTGGAATTCCATGGACAAAATGTCATCCAGCCATCTGAATGCTGAAATATGTCTTCAAAAACAGCTGCAAACCAAACAAAGAATATAACACTGCAAACTGCAATTTCAATAAACCACTTTATAGGCAAAGATGCCTCAAAAAATAACCAATCAGATATTTATAGAGCATGGCAAATCACCTCTGGGATCCTCGAGGTGCTAGAGCTGCATGCTGCTACATGGAGGTTTGATCATTCAAACATCCAGGTCTTTAGTTCTCTTCCGAATTGCTGGAGTGACGGTGCGGTCCTGATGTGCATGGGAAGGTTGTTCCAGGCCTTGGCAGCAAGGTGCAAGATGGAGCGTCCTCCGCTGTTGACTCGGCGTATTCTTAGGGTGTCTGCGAGGGAGAGGGAAGCTGATTGAAGGTGTCTGATTGGTTGTTGTAAGGCCAGGCGATTGTTGAAGTATGCTGGTCCTTTGTTGTGCAGAGCCTTGTAGGCATGGGTTAGCATCTTCAACTTGCATCTCTTCTGCATCGGGAGCCAGTGTCGTTTCTTGAGATGGGGTGTGATGTGGTTCCTTTCGGAGAGGTTGAGTATGAGTCTTGCCACTGAGTTCTGTATTGTCTGGAATCTCTTCAGGAGGCATGCAGTGATTCCTACGTAGAGTGTGTTTCAGCAGTCCGGTTTGCTGGTGATGAGGGCCTGCTTGAGAGTCCATCTGGTGGTTACCGGGAGCCACCTGAAGATCTTGCGGAGAATGTGGAGAGTGTAAAAGCAGGCGGATAAGACCGTGTTGACTTGTTTCTTCATGGATAGCTTGCTGTCCAGGATGATGGTGAGGTGTGTGCATGGTCTGTTGGGGTGGAGGGGGGCCAGGCTCTGAGGGGCCACCATGTTTCTTTCCATGGTGAGGTGTTGTTCCCAAAGATGAGGACTTCCATCTTGTCCATGTTGAGCTTGAGGCAGTTGTCCTTCATCCATTCTGTGACATTCATCATGCATCTGTGGAAGCTAGATTTTGTGGTGAAGGGTTCTTCAGATAGTGAGTGGATGAGTTGTATGTTGTCGGCTTAGGAGAGATGTTGAGCCCATGTGATCTGACGGTGTTGGCCAGGGGGTCATGTAGGTGTTGAAGAGGGTCAGACTGAGGGACAATACTTGGGGGACTCCGCAGATGATATTCTTGGGCTCTGAGGTACATGGTGTGAGACAGATCCTTTGGGATCTGCTGGGGTTCTACGAGGTGATCCGTTTGAGGGTGTTTCCTTGGATACCAATGATGTGGAGTCTGTTGATCAGGATGAGGTGGAAGACTGTGCCAAACATGGTGGGCAGTTCCAGGAGGATGAGGTCTGCTGTTTCCCCATGGTCCACGTGGGCTCTGATGTTTTTGGTGGCTGCAATCAGGGCTGTCTCGGTGCTGTAGTTGGCTCGAAATCCAGATTAGGATGGGTCCAGGAGGTTGTGGTATTCTAGGTGTTGGGGGAGTTGCTGGTTGATCGCTTTCTCAAGGGCTTTATGCTGGATAGGGGAGCAGAGAGATGGGCCAGTAGTTCTTAAGTTCTGCTGGGTCGGAGGATTAATTTTTTCAGGAGGGGCTTCACTTCAGCATGTTTCCAGTCCTCAGGGAAGGTGGCCGTGGTGATGGAGGTGTTTAGGACCTTCCTGAGTTTGTCACCGATTTTCTTGCTTCCGAGGTTGAAGGCGTGGGCATGGGTCCATGGGTGCTCCGGAGTCCATGGAGTTCATGATGGAAATGTTGTCTTGCATGGTGAGGGGGTCCCTGGAACTGTAGAGAGTGCCCAGATTCTGTAAGGGCTAATGGGCCACACAAATGCTGGCAACACACTAGAAAAATGCATGTAAGATAGCATTACATCACAATATAATGGAAACAGGAACTGATCTAGCATTATACTATAAGTCTGATATGAAAGGCTGGTACCAGCTAATGATCAAGGATATGTAACTGCTCTATGTATGTATATATATATATATATATATATATATATATATATATATATATATATATATATATATATATATATATATATATATATATATGTTCTATGTATGTATATATACGGCCTATGCATGTATATATGTAACTGATCAAGGATACGTATTGATTTAAAAAACAAAAATTCACGTGTCCATAAATCAGTCACCTTCATCCACAAAGATAAGTAAAGAATATAACCCACATGCTACGTTTTCAAGACAAACATATGTGGTAAAGTACCACACATTATAAATTATGGCTCATCCTCATCATTATTGTTACCACAACATAACACCTGCAGAGATATATACATCACTTTCTAGAATCAGCCCAGAGAGAATGCTAGATTGTTACATCAGACTACAGATAGTTAGCAATCCCATTTTATGTGAAGTGTATTTGTCTTGCCTCAGTGCCAATTGTATGCCACAGGTTCACTTGTGTGAGCTGAAGGCATTCAAACAAGTACTCAAGAAAACCTTATTTTCAGAAAATGTACTACTGCCTGGAGCCTGCATTGTCATACTGACAATACCATGTCAATATGTCATCAGTACACCACACGAAAGCCATTGGGGACTAGTTAGCTAAAACAAATCACCCAGAGAGAAGCTATGGGTTCTGTCTCTTGATATCATGGTTGAGACCACCATACAAAAATACCCAATATGTCAAAACACAAGCAGACTGAAATGCTCGGCACAGGAATTAATAATGGAACTGTCCAGATCCCAGTGGACTTCACTGGCAGTAGACGCCTGTAGATAACTTGACTCTCAACACTACTACCTCCTATGTTCTGCACTAGATGCCTTTAGGACGTCCACGTCTAAGGCTGGGCTATGGAACAATCCTCTCTACATTACTGTGAATCCTTTTTCTTGTTCTTTCTAGGGTATGATGTGCTTGCCACAGATCAGTTTCCGGGAAACTTCCAACTGCCAACAATGTCCAAAAGGAGTAGGGCAGAATTGCATTGCTCTCTTCTCTCACTTATGTGTTGTCCCTCTAGCCATTGGCTTGCTGAGCTAGAGTTGGGCCCGATATCAGGGGATTCAAATGGCCTGATGACAAAGCTATAAGCAGAGCTTAAAGAATGTTGCTCCATTCTAGCTAATGTATAATCTTGAGCAAGCATATATTACTTCAAACAGAAAGTTGGAATTTACTTTCACATCACAAATACCATTTTACTATGGGTACTAATAGGGGATGATTCCTGGGGCCGGAGATCTCCAGCAACTGGAACATATTTCTGGAATAAAAATGTCAGGCCCAGTATTAAAAATAATGTGTCACAATGGCAGAAGCTACAGCTGTCCATGCCGATAGTGCATGTCTTTTAAACATGATGTCACTCCTGAAATTCCTGGATGCCATTTAGAATACACTGCAGCAGGCTACTTAATCAGGCTTGTCTCTACTTGTGAAGTACTGTGTTCTGTCCTGAATATTGTGCTATCATTTTACTTCTCAACTGCAAGACAGCACCCCACAGACCAAAGAGGGGCCAATCACAGAGGCAGGGGCAGGGGAAGAGCACGGCAAAATTTGAACACAACATGGCAAATGTTCTCTCCAAGAATTACTCGCAGTCGGGGCAGAACCCCCCTGTAGCAGATAAAAATATAGTGGTCAATCTGTTGGATCATATACTCACTGAGGATGAGAACAGGGTCCTGAATAAGGGCCTTGGCTATGTTCCAACACCCAAACATGATAGTTTCAAACTCAGAGGAGAGTTTAATGGCTTGATGAGAAAAATCAAGCTGCAAAAATTCTTCGAGGGAAAAGAACAAGAACCACCATCTATATACGCGTCTAATCTGCGACGTCCATCGCAGTTTTGTCCACTGAATAATCAAGTAGGCCCGGAGGTCCAGGTCTTTGAACAAAAGGTTATAAAAGATATCATTGACCTTGAATCTAACTTGAAAAATACAGCTCACAGCAATATGAGCAGTAAAGATTGGCAAGCTGTGAAATCACTACAGAGCAATATGTCCATCACCATTAAACCGGCCGATAAGGGCGGGGCAGTGGTGGTGATGAACACGTGTGATTATGAAGCTGAGGTGACCAGATTATTGGGAGTTCGGCAGCATTACAAACCCTTGATGAGGGATCCGACTAAAGAACTACAGAGTATAATATCCAAGGTGGTGTCTGAAGCTAGGGAGAAGAAATGGCTAACTACTAAGGAGGCCGATTTCTTGATCAATACCAAACCCAGGATCCCTGCTTTTTACATCGTGCCTAAAATTCATAAGCCCCAGCGTCCACCGCCTGGGCGTCCGATTGTATCGGGCATTCAATCTTTGCTTGAACCGTTATCCCAGTTTGCGGATTTCTTCCTGAGAGAGTGTGTTATCACGCAACCATCTTACATACAAGATACCACTGATATCTTAAGATATTTAGATAATGTGGTGTATGATCCTGACCATCAGTTTCTGGTAACCATCGACATTGAGTCATTGTACACCAACATCCCCCAGGAAGCGACGCTGGTGGCGGCAGCTCGCGCCTTGGGGGAATGTGAATGGTTTTATGATACACCTCAGACATGTGTGCTACAATGCATTGAGATAGCACTAACACGCAATTTTTTGCATATAAAGATCAATTATATCTCCAGACGTCCGGGACTTCAATGGGGGCTACTTTTGCCCCCAGTCTGGCCTGCATTTATGTAGGCCAGTTTGAATCCAACTACATCAATCATTTCATCAATCCCTTCCAGAGGAATATTGTCCTCTGGAAGAGATTTATTGATGATGTCTTGTGTATCTGGGCTGGGACGGAAGAGGAGTTACAGCAGTTCCTTAACTGGCTCAACACTCTGGATGAATGTCTTAAATTCACTTGGACAGTGAATAAAAACACAGCCACATATCTGGATTTAGATATACAGGCGAATGATAACAAACTCCAGACCTGTGTACATCAAAAGCCCACTGATAAGAACTCACTCCTACATTATAGATCTTATCATCCGAGGGCTCTGCGAGACAATCTGCCGATGGGGCAATTTCTGCGTTACCGCAGAAATTGTACGTCCACTCAGAGCTATCTAGAACAAACTGAAGAACTGTCTAACAGACTGGAGGATCGTGCATACCCTAAAAAGTCATAAAACAGGCCAGGAAGAGGGCGTTAAATACACCTAGAGATGCCCTCCTGGAAAGGACAAACAAGGTCAACAGTGAATGTATCCCAGTGGTCACTACGTTTGGGCCCTGTTCGACCAAGATCAGACAGATCATAAGAAGACACTGGCATTTACTCAGCACTGCCTCTATGAAAATGCCTCCACCCAGATTCGCATTTAAACGGTCCTCTAACCTGCGTGACCGCCTTGTTCATACACGTCCTGTGCAGGAATCTAGGGAACCTGTAGTATCTCCGGGACATTACCCTTGTGCGGGTTGCTCGGTTTGTGAATTGACAACAGCTACCAAGAGTGTCACACTCGCCAATGGAAAAACATGGCATTTGAATAGGTTCAGTAATTGTAACACGGCTAATGTTATATACAGAATCACATGTCCATGTGACCTACACTATATTGGCCTCACGACCCGTAAGGTCAAAGTTAGAATTCAGGAGCATGTGAGCACGCTGAAAGCGGGCAAACTCACGATGAAATTGGTTCAACATTATGTCACCCTGAAACATAAACATAGGGACATACGATGGGTGGTACTAGAAAAGGTTCTAGGTGATCAGCAGAATATGGAGAGCAGATTGGTTTCCAAAGAAGCCCGATGGATATATCAAGAGGGGCAGATCGTAATGGGCTTAACGATTTTATTGAATGGAACAAAGTGGTACCCTTCTAAATGGAGGTAGCCTGAGAATATACATTGCACTGTTGATGGCTGAATGAATGTATTTGAAATATAACACATTAGGGCTGAGGGTGTGTATTATTTGAGCAGACACCCCAGTAATTCCTCAATGGCCTCACTAGAGTTGAAGAGTGCAATTTTTTACTCAGGGGGGAGGTGATACAGATTTGAGCAGTTGTATCAATTTTTTGAAAATATTTTCCTAAAGATATTTTTAAAAAAAATGTTGGGAAAATTTATGTCCGACAAAAGGACTGTGGAATATACCATGGTAATTCACAACTACCCATGAGTTATATACACATTTCGAAATGCGTGAACCACCCAGATCAGAATTTATTGGGTTCATAGCAGTCGGCGAGAGACATTCTAAAATGGCCGCCGCGTTGGACTGACAAAAGCAGGAGTTATCTGCAAGGACCGAAAGAAGGGCGGGTCCAATCAGCCTGAGGCAGCGCACGCTGCTCTAGAAATACACTGCAGCGAGAGGAACACGATGAGGTGCTGAGCGGTGGCCGGTAACCCGAGGAGTCTCGGTAAGCTGCGAAAATTCTATTAATGGAGGAGTTTTCCTGCCTTGTAGCATCAAGCCCCGGGAGTGTGGTAGCCTCAATGGTGAAGAACCGCCACTTAGTAGGAGGGGTACCGACTTTTTAGTATATCTGCATACTTAAATGCATCAAGGGTGGTAACAAGTAGAGTGGTTTGCTGGGATTGAGGAAAGCGGTCTTAGCATGTAGAGCAGGCAGCAGGGAGTCAGATTCATGTGTCCCGTTTGCTAAAGAGGGAGAGTTTTTCCCATTGCCATTTGAGCTCAATATGGGTGTTTAAAGGACCCGGGAGAATACTTGAAACATTTTATCTTTTCTCCCACACAGACTGACTGAGAGCAGTGACTGAGCCGGATGCTGTGTCTGTGGACTAGCACACACACACAGGGTTAGAAGCATTTTCATGAGGTTGCAGGTATGCCGAAGATCGGCAACCTCTTGGTAAATATATCAGATGTGTTGTCGACATTCCCCACTAGTAGCACCAAAAATACACGTTTTGGTTTTTAGTGTGCTACATGTGTTGCAGGAGTCTTTCTCTTGTTTTTAGTTTGATGCCTGTGCTGATATATGTGTTGTTGAAATGTGTTGTACGTGCTCTGTTCTCTGTAGGTTTGACAAACAGAGGAAAGTGGTGCAGTGAGGACGCTGACCCTACCCTGATGAAGTTGCCGCAAATTTCTATGCGCAATGAAACATGTTGGTTTTAATGGAGCAGACACACAGCAAAGAAATAAAGTAGTTCAGCTAGTGGTTGTCTAGCTCGGTTTTAGACTTAGGTATACCGGTTGTTCTAATGCTAGACCCCGGTTTCCTATATAGGGTTCACGCATTGTGCACGAACATACACAGTTTTTGCACTTTTTCTTTTCTCCTCACCTTTTATTTTGTTGTAAAAGTTGGCAGTTGCTAATGATGAGAACCTGAGGATACAGGCGAGTATCAGTCTGTAAACTCCCATGGTGTTACTCCCGTGAGGCACTGCCTTCTTTGTTCCCACTTTTCACTCCCTTCTTGGTGATGTTTGTGGGGGGTTACATTTGTAGATACAGTACAGCACATGTGGTTTAAAAATAGTGATTCTAGACACTTGATGGCAGATGGGAGACATTGATCCACTGTTGCGGCACACAATATTTTGTGCCTGAGAAAATATATGTGGACGTCTATAAGAGTCCAGACTATTAGCAGAGCAGGTCTTTGATTGCATTGAAGTCTGTGAGTGGGGGGCGACCTGTTCTGTTTTCTCCCCCTTGGATCCTAGTTGTGATTAGGCAGAGGTATGTACCTTGTCCAGGCAGGAACCACAATCCTTGTCAGGGTAGATCAGATACACACCCAAACTTAACCTGCGCTCACTCTCAGGTAGCTTGGCACAGAGCAGTCAGGTTTAACTTAAGAGACAATGGTAAAGTGTTTGTGCAACACTTCAAACAGTAAAACAGTGACAACACCACATAAACAGATCCCACACCTACGCAGAAAGTTAGAGCCTATTTTATTGAACAAAACAAGACCAAAATGTAAAAAAACCAATAAGTATAACTGGAGATATGAATATTTAAAGAAATGTAGTACCTACAAGCTTAAAGTACCAACCAACTGGGGCTATTTGGTTGCGCTAGACTGGGTCAAATCCAAAAGCTCAGGAAAACCGTGATGGAGCATGGGTAGGATACAGGGACCAACCTTGGCCCACTGAAACACTACCTTGGAAGCGCCGACGTTGAAGACGAAGTAAGAAACAGGGGAGGCAACGAGTCTTTGTTGATCCTTTCAACGAAGGCAATGCATTGGTTCTGAGCTGCGCAGCATTGAAGCTGCGTCGAGATGCGAATAGCACCGAAGCGATGTGTCATCATTGAACTACTGGGATGTACGTGATGAGAACTGCACAAAGCGATGCCTCGGCACCGAGCCACAAAAAGTCAGGGATGCGTTGGAACCTGGAGTCGATGAGCCATGGAGTCTACGATGCAAGTTCCACGGTCAATGCAGCAGCAGTGATGCATCAGCATCGAGGGAGATGAACCAGTTCTGTTTGGTGCAACGTCATTGATGTGGGTATTTCAGCAGTTGCAGCATGTTATACCCACTTCTACGGGTCCAGTATTGGATTGGCAATACTTGGCAGGGCAAGACGCTCAGATGGCAGAGTTCAGGTACTGTAGGTGGATGGTTGGAAGTGTTTGATGTCCATGAAACTTCAAAACAGGAGGCAAGCAGACAAGCCCTCCGAGACATTTTGACTCTGGGTTGGAGAGATGCAGGTCCGATCCTTCTCACTCCCAGGTATGAGGGCAGTAAGTCAGCATTGCACAGCAGGAGTCCAGCAAAGTCCAGCAGAGTAACTGTCCTTTCAACAGCATAGCAGTCTTTCTTCCTGGCAGAGTATCCACAGGTCCAGAAGTATACTGAGTTGGTGATGTCAGAGGAAAAGGTATTATACCCAGTAGTGCCTTTTTTTTTTTTTGAGTTTAAAGAGCTTTATTGAAAAAATTAGAAACATAGGTACAATATATAGCAAGGCTTATAGAAAGGATAGCATTAGATTAGCAAACTGAATAAATGATTGGATGGAATAAATGAAGAATAAAAATGTATCCTAAGTATACAAATATTCAAAAAGGAAAGCAGTAATAAAAGGATTGTACCTGAAGACAAAATAGCATTTTACATTTTTTGAATTTTGGGTAAAAGAGGGGAAGAACTAGAGAAGAGGGGAAGGAAGAAAAGAAAAAGAAAAAGAAAAGAAAAGAGGAAAGAGTAAAGAGAACTGGGAAGGGGGAAAGAAAAAGAAAAGCGAAAGAAGAGAGAAAAGGGGAACAAAGACACAGCAGTATCTTCAGCTGTTATTATATTGAAACATTAAAGTTATAATAATCATATTGTATCCCAAAAAGAAACAAAATGGTAATTGTACAATACTTATGGTGGTTGAAAAACAAAGGAGCTATCTTGATTACGAAGTGCAGAGGCAGATAAATACTCAGTAAGTGGAGACCAGAGGGCTTCTTTATGAATAAGTTGTTGAGAAGTTTTGGAAGAAGCTCTGTCCAGTCTGTGATGATAGCAAAGAAGGTTCCACCAAACAGAACAAGAGACCTTAGAAGCATCCTTCCAGTTAGAAGTAATTACCTGAAAGGCAATAGCAATTAGCAAATCGACAAATATGCCAACCTTGCAAGAACCAAACCAGTTGGTAGAGTTACTACCCAGAAAAATGGAGTATGTGTCAAAGGGAAATTTGATATTGCAAATAGAGGAAATTGCTTCACATACCTTAGTCCAAAAACGGGCAATATTAGGGCAAAGAAAAAAGGAATGCATAAATGAGCCAGGAGTAGTGGGACATACCCAGCATTCGGGGATAAGTCTGAACTATACTTGGAGAGTGATAATGGAGTTAAAAATAGTCTATGATAAAAATAATAAAGAGTCTGAGTAATGCTTGAATTACATGAGGTGTGATGTATGCATGTCCAAATGGAGTTCCATGTTTGAAAGATTATGTTGTAACTCAGATTCCCATAACAGCTCAACTTTACTTTTAGGGCGGTTGAGAGAGGAAAAGTGCAAGTATTTATAAACATGAGAGGCTCTAATAAAAAGGGAAGTGGATAAAGGTTCTATCAGAGGATCTTGAGGAGAAAGTGGAGAGCTAGAGAGTAGAGAGAGTTGATCCATGAGGAGAGTTCGTAAAGATTCATATCTCAGTAACGAGGAAAGAGGTAGGTCGAATGTTGACTGAACTTCTTGTAGGGAAAGACAACGAGAATCCTGTATTAGTTGCTTAACCTGGAAGATCCCTTTGTTGGCCCATGTTCTCCAAAAGATAGTGCGGTTGGAAACTTTAATACTCTTGTTATGCCAAAGAGGGGAGTCCAAAAATATCTGTAAAGTACTATGGGATTTACATTTAATAAAATGAAAAGTTGAAATGAACTTTGAAATCGTTGGATAGTTAAAAGAACGAAGGGGATGAGTGAAGCCGGCTAAAAGGGAAAAAGGGAGAGGAGATATTAGAGATTCCTCCAATCTATACCATACAGAGGTAGAAGTCCCTCCCAAAGTAGATAAATAAGGTAACATTTGGCGAATTAGAAAAGAGGAATGATACTGTCGAAAGTTGGGAAAATGAACACCGCCCGATCTTTAGGGGCAGAGAGAAGAGCAAGAGAAATGCGAGCCTTACTACCGTTCCAGAGAAATTTACTCAGAATTCTATTAAGGGATTTAAAAAATTTCAGTGGTATTTTAACAGGTAACATGGATAAATAGAAGTTAATAACAGGAAGCATCATCATTTTGATAGAGTCCAATCTACCCCACCATGACAAAAAAAGGCGAGACCATCTATCTTCCATATTATTTACTTTTGATAAAATCTCTTCCAAATTGACCTGAATCGTTTTTGTAAGGGTAGAAGAGTACTTAATTCCTAAGCAAGTGATATTAGTAGTAGTCCATTTAAAATCGATACCTTCAAACATGCTCCTTAAACAAAATTTATTTAAAGGAAGTACTTCAGATTTGGAGAAATTTAATTTATAACCTGACAGGGCCGCATAAGAAGAGAGAAGCTCGGTAAAAGCAGGCATAGAAGAGGAGGGATCAGAAACATATAACATAATATCATCTGCATAAGCAGTAAAATTAATTTCAACGGATTTATGCGTAAAGCCTCGGAAAATAGGGGAATGCCGTAGAGAATGGAGAAAGGGCTCAAGAGAGAGGATAAAAAGTAACGGGGAGAGAGGACATCCTTGACTAGTGCCCCTTTGCAGAGGGAAGTAAGAAGATTGAGAACCATTTACAAAAACTGAAGTGGACGGTGAGGAGTATAATAAATTTATAAGGGACAAAATAGAAGGACCAAAACCATGCCATTTAAGTGAACGCATCATAAAAAGCCAATGAACGCGGTCAAAAGCCTTTTCGGCATCCAATGTTATGGCAGCTATAGGGGAAGAGCTTTTAGAAGCAAGATGAATAATATTGAGGAATGTTCTAGAGTTGTCAGAAATATTCCTTCCCTTTACAAACCCCGTTTGTTCGGAACCAATTAAATCGGGAAGGACCTGATTGATACGAAGGGCTAATACCTTGGCAAATAACTTGCAGTCAAGATTGATCAAAGATATAGGACGGTAATTGGAACATCGAGATGGGTCTTTATCTTTTTTGGGGATGAGACAAATCATGACTTCAAGAAAAGAGCCTCGAGCCTCACCATTAAGGACAAAATGTTGAAAAAGAGATAGGAGATGAGGCAAAAGAACAGAAGAAAAGCAGGAATAGAATTCGGCAGTGAGACCATCAGGACCAGGGGCCTTATCTTTAGGTAACAAAGACAAAGCAAATTTAATCTCTGAGAGAGATATGTCTTTTTCCAAAAAAGAACAATCGGGAAGAGGGGAAGATCGGGGAGGTAATGAGTTAAAAAAGAATCCAAATCTGCATCTGAAGGAGAAGACTCAGGAGTATAGAGGGTCTTATAGAAGTCTGTGAAGCAATTTAATATTTCTTCGTCTTTAAGACGGGAATGTCGTGATCATCAATAATCTTGACTATTCTGGATCTTTGCGATTTAATCTTCAAATAATTAGCCAATAATTTACCAGCACGATTGCGACCACCATAAAATTTAGAGTTGATTTTCAACAAAGTCCCCGAGGCTTCTTCCGTAGATTTCCTATTAAAGTCAAACTTTGCTTGGATTAGAGTCTTAAGGGTGTCAGCAGATTTAGAAGAAAAATAGGCATGCTCCAATTCTTTAATGGAAGAGAGCAAAGTAACGGACTCCTTGCGATATTGTTTTCGTTTACGAGCTACATAATCAATCATGAAGCCTCTAGCTGTTGTTTGAAAGAATCCCAAACAGTATGAAAGGGCATGTCTGGACTGATGTTAAGGATAAAGAATTCAGAGATAAAATCTTTGAACTGCCCAAGAAAGGAAGGAAGGATCTTTAAGGAGATAATTATTAAAACTCCAGCGACGAGATTTAGAAGATAAGGAAGGAAGGTCTAAACTAATCAGAACAGGGGCGTGATCAGAAATAAGAATTGAGCCAATCTCTGCGTGTAATAGATTGGGAAGAAGAGGCGGACTTAAGAAAATATAGTCAATTCTAGAGGTAGAGTTATGCGTGGGGGAATAAAACGTGTATTCTAGGCTTTCGGGGTTAAATAATCTCCATGCATCGACTAAGCCCCTTGTATTAATGGTCCTTGCAAATGTTTTTGCATTCTATTTGGAATATACCGAGAGGAGTATTTCCTATCTATAAAAGGATCCATAACCTGATTACAATCACCACCCACTATGAGATTAGAGCCACAACATGCATGAAGAGTAAGCGACATGAAATGCCAGAAATGCGAATCGATGCCAGTGGGGCCATAAATGTTAAGCAGGGAAACATGAGATCCGTTAATAATAGTGTGGAGAAGAAGCCAGCGACCATCATCATCCCTCTCCTCTTTATCTATTGTGAGGGATAAGGATTTATGAAATAATATGACTACTCCATTTTTCCTGTCTTTCGAAGGGGAACTATAAACATGACCTACCCATTGTTTTTTAAGGGAATTAACCCCTTCGGTGCTTATGACGAGCTGGACTCGTCATGGCACACAGTGCTCGTGTGCTCATGACGAGTCCAGCTCGTCATAAGACCACCCACGGGGGAAGCGCTGGCGCTCCCCCAGTGGGAATCCGATCGTCGGGTTTTTTTGGGGGAAGGCAGGGGAAGTACTTCCCCTGCCTCCCCTGCCCTCCCGCCCTCCCCATCAATGACGTCAGCGCGCGAGCGCGCTGGACATCATTGAGGGTTACCCTTTCTTCCCCGACGCGCTGGAAGCCATTTGCTTCCAGCGCCTCGGGGAAATAAGGTGAGTCTTGGCTCGGGGAGGGGGGGTTTGATTCGAAAAGAGACATCGAGGGAAAGGAAAGGGTTTTCCTTTCCCCCGATGCCTCTTTTGTGCATTCCTGCTGCACGATCATGTGATCGTGCAGCAGGAATGCCCACGAGGGAGGGAGGGCGCAATTCTCCTGCAGAATTCGTGAGCGTGGAGATGTGCCTTCTCTCCATTTTCACCCTGAAAAGTTAGCTGTAATACTTGATGGAGGTCTTTGCATCCTTGAATTTCTCGAGCGCAATCCTCGTGTAGTTCCCGTGACCAGGAGGTTCCTTCTCCTCGTCTGACGCTGCGATCCTGCTCTGACCCTTTATAAACAAGAGGCATGTGAACGGGCCTAGAAGCCCCGCTCGTTTGGCCCCGCCACACATACACTAGCGGTATGCAACGTATGCCCGCCCTTTCCCCACTATGATGGACAGCTTACTCAAAGGATCCCGGTGCTTTCGGCGCGGTGGCAAAGTTACAGACACACAGGTCACTGGAGACAATTGTTCTGGTCCTTTACGCAGCTGTAGTATAGGAAAGGCACTATACATTTACCCAACGAGGTAGCACTTACTGATTAGCCAGTAGAAAGTACTCCAGTTGAGTAGAGGTATTGCACAAAACGGTGGCATCTTCGTGGCTAAATATGCATGGCAGATGTGACTTCTCTCCATTTCCAACGTGAAAAGTTAGCTGTAATCCTTGATGGAGGTCTTTGCATCCTTCATTTTCTCGAGCGCAATTCTCGTGTAGAATTCATGAGCGTGGAGATGTGCCTTCTCTCCATTTACACCCTGAAAAGTAAGCTGTAATCCTTGATGGAGGTCTTTGCATCCTTGAATTTCTCGAGCGCAATGCTCGTGTAGTTCCTGTGACCAGGAGGTTCCTTCTCCTCGTCTGCCGCTGAGATCCTGCTCTGACCCTTTATAAACAAGAGGCATGTGAACGGGCCTAGAAGCCCGCTCGTTTGGCCCCGCCACACATACACTAGCGGTATGCAACGTATGCCCGCCCTTTCCCCACTATGATGGACAGCTTACTCAAAGGACCCCGGTGCTTTCGGCGCGGTGGCAAAGTTACAGACACACAGGTCACTGGAGACAATTGTTCTGGTCCTTTACGCAGCTGTAGTGTAGGAAAGGCAATATACATTTACCCAACGAGGTAGCACTTACTGATTAGCCAGTAGAAAGTACTCCAGTTGAGTAGAGGTATTGCACAAAACGGTGGCATCTTCGTGGATAAATATGCAGGGCAGATGTGCCTTCTCTCCATTTCCAACGTGAAAAGTTAGCTGTAATCCTTGATGGAGGTCTTTGCATCCTTCATTTTCTCGAGCGCAATTCTCGTGTAGAATTCGTGAGCGTGGAGATGTGCCTTCTCTCCATTTACACCCTGAAAAGTTAGCTGTAATCCTTGATGGAGGTCTTTGCATCCTTGAATTTCTCGAGCGCAATGCTCGTGTAGTTCCTGTGACCAGGAGGTTTCTTCTCCTCTTCTGCCGCTGAGATCCTGCTCTGACCCTTTATAAACAAGAGGCATGTGAACGGGCCTAGAAGCCCCGCTCGTTTGGCCCCGCCACACATACACTAGCGGTATGCAACGTATGCCCGCCCTTTCCCCACTATGATGGACAGCTTACTCAAAGGACCCCGGCGCTGTCGGCGCGGTGGCAAAGTTACAGACACACAGGTCACTGGAGACAATTGTTCTGGTCCTTTACGCAGCTGTAGTGTAGGAAAGGCACTATACATTTACCCAACGAGGTAGCACTTACTGATTAGCCAGTAGAAAGTACTCCAGTTGAGTAGAGGTATTGCACAAAACGGTGGCATCTTCGTGGATAAATATGCAGGGCAGATGTGCCTTCTCTCCATTTCCAACGTGGAAAGTTAGCTGTAATCCTTGATGGAGGTCTTTGCATCCTTCATTTTCTCGAGCGCAATTCTCGTGTAGAATTCGTGAGCGTGGAGATGTGCCTTCTCTCCATTTACACCCTGAAAAGTTAGCTGTAATCCTTGATGGAGGTCTTTGCATCCTTGAATTTCTCGAGCGCAATGCTCGTGTAGTTCCTGTGACCAGGAGGTTCCTTCTCCTCGTCTGCCGCTGAGATCCTGCTCTGACCCTTTATAAACAAGAGGCATGTGAACGGGCCTAGAAGCCCCGCTCGTTTGGCCCCGCCACACATACACTAGCGGTATGCAACGTATGCCCGCCCTTTCCCCACTATGATGGACAGCTTACTCAAAGGACCCCGGCGCTGTCGGCGCGGTGGCAAAGTTACAGACACACAGGTCACTGGAGACAATTCTTCTGGTCCTTTAGGCAGCTGTAGTGTAGGAAAGGCACTATACATTTACCCAACGAGGTAGCACTTACTGATTAGCCAGTAGAAAGTACTCCAGTTGAGTAGAGGTATTGCACAAAACGGTGGCATCTTCGTGGATAAATATGCAGGGCAGATGTGCCTTCTCTCCATTTCCAACGTGAAAAGTTAGCTGTAATCCTTGATGGAGGTCTTTGCATCCTTCATTTTCTCGAGCGCAATTCTCGTGTAGAATTCGTGAGCGTGGAGATGTGCCTTCTCTCCATTTACACCCTGAAAAGTTAGCTGTAATCCTTGATGGAGGTCTTTGCATCCTTGAATTTCTCGAGCGCAATGCTCGTGTAGTTCCTGTGACCAGGAGGTTCCTTCTCCTCGTCTGCCGCTGAGATCCTGCTCTGACCCTTTATAAACAAGAGGCATGTGAACGGGCCTAGAAGCCCCGCTCGTTTGGCCCCCCACACATACACTAGCGGTATGCAACGTATGCCCGCCCTTTCCCCACTATGATGGACAGCTTACTCAACGGACCCCGGCGCTTTCGGCGCGGTGGCAAAGTTACAGACACACAGGTCACTGGAGACAATTCATCTGGTCCTTTACGCAGCTGTAGTGTAGGAAAGGCACTATACATTTACCCAACGAGGTAGCACTTACTGATTAGCCAGTAGAAAGTACTCCAGTTGAGTAGAGGTATTGCACAAAACGGTGGCATCTTCGTGGATAAATATGCAGGGCAGATGTGCCTTCTCTCCATTTCCAACGTGAAAAGTTAGCTGTAATCCTTGATGGAGGTCTTTGCATCCTTCATTTTCTCGAGCGCAATTCTCGTGTAGAATTCGTGAGCGTGGAGATGTGCCTTCTCTCCATTTACACCCTGAAAAGTTAGCTGTAATCCTTGATGGAGGTCTTTGCATCCTTGAATTTCTCGAGCGCAATGCTCGTGTAGTTCCTGTGACCAGGAGGTTCCTTCTCCTCGTCTGCCGCTGAGATCCTGCTCTGACCCTTTATAAACAAGAGGCATGTGAACGGGCCTAGAAGCCCCGCTCGTTTGGCCCCGCCACACATACACTAGCGGTATGCAACGTATGCCCGCCCTTTCCCCACTATGATGGACAGCTTACTCAAAGGACCCCGGCGCTTTCGGCGCGGTGGCAAAGTTACAGACACACAGGTCACTGGAGACAATTCTTCTGGTCCTTTACGCAGCTCTAGTGTAGGAAAGGCACTATACATTTACCCAACGAGGTAGCACTTACTGATTAGCCAGTAGAAAGTACTCCAGTTGAGTAGAGGTATTGCACAAAACGGTGGCATCTTCGTGGATAAATATGTAGGGCAGATGTGCCTTCTCTCCATTTCCAACGTGAAAAGTTAGCTGTAATCCTTGATGGAGGTCTTTGCATCCTTCATTTTCTCGAGCGCAATTCTCGTGTAGAATTCGTGAGCGTGGAGATGTGCCTTCTCTCCATTTACACCCTGAAAAGTTAGCTGTAATCCTTGATGGAGGTCTTTGCATCCTTGAATTACTCGAGCGCAATGCTCGTGTAGTTCCTGTGACCAGGAGGTTCCTTCTCCTCGTCTGCCGCTGAGATCCTGCTCTGACCCTTTATAAACAAGAGGCATGTGAACGGGCCTAGAAGCCCCGCTCGTTTGGCCCCGCCACACATACACTAGCGGTATGCAACGTATGCCCGCCCTTTCCCCACTATGATGGACAGCTTACTCAACGGACCCCGGCGCTTTCGGCGCGGTGGCAAAGTTACAGACACACAGGTCACTGGAGACAATTCTTCTGGTCCTTTACGCAGCTGTAGTGTAGGAAAGGCACTATACATTTACCCAACGAGGTAGCACTTACTGATTAGCCAGTAGAAAGTACTCCAGTTGAGTAGAGGTATTGCACAAAACGGTGGCATCTTCGTGAATAAATATGCAGGGCAGATGTGCCTTCTCTCCATTTCCAACGTGAAAAGTTAGCTGTAATCCTTGATGGAGGTCTTTGCATCCTTCATTTTCTCGAGCGCAATTCTCGTGTAGAATTCGTGAGCGTGGAGATGTGCCTTCTCTCCATTTACACCCTGAAAAGTTAGCTGTAATCCTTGATGGAGGTCTTTGCATCCTTGAATTTCTCGAGCGCAATGCTCGTGTAGTTCCTGTGACCAGGAGGTTCCTTCTCCTCGTCTGCCGCTGAGATCCTGCTCTGACCCTTTATAAACAAGAGGCATGTGAACGGGCCTAGAAGCCCCGCTCGTTTGGCCCCGCCACACATACACTAGCGGTATGCAACGTATGCCCGCAATTTCCCCACTATGATGGACAGCTTACTCAAAGGACCCCGGCGCTTTCGGCGCGGTGGCAAAGTTACAGACACACAGGTCACTGGAGACAATTCTTCTGGTCCTTTACGCAGCTGTAGTGTAGGAAAGGCACTATACATTTACCCAACGAGGTAGCACTTACTGATTAGCCAGTAGAAAGTACTCCAGTTGAGTAGAGGTATTGCACAAAACGGTGGCATCTTCGTGGATAAATATGCAGGGCAGATGTGCCTTCTCTCCATTTCCAACGTGAAAAGTTAGCTGTAATCCTTGATGGAGGTCTTTGCATCCTTCATTTTCTCGAGCGCAATTCTCGTGTAGAATTCGTGAGCGTGGAGATGTGCCTTCTCTCCATTTACACCCTGAAAAGTTAGCTGTAATCCTTGATGGAGGTCTTTGCATCCTTGAATTTCTCGAGCGCAATGCTCGTGTAGTTCCTGTGACCAGGAGGTTCCTTCTCCTCGTCTGCCGCTGAGATCCTGCTCTGACCCTTTATAAACAAGAGGCATGTGAACGGGCCTAGAAGCCCCGCTCGTTTGGCCCCGCCACACATACACTAGCGGTATGCAACGTATGCCCGCCCTTTCCCCACTATGATGGACAGCTTACTCAACGGACCCCGGCGCTTTCGGCGCGGTGGCAAAGTTACAGACACACAGGTCACTGGAGACAATTCTTCTGGTCCTTTACGCAGCTGTAGTGTAGGAAAGGCACTATACATTTACCCAACGAGGTAGCACTTACTGATTAGCCAGTAGAAAGTACTCCAGTTGAGTAGAGGTATTGCACAAAACGGTGGCATCTTCGTGGATAAATATGCAGGGCAGATGTGCCTTCTCTTCATTTCCAATGTGAAAAGTTAGCTGTAATCCTTGATGGAGGTCTTTGCATCCTTCATTTTCTCGAGCGCAATTCTCGTGTAGAATTCGTGAGCGTGGAGATGTACCTTCTCTCCATTTACACCCTGAAAAGTTAGCTGTAATCCTTGATGGAGGTCTTTGCATCCTTGAATTTCTCGAGCGCAATGCTCGTGTAGTTCCTGTGACCAGGAGGTTCCTTCTCCTCGTCTGCCGCTGAGATCCTGCTCTGACCCTTTATAAACAAGAGGCATGTGAACGGGCCTAGAAGCCCCGCTCGTTTGGCCCCGCCACACATACACTAGCGGTATGCAACGTATGCCCGCCCTTTCCCCACTATGATGGACAGCTTACTCAAAGGACCCCGGCGCTTTCGGCGCGGTGGCAAAGTTACAGACACACAGGTCACTGGAGACAATTCTTCTGGTCCTTTACGCAGCTGTAGTGTAGGAAAGGCACTATACATTTACCCAACGAGGTAGCACTTACTGATTAGCCAGTAGAAAGTACTCCAGTTGAGTAGAGGTATTGCACAAAACGGTGGCATCTTCGTGGATAAATATGCAGGGCAGATGTGCCTTCTCTCCATTTCCAACGTGAAAAGTTAGCTGTAATCCTTGATGGAGGTCTTTGCATCCTTCATTTTCTCGAGCGCAATTCTCGTGTAGAATTCGTGAGCGTGGAGATGTGCCTTCTCTCCATTTACACCCTGAAAAGTTAGCTGTAATCCTTGATGGAGGTCTTTGCATCCTTGAATTTCTCGAGCGCAATGCTCGTGTAGTTCCTGTGACCAGGAGGTTCCTTCTCCTCGTCTGCCGCTGAGATCCTGCTCTGACCCTTTATCCCCTTCGGTGCTTATGACGAGCTGGACTCGTCATGGCACACAGTGCTCGTGTGCTCATGACGAGTCCAGCTCGTCATAAGACCACCCACGGGGAAGCGCTGGCGCTCCCCCGTGGGAATCCGATCGTTAGGTTTTTTTGGGGGGAGGCAGGGGAAGGGCTTCCCCTGCCTCCCCCGCCCCATCAATGACGTCAGCGCGCGAGGTGCGCTGACATCATTGAGGGTTTCCCTTTCTTCCCCGACGTGCTGGAAGCCATTTGCTCCCAGCGCGTCGGGGAAATCAGGTGAGGTTTGGCTCGGGGAGGGGGGGTTTGTATCAAAAGAGGCATCGAGGGAAAGGAAAGGGTTTTCCTTTCCCCCGATGCCTCTTTGTGCATTCCTGCTGCACGATCATGTGATCGTGCAGCAGGAATGCCCACTAGGCACCAGGGTTTTTTTAATTTTTGTGTTGGGGAGTGGCCAAAAGGGCAAGGGTTGCTCCCCTTTTACGGGTGTGAATATTTTATTTATACTGTTAGGCCCACCTACCCCTTAGCTTGGCTGGTGGATTGTGTGTGGACTGGTGCATTATTTGCATATGTGATTGTAATGGGTTTTTTTCTCCTTTTTATTCTAGTGTAAAGCTTTTGATTCCTGTTTGCGGTTTCGGCAGTTGTGGTTCTGCAGTTTTGCGTAATTGCATTTATTTGGTAAGAAAAATATTTTTGTTGTGTGTACTCCAAATGAGTATTATTGTCATGCATGAATGAATTTTTTTGTAAGTGGTGCCATAATGGCAGCATATTTGTTAGTGTTCAGAGCATGAAATTCTTTGCGATGTTTTGCATTGTCTTATGTGTAATTTTTTTCTTCTTCTTTTTTAGTGGGATATTGTTGATCCTTACTGTGTCTGTGCAGAGTAGGTGGTGGTGAGTCTAGCTGCTTCTGTCACGTGAGTGGTATAGTGTTGGAGTATATAGGTCTTTGTGATAAAGCTACATTTTGTTTATTTCTTTTTTTTACAAAGGGTTTGTTGTTGTTGACTTGTTTGACAAGTAACCTTTATTAGTAAGCATTATGGCTAGCCGTAGAATTACTGCTCAGCAGGTGGTTGGTTTGCTTCTTGAATCTTCCTCTGAGCAGGATTATGAGACTGACAGTGCGTCTGAGGGAGAGGAGGGAGGGGAAGATTCAGGCAGTGAGTTTTCTCTCCACATGGAATCATCGGATGATGAAGGTACTCTCAGTGCAGATGAAGTGCCTGATTTAGAGGAGGATACTACTGTGCCAATGGTGCAAGAGGCATCTGGATTGCAGCCTGGGGCTGCTAGGCTTCCTACTGGAAGTGCTGGACTCTGGGTTGATCCAAACATGGTGCAGCCGGTGTTGCCTGCCTTTAGTGGTTATGCAGGGTGTAGAGTGGATTGTGAACATTATTTGCCTATACAGTATTTTCAGTTGTTTATGGATGATGTATTTTTGGGTGAGATTGTTGAGCAGACTCATTTGTATGCTGAACAGTTTTTGAGGGACAACAGTGCCAGACTTAGGCCCCATTCTAGAGCTACCCGGTGGAGTCCCACAAATCTGGAAGAGATGAAGAAGTTTTTGGGTTTGACTTTTTTGATGGGTTTGATAAGGAAGCCGTCCATGGGTTCATATTGGTCTACCAGTCCCTTGATGGCAACGGCCATATTTCCTGCAGTTATGACTCGTGATCGGTATTTACTTTTGCTTCGGATGCTGCATTTTGTTGATAATGGTTTGGCGTTGCCACGAGATCACCCTGAATGTGACCGTCTTTTTAAGATTCGGCCTGTTCTTGATCACTTTGTAGATCGATTTTCAGAGATCTATACTCCAGGGAAAGAAATATCTATTGATGAGTCTTTGGTGCTGTTCAAGGGCCGTTTGGTTTTTAGGCAGTGCATTCCTAGCAAGAGGGCACGCTATGGAATTAAGCTGTATATGTTGTCTGAGAGTAGGACAGGATATGTTTTTAATTTGCGTGTGTACACTGGTAGGGATTCCACTATTGACCCCCTGGTTGTCCGTCCACTTTAGTAGGAGTTTCAGAGAAAATTGTGTGGGAACTTGCTAGAGGACTGTTTAACAGAGGCCACCATTTGTACCTTGATAACTTCTACACTGCTGTGCAATTGTTTAAGGAATTGTTCAAAGTGGACACTTTTGCTTGTGGCACAATCCGCTCTAACCGTAAAGGTTATCCAAAAGAGCTTGTTTGCAAAAAACTTCAGAGGGGACAGTGCAGTGTCTTGCGTAGTGAGGAACTGCTAGCTGTGAAATTTGTGGACAGGAGGGATGTGTACATGCTGACTACCATCCATGATGAGAGTACTTCACCTGTGGCTGTTTGGGGTCAGATTTCTGAAGTGCGCAAACCTGTGTGCATTTTAGACTACAATAAGCACATGGGTGGTGTTGATAGAGTAGATCAGAGGTTGGAACCTTACACTGCTATTCGTAAGTCTTACATTTGGTATAAGAAGTTGGCCATCCATCTCTTCAATTTAGCAACTTTCAATGCTTTTGTTGTGTTCAAGGAGTGTTCTCCTGCGTCAAAGTTGACTTTTGTTCAGTTTCAGGAGTCTGTCATAGGCAGCCTTGTTGTTGTGGAACAGGCAAGTGTTCCTAGAGTTGGAGTGGTGGAGGATGTGGCTCGATTGAAAGATCGCCACTTTCCTGATCACATTCCTCCTACACTCTCAAAAGACTTTCCCACTAGGAGATGTAGAGTCTGTTGGCGAAGAGGTACGCGGAAGGAGACTCGTATGTACTGCCCTGAGTGTCCTTCTAACCCTGGGCTGTGTGTGCCTGCTTGTTATAGAGCGTACCACAAGCAAAAGAATTATTGGGAGCAACCATGAGTGGTAAAGTGAACTTCCTGGTCTGTAATGTTTAAGAATTGTTGTTCTGTTTCAAGGTTGGCATTAGTGCAATGTTTCTGATTTTGTGTTAGTAGATTTGTATCTATTTGCAATTTGTTTGTGTTTTCTTTTTTGTATAAAAAAATCCTAAATGTGATGGTGGTGTGTGTAGGCTGGTGCTTGGCTGGCGGTGTGCGTGGAGTGGCGCTTGGCTGGCGGTGTGCGGGGAGTGGCTCTTGGCTGGCGGTGTGCGTGGAGTGGTGCTTGGCTGGCGGTGTGCGTGGAGTGGCGCTAGGCTGGCGGTGTGCGTGGAGTGGCGCTAGGCTGGCGGTGTGCGTGGAGTGGCGCTAGGCTGGCGGTGTGCGTGGAGTGGCGCTTGGCTGGCGGTGTGCGTGGAGTGGCGCTTGGCTGGCGGTGTGCGTGGACTGGCGCTCGGCTGGCAGTGTGTGAGTAGTGACTTGCTGCTGGTCACTACACACACTGCTAGCCGAGCGACACTCCACGCAATCCATCAGCTTGTGTGGTTGCTGTGTTAGGAATGTGGGCGTGTGGAAGTGATGGGCCCTTGAATGGCGCTGTCTGCTGGTGTGAGTGTTGTAATGTGATGGGCCCGCGACTGGTGGTGTGAATGGTTTGTATTTGTCACACGTATGAAAGGTGTATGAATGGCCTGTAAAGAGGTTGGTGCCTTGTCGTGGCTTTACAGCTCACGAGCTGTGAGTCAATGGTTCAGTTTCTCGTCCTTTCAATTATTAACAGTGCATTTCATTTTTGTGAAATCACTTGTTAATACAATTGTATATACTGAACCATCACTCACCCTCGTGCCAAATCCAACCAGTATGTGTGTGTGTGCTTGAGGATTAGATGGCTGTGCAGTAATATTTTTTTTGTCTTTCTCAAGCAGGGTGTACCTTGTCCCTTTTTGTGAATGTTGTAATGTGTTTGTTTCGTGCCTGGGGGTGTGAATGGTCTTGTGTGTATCACGTATGAAAGGTGTGTGAATGGCCTGTAAAGCGGTTGGGGCCTTGACGTGGCTTTACAGCTCATGAGCTGCGAGTCACTGGTTCCGTTTTTGTCCTTTCAATTATTGACAGTGCATTTCATTTTTGTGAAATCTCTTGTTAATAAAATTGTATATACTGAACCATCACTTGCCCTCGTGCCAAATCCAACCAGTATGTGTGTGTGCTTGAGGAATAGATGGCTGTGCAGTAATCTTTGTCTTTTTAGTCTGTCTGCCAAGGTGTACATTCCGTCTAAGAATAACCTACCAACTGTAGATATTGTCGTAAACGAAACACCCATGGGAGAACATGGTGATATCTCTCTTGTGGATCCCAACAAGTTATGGTACCCACAATGTCCTGCAAACCTCAAAATGTCTGTCACATTTTCCTTGCAATATTGTGCCAAAATTTTCACGCTGCAGAAATAAACAACACATTATCTCAAAATGACCTGGTTTTGCAAGGGGGTCACCTGGGTTTTTGGCCCGGGGCTCGGCGGCCACATAGGGAAACCTACCAAACCCACACATTTCTGAAAAGTAGACACCCGGGGGCTTCCAGGGAGGTATGGCTTGCATGGATCCCCCAACGTTTCCTTACCCAGAATCCCCTGCAAACCTCACTTTTAGCTGAAAAAATCACTTTTTTCACAAATTTTTGTGTGGGAAAGTGTGGCATCACTGGCCTCACACAAATTTCCTACCACCCAGCGTTCCCCCAGGTCTCCCGATAAAAATGGTGCCTCACTTGTGTGGGAGGCCCAAGTACCCGCGACAGGCAAGGGTCCACAACGTATTGAGGCGACCTCAAAATGGCCTTTCACAAAACCACCTGGTTTTGCAAGGGGGTCACCTGGGTTTTTGGCCCAGTGCTCGGCGGCCATCTAGGGAAACCTACCAAACCCACACATTTCTGAAAAGTAGACACCCGGGGGCTTCCAGGGAGGTATGGCTTGCGTGGATCCCCCAACGTTTCCTTACCCAGAATCCCCTGCAAACCTCACTTTTAGCTGAAAAAATCACTTTTTTCACACATTTTTGTGTGGGAAAGTGTGGCATCACTGGCCTCACACAAATTTCCTACCACCCAGCGTTCCCCCAGGTCTCCCGATAAAAATGGTGCCTCACTTGTGTGGGAGGCCCAAGTACCCGCGACAGGCAAGGGCCCACAACGTATTGAGGTGACCTCAAAATGGCCTTTCACAAAACCACCTGGTTTTGCAAGGGGGGTCACCTGGGTTTTTGGCCCCGTGCTCGGCGGCCATCTAGGGAAACCTACCAAACCCACACATTTCTGAAAAGTAGACACCCGGGGGCTTCCAGGGAGGTATGGCTTGCGTGGATCCCCCAACGTTTCCTTACCCAGAATCCCCTGCAAACCTCACTTTTAGCTGAAAAAATCACTTTTTTCACACATTTTTGTGTGGGAAAGTGTGGCATCACTGGCCTCACACAAATTTCCTACCACCCAGCGTTCCCCCAGGTCTCCCGATAAAAATGGTGCCTCACTTGTGTGGGAGGCCCAAGTACCCGCGACAGGCAAGGGCCCACAACGTATTGAGGCGACCTCAAAATGGCCTTTCACAAAACCACCTGGTTTTGCAAGGGAGTCACCTGGGTTTTTGGCCCCGTGCTCGGCGGCCATCTAGGAAACCTACCAAACCCACACATTTCTGAAAAGTAGACACCCGGGGGCTTCCAGGGAGGTATGGCTTGCGTGGATCCCCCAACGTTTCCTTACCCAGAATCCCCTGCAAACCTCACTTTTAGCTGAAAAAATCACTTTTTTCACACATTTTTGTGTGGGAAAGTGTGGCATCACTGGCCTCACACAAATTTCCTACCACCCAGCGTTCCCCCAGATCTCCCGATAAAAATGGTGCCTCACTTGTGTGGGAGGCCCAAGTACCCGCGACAGGCAAGGGCCCACAACGTATTGAGGCGACCTCAAAATGGCCTTTCACAAAACCACCTGGTTTTGCAAGGGAGTCACCTGGGTTTTTGGCCCCGTGCTCGGCGGCCATCTAGGGAAACCTACCAAACCCACACATTTCTGAAAAGTAGACACCCGGGGGCTTCCAGGAGGTATGGCTTGCGTGGATCCCCCAACGTTTCCTTACCCAGAATCCCCTGCAAACCTCACTTTTAGCTGAAAAAATCACTTTTTTCACACATTTTTGTGTGGGAAAGTGTGGCATCACTGGCCTCACACAAATTTCCTACCACCCAGCGTTCCCCCAGGTCTCCCGATAAAAATGGTGCCTCACTTGTGTGGGAGGCCCAAGTACCCGCGACAGGCAAGGGCCCACAACGTATTGAGGCGACCTCAAAATGGCCTTTCACAAAACCACCTGGTTTTGCAAGGGAGTCACCTGGGTTTTGGCCCGGGGCTCGGCGGCCACTTAGGGAAACCTACCAAACCCACACATTTCTGAAAAGTAGACACCCGGGGGCTTCCAGGGAGGTATAGCTTTCGTGGATCCCCCAACGTTTCCTTACCCAGAATCCCCTGCAAACCTCACTTTTGGCTGAAAAAATCACTTTTTTCACAAATTTTTGTGTGGGAAAGTGTGGCATCACTGGCCTCACACAAATTTCCTACCACCCAGCGTTCCCCCAGGTCTCCCGATAAAAATGGTGCCTCACTTGTGTGGGAGGCCCAAGTACCCGCGACAGGCAAGGGCCCACAACGTATTTAGGCGACCTCAAAATGGCCTTTCACAAAACCACCTGGTTTTGCAAGGGGGTCACCTGGGTTTTGGCCCCGTGCTCGGCGGCCATCTAGGGAAACCTACCAAACCCACACATTTCTGAAAAGTAGACACCCGGGGGCTTCCAGGGAGGTATGGCTTGCGTGGATCCCCCAACGTTTCCTTACCCAGAATCCCCTGCAAACCTCACTTTTAGCTGAAAAAATCACTTTTTCACACATTTTTGTGTGGGAAAGTGTGGCATCACTGGCCTCACACAAATTTCCTACCACCCAGCGTTCCCCCAGGTCTCCCGATAAAAATGGTGCCTCACTTGTGTGGGAGGCCCAAGTACCCGCAACAGGCAAGGGCCCACAACGTATTGAGGCGACCTCAAAATGGCCCCTTCACAAAACCACCTGGTTTTGCAAGGGAGTCACCTGGGTTTTTGGCCCCGTGCTCGGCGGCCATCTAGGGAAACCTACCAAACCCACAGATTTCTGAAAAGTAGACACCCGGGGTCTTCCAGGGAGGTATGGCTTGCGTGGATCCCCCAACGTTTCCTTACCCAGAATCCCCTGCAAACCTCACTTTTAGCTGAAAAAATCACTTTTTTCACACATTTTTGTGTGGGAAAGTGTGGCATCACTGGCCTCACACAAATTTCCTACCACCCAGCGTTCCCACCAGGTTTCCTGATAAAAATGGTGCCTCACTTGTGTGGGAGGCCCAAGTACCCACGACAGGCAAGGGCCCACAACGTATTGAGGCGACCTCAAAATGGCCTTTCACAAAACCACCTCGTTTTGCAAGGGGGGTCACCTGGGTTTTTGGCCCCGTGCTCGGCGGCCATCTAGGGAAACCTACCAAACCCACACATTTCTGAAAAGTAGACACCCGGGGGCTTCCAGGGAGGTATGGCTTGCGTGGATCCCCCAACGTTTCCTTACCCAAAATCCCCTGCAAACCTCACTTTTAGCTGAAAAAATCACTTTTTTCACACATTTTTGTGTGGGAAAGTGTGGCATCACTGGCCTCACACAAATTTCCTACCACCCAGCGTTCCCCCAGGTCTCCCGATAAAAATGGTGCCTCACTTGTGTGGGAGGCCCAAGTACCCGCGACAGGCAAGGGCCCACAACGTATTGAGGCGACCTCAAAATGGCCTTTCACAAAACCACCTGGTTTTGCAAGGGGAGTCACCTGGGTTTTTGGCCCTGTGCTCGGCGGCCATCTAGGGAAACCTACCAAACCCACACATTTCTGAAAAGTAGACACCCGGGGCTTCCAGGGAGGTATGGCTTGCGTGGATCCCCCAACGTTTCCTTACCCAGAATCCCCTGCAAACCTCACTTTTAGCTGAAAAAATCACTTTTTCACACATTTTTGTGTGGGAAAGTGTGGCATCACTGGCCTCACACAAATTTCCTACCACCCAGCGTTCCCCAGGTCTCCCGATAAAAATGGTGCTTCACTTGTGTGGGAGGCCCAAATACCCGCGACAGGCAAGGGCCCAAAACATTTTTTGATAGGCAATGTTGATGTTGCCTCAAAACGTTTTGTGTCCTTGCATGTCACGGGTACTTGGGCCTCCCACACAAGTGAGGCACCATTTTTATCGGGAGACCTGGGGAACGCTGGGTGGTAGGAAATTTGTGTGAGGCCAGTGATGCCACACTTTCCCACACAAAAATGTGTGAAAAAGTGATTTTTCAGCTAAAATTGAGGTTTGCAGAGGATTCTGGGTAAGGAAACGTTGGGGATCCACGCAAGCCATACCTCCCTGGAAGCCCCGAGTGTCTACTTTTCAGAAATGTGTGTGTTGGTAGGTTTCCCTAGGTGCCGGCAGAGCTAGGGTTCACAAACTACAGCTAGGCACTTTGCCAAAAAGGGTCATTTTTCACTGCGAAATTGAGGTGTGACCACGTTGCGTTTTGTTCCGTTTCCTGTTGCAGGCACTAGGCCGACCCACACAAGTGAGGTACCATTTTTCTCGTAAGACTTTGGGGAACGCGGGGTGGGTGGAAATTTGTGGATCCACGCAGATTCCAGAACTTTCCACCACAGAAATGTGGGGAAAATGTGGTTATTTTGACAATTTGTTATGTTTGCAAGGGATTCTGGGTAACAGAACCTGGTGGGAGGCAGTCAAGTCACCCCATCCTGGATTCCCCTGGGTGTCTAGTTTTCAAAAATGTATAGGTTTGCTAGGTTTCCCTAGGTGCCGGCAGAGGTAGGGTTCAAAAACTACAGCTAGGCACTTTGCCAAAAAAGGGTCATTTTTCACTGCGAAATTGAGGTGTGACCACGTTGCGTTTTGTGCCGTTTCCTGTCGCAGGCACTAGGCTGACCCACACAAGTGAGGTACCATTTTTCTCGTAAGACTTTGGGGAACGCGGGGTGGGTGGAAATTTGTGGATCCACGCAGATTCCAGAACTTTCCACCACAGAAATGTGGGGAAAATGTGTTTTTTGACACTTTTGTATGTTTGCAAGGGATTCTGGGTAACAGAACCTGGTGGGAGGCAGTCAAGTCACCCCATCCTGGATTCCCCTGGGTGTCTAGTTTTCAAAAATGTATAGGTTTGCTAGGTTTCCCTAGGTGCCGGCAGAGGTAGGGTTCAAAAACTACAGCTAGGCACTTTGCCAAAAAAGGGTCATTTTTCACTGCGAAATTGAGGTGTGACCACGTTGCGTTTTGCGCCGTTTCCTGTCGCAGGCACTAGGCCGACCCACACAAGTGAGGTACCATTTTTCTCGTAAGACTTTGGGGAACGCGGGGTGGGTGGAAATTTGTGGATCCACGCAGATTCCAGAACTTTCCACCACAGAAATGTGGGGAAAATGTGTTTTTTTGACAATTTTTTAAGTTTGCAAGGGATTCTGGGTAACAGAACCTGGTGGGAGGCAGTCAAGTCACCCCATCCTGGATTCCCCTGGGTGTCTAGTTTTCAAAAATGTATAGGTTTGCTAGGTTTCCCTAGGTGCCGGCAGAGGTAGGGTTCAAAAACTACAGCTAGGCACTTTGCCAAAAAGGGTCATTTTTCACTGCGAAATTGAGGTGTGACCACATTGCGTTTTGCACCGTTTCCTGTCGCAGGCACTAGGCCGACCCACACAAGTGAGGTACCATTTTTCTCGTAAGACTTTGGGGAACGCAGGGTGGGTGGAAATTTGTGGATCCACGCAGATTCCAGAACTTTCCACCACAGAAATGTGGGGAAAATGTGGTTTTTTTGACAATATTTTATGTTTGCAAGGGATTCTGGGTAACAGAACCTGGTGGGAGGCAGTCAAGTCACCCCATCCTGGATTCCCCTGGGTGTCTAGTTTTAAAAAATGTATAGGTTGGCTAGGTTTCCCTAGGTTCCGGCAGAGGTAGGGTTCAAAAACTACAGCTAGGCACTTTGCCAAAAAAGGGTCATTTTTCACTGCGAAATTGAGGTGTGACCACGTTGCGTTTTGTGCCGTTTCCTGTCGCAGGCACTAGGCCGACCCACACAAGTGAGGTACCATTTTTCTCGTAAGACTTTGGGGGACGCGGGGTGGGTGGAAATTTGTGGATCCACGCAGATTCCAGAACTTTCCACCACAGAAATGTGGGGAAAATGTGTTTTTTTTGACAATTTTTTATGTTTGCAAGGGATTCTGGGTAACAGAACCTGGTGGGAGGCAGTCAAGTCACCCCATCCTGGATTCCCCTGGGTGTCTAGTTTTCAAAAATGTATAGGTTTGCTAGGTTTCCCTAGGTGCCGGCAGAGCTAGGGTTCAAAAACTACAGCTAGGCACTTTGCCAAAAAAAGGGTCATTTTTCACTGCGAAATTGAGGTGTGACCACGTTGCGTTTTGCGCCGTTTCCTGTCGCAGGCACTAGGCCGACCCACACAAGTGAGGTACCATTTTTCTCGTAAGACTTTGGGGAACGCGGGGTGGGTGGAAATTTGTGGATCCACGCAGATTCCAGAACTTTCCACCCCAGAAATGTGGGGAAAATGTGTTTTGTTTGACAATTTTTTATGTTTGCAAGGGATTCTGGGTAACAGAACCTGTTGGGAGGCAGTCAAGTCACCCCATCCTGGATTCCCCTGGGTGGCTAGTTTTCAAAAATGTATAGGTTTGCTAGGTTTCCCTAGGTGCCGGCAGAGGTAGGGTTCAAAAACTACAGCTAGGCACTTTGCCAAAAAAGGGTCATTTTTCACTGCGAAATTGAGGTGTGACCATGTTGCGTTTTGCGCCGTTTCCTGTCGCAGGCACTAGGCCGACCCACACAAGTGAGGTACCATTTTTCTCGTAAGACTTTGGGGAAGCGGGGTGGGTGGAAATTTGTGGATCCACGCAGATTCCAGAACTTTCCACCACAGAAATGTGGGGAAAATGTGTTTTTTTTGACAATTTTTTATGTTTGTAAGGGATTCTGGGTAACAGAACCTGGTGGGAGGCAGTCAAGTCACCCCATCCTGGATTCCCCTGGGTGTCTAGTTTTCAAAAATGTATAGGTTTGCTAGGTTTCCCTAGGTGCCGGCAGAGGTAGAATTCAAAAACTACAGCTAGGCACTTTGCCAAAAAAGGGTCATTTTTCACTGCGAAATTGAGGTGTGACCACGTTGCGTTTTGCGCCGTTTCCTGTCGCAGGCACTAGGCCTACCCACACAAGTGAGGTACCATTTTTCTCGTAAGACTTTGGGGAACGCGGGGTGGGTGGAAATTTGTCGATCCACGCAGATTCCAGAACTTTCCACCACAGAAATGTGGGGAAAATGTGTTTTTTTGACAATTTTTTATGTTTGCAAGGGATTCTGGGTAACAGAACCTGGTGGGAGGCAGTCAAGTCACCCCATCCTGGATTCCCCTGGTTGTCTAGTTTTCAAAAATGTATAGGTTTGCTAGGTTTCCCTAGGTGCCGGCAGAGGTAGGGTTCAAAAACTACAGCTAGGCACTTTGCCAAAAAAGGGTCATTTTTCACTGCGAAATTGAGGTGTGACCACGTTGCGTTATGCGCCGTTTCCTGTCGCAGGCACTAGGCCGACCCACACAAGTGAGGTACCATTTTTCTCGTAAGACTTTGGGGGACGCGGGGTGGGTGGAAATTTGTGGATCCACACAGATTCCAGAACTTTCCACCACAGAAATGTGGGGAAAATGTGTTTTTTTTGACAATTTATTATGTTTGCAAGGGATTCTGGGTAACAGAACCTGGTGGGAGGCAGTCAAGTCACCCCATCCTGGATTCCCCTGGGTGTCTAGTTTTCAAAAATGTATAGGTTTGCTAGGTTTCCCTAGGTGCCGGCAGAGCTAGGGTTCAAAAACTACAGCTAGGCACTTTGCCAAAAAAGGGTCATTTTTCACTGCGAAATTGAGGTGTGACCATGTTGCGTTTTGCGCCGTTTCCTGTCGCAGGCACTAGGCCGACCCACACAAGTGAGGTACCATTTTTCTCGTTACACTTTGGGGAACGCGGGGTGGGTGGAAATTTGTGGATCCACGCAGATTCCAGAACTTTCCACCACAGAAATGTGGGGAAAATGTGTTTTTTTGACAATATTTTATGTTTGCAAGGGATTCTGGGTAACAGAACCTGGTGGGAGGCAGTCAAGTCACCCCATCCTGGATTCCCCTGGGTGTCTAGTTTTCAAAAATGTATAGGTTTGCTAGGTTTCCCTAGGTGCCGGCAGAGGTAGGGTTCAAAAACTACAGCTAGGCACTTTGCCAAAAAGGGTCATTTTTCACTGCGAAATTGAGGTGTGACCACGTTGCGTTTTGCACCGTTTCCTGACGCAGGCACTAGGCCGACCCACACAAGTGAGGTACCATTTTTCTCGTAAGACTTTGGGGAACGCGGGGTGGGTGGAAATTTGTGGATCCACGCAGATTCCAGAACTTTTCACCACAGAAATGTGGGGAAAATGTGGTTTTTGACAATTGTTTATGTTTGCAAGGGATTCTGGGTATCAGAACCTGGTGGGAGGCAGTCAAGTCACCCCATCCTGGATTCCCCTGGGTGTCTAGTTTTCAAAAATGTATAGGTTTGCTAGGTTTCCCTAGGTGCCGGCAGAGGTAGGGTTCAAAAACTACAGCTAGGCACTTTGCCAAAAAGGGTCATTTTTCACTGCGAAATTGAGGTGTGACCACGTTGCGTTTTGCGCCGTTTCCTGTCGCAGGCACTAGGCCGACCCACACAAGTGAGGTACCATTTTTCTCGTAAGACTTTGGGGAACGCGGGGTGGGTGGAAATTTGTGGATCCACGCAGATTCCAGAACTTTCCACCACAGAAATGTGGGGAAAATGTGTTTTTTTTGACATTTTTATGTTTGCAAGGGATTCTGGGTAACAGAACCTGGTGGGAGGCAGTCAAGTCACCCCATCCTGGATTCCCCTGGGTGTCTAGTTTTCAAAAATGTATAGGTTTGCTAGGTTTCCCTAGGTGCCGGCAGAGGTAGGGTTCAAAAACTACAGCTAGGCACTTTGCCAAAAAGGGTCATTTTTCACTGCGAAATTGAGGTGTGACCACGTTGCGTTTTGCGCCGTTTCCTGTCGCAGGCACTAAGCCGACCCACACAAGTGAGGTACCATTTTTCTCGTAAGACTTTGGGGGACGCGGGGTGGATGGAAATTTGTGGATCCACGCAGATTCCAGAACTTTCCACCACAGAAATGTGGGGAAAATGTGTTTTTTTGACAATTTTTTATGTTTGCAAGGGATTCTGGGTAACAGAACCTGGTGGGAGGCAGTCAAGTCACCCCATCCTTGATTCCCCTGGGTGTCTAGTTTTCAAAAATGTATAGGTTTGCTAGGTTCCCCTAGGTGCCGGCAGAGGTAGGGTTCAAAAACTACAGCTAGGCACTTTGCCAGAAAAGGATCATTTTTCACTGCGAAATTGAGGTGTGACCACGTTGCGTTTTGCGCCGTTTCCTGTCGCAGGCACTAGGCCGACCCACACAAGTGAGGTACCATTTTTCTCGTAAGACTTTGGGGAACGCGGGGTGGGTGGAAATTTGTGGATCCACGCAGATTCCAGAACTTTCCACCACAGAAATGTGTGGAAAATGTGTTTTTTTTGACAATTTTTTATGTTTGCAAGGGATTCTGGGTAACAGAACCTGGTGGGAGGCAGTCAAGTCACCCCATCCTGGATTTCCCTGGGTGTCTAGTTTTCAAAAATGTATAGGTTTGCTAGGTTTCCCTAGATGCCGGCAGAGGTAGGGTTCAAAAACTAAAGCTAGGCACTTTGCCCAAAAGGGTCATTTTTCACTGCGAAATTGAGGTGTGACCACGTTGCGTTTTGCGCCGTTTCCTGTCGCAGGCACTAGGCCGACCCACACAAGTGAGGTACCATTTTTCTCGTAAGACTTTGGGGAACGCGGGGTGGGTGGAAATTTGTGGATCCACGCAGATTCCAGAACTTTCCACCACAGAAATGTGGGGAAAATGTGTTTTTTTGACAATTTTTTATGTTTGCAAGGGATTCTGGGTAATAGAACCTGGTGGGAGGCAGTCAAGTCACCCCATCCTGGATTCCCCTGGGTGTCTAGTTTTTAAAAATGTATAGGTTTGGTAGGTTTCCCTAGGTGCCGCCAGAGGTAGGGTTCAAAAACTACAGCTAGGCACTTTGCCAAAAAAGGGTCATTTTTCACTGCGAAATTGAGGTGTGACCACGTTGCGTTTTGCGCCGTTTCCTGTCGCAGGCACTAGGCCGACCCACACAAGTGAGGTACCATTTTTCTCGTAAGACTTTGGGGAACGCGGGGTGGGTGGAAATTTGTGGATCCACGCAGATTCCAGAACTTTCCACCACAGAAATGTGGGGAAAATGTGTTTTTTTGACAATTTTTTATGTTTGCAAGGGATTCTGGGTAACAGAACCTGGTGGGAGGCAGTCAAGTCACCCCATCCTGGATTCCCCTGGGTGTCTAGTTTTCAAAAATGTATAGGTTTGCTAGGTTTCCCTAGGTGCCGGCAGAGGTAGGGTTCAAAAACTACAGCTAGGCACTTTGCCAAAAAGGGTCATTTTTCACTGCGAAATTGAGGTGTGACCACGTTGCGTTTTGCGCCATTTCCTGTCGCAGGCACTAGGCCGACCCACACAAGTGAGGTACCATTTTTCTCGTAAGACTTTGGGGGACGCGGGGTGGGTGGAAATTTGTGGATGCACGCAGATTCCAGAACTTTCCACCACAGAAATGTGGGGAAAATGTGGTTTTTTGACAATTCTTTATGTTTGCAAGGGATTCTGGGTAACAGAACCTGGTGGGAGGCAGTCAAGTCACCCCATCCTGGATTCCCCTGGGTGTCTAGTTTTCAAAAATGTATAGGTTTGCTAGGTTTCCCTAGGTGCCGGCAGAGGTAGGGTTCAAAAACTACAGCTAGGCACTTTGCCAAAAAAGGGTCATTTTTCACTGCGAAATTGAGGTGTGACCACGTTGCGTTTTGCGCCGTTTCCTTTCGCAGGCACTAGGCCGACCCACACAAGTGAGGTACCATTTTTCTCGTAAGACTTTGGGGGACGCGGGGCGGGTGGAAATTTGTGGATCCACGCAGATTCCAGAACTTTCCACCACAGAAATGTGGGGAAAATGTGGTTTTTTTGACAATTTTTTATGTTTGCAAGGGATTCTGGGTAACAGAACCTGGTGGGAGGCAGTCAAGTCACCCCATCCTGGATTCCCCTGGTTGTCTAGTTTTCAAAAATGTATAGGTTTGCTAGGTTTCCCTAGGTGCCGGCAGAGGTAGGGTTCAAAAACTACAGCTAGGCACTTTGCAAAAAAAGGTCATTTTTCACTGCGAAATTGAGGTGTGACCACGTTGCGTTTTGCGCCGTTTCCTGTCGCAGGCACTAGGCCGACCCACACAAGTGAGGTACCATTTTTCTCGTAAGACTTTGGGGAACGCGGGGTGGGTGGAAATTTGTGGATCCACGCAGATTCCAGAACTTTCCACCACAGAAATGTGGGGAAAATGTGTTTTTGGACAATTTTTTATGTTTGCAAGGGATTCTGGGTAACATAACCTGGTGGGAGGCAGTCAAGTCACCCCATCCTGGATTCCCCTGGGTGTCTAGTTTTCAAAAATGTATAGGTTTGCTAGGTTTCCCTAGGTGCCGGCAGAGCTAGGGTTCAAAAACTACAGCTAGGCACTTTGCCAAAAAGGGTCATTTTTCACTGCGAAATTGAGGTGTGACCATGTTGCGTTTTGCGCCGTTTCCTGTCGCAGGCACTAGGCCGACCCACACAAGTGAGGTACCATTTTTCTCGTAAGACTTTGGGGAACGCGGGGTGGGTGGAAATTTGTGGATCCACGCAGATTCCAGAACTTTCCACCACAGAAATGTGGGGAAAATGTGTTTTTTTTTACAATTTTTTATGTTTGCAAGGGATTCTTGGTAACAGAACCTGGTGGGAGGCAGTCAAGTCACCCCATCCTGTATTCCCCTGGGTGTCTAGTTTTCAAAAATGTATAGGTTTGCTAGGTTTCCTGTTAGACTTGGCATCTTTTGGCGTGTTTCCCCTGACTTTTTGCTTTCTGACCTCCCGGTTTTGACTCTGTTTTTGCTGGTGTGATGATTCTGCGCACTTTCCTCACTGCGGTCCAGTGGGAAAGTGCAAGTGCTCCTGTATAAAATGTGTTATGGATTGGTGTTTCCATGATTGGCCTATTTGGTTTATGTGTCAGTCCCTTGTAAAGTGCACTACGAGTGCCAGGGCCTATAGACCAAATGCTGTTGGTGGGCTGCAGCACTGGATTGTGCCACCCACGCAAACAGCCCGTAAAGTGTAACTCGGGCCTGCCATCGCAGAGCCTGTGCGCAGCCTGGGGCTGCCATGTCGACTTGGCAAGTGCACACACTTGCAAGTCCCTAAACCTTCCCTTTGCTGCATGTTAGTCACCCCTAAGGTAGGCCCAAGGTACCCCTGTGGGCAGGGTGCGTTGTATGCGAAAGGTAGGACATGCCCGGGTGTGTGCGGCATGTCCTGATAGTGAATTACAGCCTAGTTCGTTTTTCACTATGGCAAGGCTACCTGTTCCCCCTAGGCCAGAACGGGCGGTTTTGATTATTACAGTATATAATCCTAACTGACCCCGGGAACATGGTAGAAATTCAAGTTTAGTATGCCTGGACTCAGAATGATAAAATGCAGCTTTTAGTGAAGTTGGTTTTAACATTCTGTGTTTGAAAATACCGCTTTTAGAAAGTGGGTATTTTCTTGTCTAACCATCCAAGCCTGCCTCTGCGAGGTTGTGTATTCCTTGTCTGGAATGTGAGTGACAGGGGCTGGGGGATGCCAGGAGACAGGGTGAGTCAGCGCAGGGCTGAATAGCCAGATCGACCTGTAGATGGGTGGGAGGGGTCGCACCTGGGCCCTGAATAGGACAGTGCCTTCCCTCCACAATGCTGGCTCCACCTCCTGTGGTGCGTCTGATGTCCCTGGCCTACTCACTGAAAGAAGGGACGGAGACTTGTCAACAAAGTGCTCCAGAACTGGTTTGGACTAGGCAAAGGCCTCTCTGCCTTCAGAGAACAAAGGAATTTGGGATATAAATATTGGGGCCCTGACCCCATGAATTTAGATCTCGCTGGAATCAAGGAACCTGCCAAGACGAAGAGCTGGAAGAGCTGCCAGGAGGAGTACTGCCCCTTTGCTGTGTTGTTGCTTTGTTGGGTTGGCCTGCAGTTGCTGCTTCTGTCTTGGGCAGTGAAAGGACTGGACTGAACTTTCTCCAAACTTGTGCTGAGTATCTCCAAGGGCCAGAAACCGAGCTGGCCTCCTGTTAAGAAGTCTCAGGGACTGCAAAGACTTCACAAGCCTCTGGGTACCACTTCTGGAACGCTGTTTCAGTTGCCACAGAGGAAGGGAACCGCAACCGACTCCGTCAACCGAATCCATCCCTGGCCGGTGACCTGTTTGCACCGCAGACCGCATCGCCCCGCTTCGCATCGCAACCCTGGTCTCACCGTGGGCGACGTCCAACGCCGCCAACATCGAGCCGCTGCTTGCACCGTGACCTGTGGGCACCGCCGTTTGCATCGCATCGCTTCACTGAACCAACCGGACCCGACCGACGAGGTCGCTGCAACTGGCTCAAGAGTTGAGACCGCACCGCATTTGGGGCACCGCTCGCACGTCTGCGACGCACCGCTCCGACTCGCACCGCTGTCCGACGCCAGCTCCCGCACTCCGGCTAGGTCGCCTGCATCGCAACCTGTCAGCACCGCATCGAGCATCGTCTCGCCCTGCATCGCACGCCTTGGACTCACCGACTCCGTCTTCACGACGCTCATCGAGCCGCTGCCTGCACCGCATCGAGGGACACCGCACCTTGCATCGCTCCGTCTTGCACCGCAACCACGACGAACGCCGACCGGCTCGTACACTCCGTACCAGCCACAACGAGAAAGGTACTGTGACCGAGTCTGTTCATGACTCTGCTGGCCCGTATCGACGCGGTCGGCTGGAACTGTTAGACTCTGTGGTTTTCAGCATCACGGTAGGCTCGGACGGAGCTACCGACTCGTACGAACTTTGCTTTTGTGCTATTCCTGCAAAGAAGAAGTTAACGTATCAAGTATTCATTCGTAAAGTATAGTATTGTGGATTTTTGTCGTAATTGGTCTTGTCTTGAGTATATAAAATATTGGTTATTTTTCTAAACTGGTGTGGTGTCCGTTTGTAGTGCTTACACTGTATTACTGTTGGTTATGTGCAAATGCTTTACACACTGCCTCTGAATTAAGCCTGACTGCTCGTGCCAAGCTACCACGAGGGTGAGCAGGGGTTACTTCACGAGTGTAACAACCCTTACCCTGACTAGGAAGAAGGGTCCCTACTTGGACAAAGGTGCAAGCCCTTGCCAACTAGAGATCCCATTTCTAACATTGGTTGTCAGCGGTGAGGATAGGACTTGCGTTTGCACTTGACTTACAGTGATTGGTGTGCACTACTACCATATCGCAGACCATTACGTACCACATACTGGTTCTTTTTCTTTTGGCCTATTTTTGATCTTGCCAGTTTTCAACTCACGACTTTTGTCATGCCTGAATCAATTGCATCATCCGTTGCATCTCTGGAAGTTATCTTTGAGGAGGACAGGTTGGAGTCCTACGCCGTAAAGGAGTTACGAGCGATTTGTAAAAACCTGAAAGTCCAAATTAAAGGCCTCACAAGGAAGGAGGAGCTACAGAAGGCGCTGAGGGCCTGGGTAGCAGCCAGACATGCCAATGGGCAGCCTGGTGATCTCAGTGAGGAGGTGGAGGAGCCTATTTCCAGGGTGGATGTGCTTTTGGGTAGGGGGAACCCGCCCGGTCAGGCAGCAGCAGTCTGTCCCCAGAGGAGCTGGAGGACAGGCGGGAGGCAAGGCAGTTTGAGCTGCAGAAGCTCAGGCTGGAGAGTGAGCGGGAGGAGAAGAGATTGGCCATAGAGGAGAGGAAGATGCTCTTAGAGCATGAGAGAGAACTGAAGGAGCTAGAACTTAGGAGTAAGTCAGGCTCAGATGGTGGCAGCAATTCGTCCAGAAAGGCAGACAGGATTGTGCACATTCCCAAGAACGTAGGCAAGGAGTTCAAGAAGGGGGATGACATACAAAGGTGGTTCCAGGGTTATGAGGCAGCCATACACATGAATGGGGTCCCTGAGGAGAATTGGGGAGCAGGATTGTGGCCACTTTTCCCGGAAGAAGCAAGGGATGCTCTGATAGCTTTGGGTAAGGGGTATCACCTCACCTATGCTGACATGAAGGATGCCCTTCTCACGAAGTATGGTCTTACTCCTGAAAAGTACAGGGATCAGTTCAGGTCCAGTAAGAAGTCTGATGTCAACACTTGGTTGGAATGTGTGGATGTGTTCTGCAGGTCTCTGGATGGTTGGGTGAAGGGCAGTAGTGTAACAGATTTTCAGGGGCTCTACAACTTGATTGCATGGGAGCACTTGTCTAGTCTATGTTTTGCAGATCTGCGCCAGCACCTAGTTGATAGTAAGCTAACTGACCCCAGGAAGCTTGCTATGGAAGCGGACCGCTGGGTGAGTACCAGGGTCCACAAGAAAGCGTTTGGGGAGACTCAGCCAAAGGTGGGCAGGGTCCCCAGCAGAAAGGTGGGAGGGACAAGGGTAAAGCACAGGAGTTCTCTAAAGGGCCCCAAACTAGTACCCAGGGTAAAGGTTCCCAGCCCCCGGTGATAAGAAGAAAGGGGTCTCTACAGGGAAGCCTGTTGAGACCGGCCCCCGCAAGTGTTATGCATGTGACCAGGTAGGTCACTTTAAGGGGGACCCCAAGTGCCCGAAGGGGACACAGCCACCCACCGGTGGACAGTCCAAAGTGTTGGCTAGTGTAGCGCTTGGGGAGGAGGGGTGCCCACAGGAGGGTGGGGATCCTGCAGAAATGACCCTTGTCTCACTCGGGGACAGTGAGATGGTCCCAGGAAACCAGGTGCCCCCTAACACAAAGAAATATAGCACCTGGGTGACCATCAATGGGAACAGGGTAGAGGCTCTCAGAGATACTGGAGCCAGTGTGACCTCAGTCCGGTGTCACCTGGTGTCTGAGAAGCAAGTAGTCCCAGGAGCATTCCACCAAGTAGTTGCTGTCGACAACTCAGAGCGCCAATGTATGGTGGCGCAGGTTCCCTTTGAATGGGGGGGTCTCAGGTCCCTTAAGGGTGGTTGTGAGCCCTACCATGCCTGTAGATTGTCTGCTAGGAAACGACCTGGAGCAGTCCTCATGGAAGGAGGTTGAGCTCAGGTCCCACTTGGAGATGCTTGGGTTGCCAGAGTGGGCATGCGTGTCTACTCGGTCAATGGCGGCCAGAAAGGGTGATCAAGAGGACTTGGAGCCTGAAACAGTGGCCCAAGTCCCTGCCAAGAGAAAGGGCAGGGGGCGCGGGAAACCGGCCCCGAAGTTCCCACGGACCGGGAGGAGGCGGACCTCGAGGGGGACGCCCCGGTGCCTACAGGGGAGCAAGTAGCCGAACTGGGAGACATCTCTGAGCTGACCCATTGGCAGCAAGAAGGGGGTCCCACCAGGGAGGAGTTCTGCAGGGAGCAGAACGAGTGCCCTACTCTGGAGGGTCTGCGGCGGCAGGCTGCAGACCAGGCAGCTGGTAATCAGTCCGGGTCACATCTGATCTACTGGGAGAGTGGTCTCCTATACAGTGAGCCTAAGGTTGCTGAGCCTGGGTCAGCCCGTGTGCTGGTGGTACCCCAGCGCTTCAGGACCTTCCTACTGGGTCTGGCTCATGACGTGCCTTTGGCAGGACATTTGGGGCAGGACAAGACCTTTGACAGGCTTGTCACCCACTTCTTTTGGCCCCAAATGCGAAGGCAGTCAGATGCACACTGCAGGTCTTGCCAAACTTGCCAGGCAAGTGGTAAGAGTGGGAGGAAGGTCAAAGCTCCTCTCCAACCTTTTCCGGTTGTTGGAACACCCTTTGAAAGGGTAGGGATGGATATTGTGGGGCCACTGGATCCCAAGACAGCCATGGGCAACAGGTACATCCTGGTCTTGGTGGACCATGCCACCCGGTACCCGGAGGCAATCCCTCTCAGGACAACGACGGCGCCAGTGGTGGGCCGGGCGTTAATGGGGATCTTTTCCCGTGTGGGATTCCCCAGAGAGGTGGTTTCTGATAGGGGGACCAATTTCATATCGAAGTATATGACATCCCTGTGGAAGGAGTGTGGGGTAACCTACAAGTTCACCACTCCTTACCACCCACAAGGAAACGGTCTGGTGGAGAGATTCAACCAGACCTTGAAAGGCATGATCAAGGGTCTAACAGAACCCATGAGGCGTAAGTGGGACGTCCTCTTGCCATGCCTACTCTTTGCATACAGGGAGGTGCCTCAGAAGTCTCTTGGGTACAGCCCCTTTGAGCTCCTGTATGGCCACCCTGTCAGAGGACCTCTGAGTTTGGTAAAGGAAGGCTGGGAGGCAGCTCCCAGGAAAACTCCCCAGGATGTATTTAGCTACATGCTGGCCTTTAGAAACCAAACTGCCCGCTTCAGGAAACTCGCTCAGGCGAACCTAGAAGCAAGCCAGGAAGAAATGAAGAGATGGTATGACCAGAATGCCACTCTGGTCGAATTTCAACCTGGGCAGAAAGTGTGGGTAATGGCCCCAGTGGCACCTTGTGCCTTGCAGGACAAGTGGACTGGGCCATATGAGGTAAAGGAGCGCAAAAGTGACGTCACCTACCTGGTGGATTTGCAGGCTCCAAGGAACCCGTTGAGGGTCCTTCACGTGAACCGCCTCAAGCCCCACTTCGAGAGGTCCGAAGTGAGTATGCTCTTGGCGACAGATGATGGGGTGGAAGAGGAGAGCGAGCCTCTCCCTGACCTCCTGTCTACCAAGGAGCATGATGGGTCAGTAGAGGGTGTGATCCTCTCCCCTACTCTGACTCAGGAGCAGCAGGAGGACTGTCGCCAATTGTTGGGACAGTTCGCCCCACTGTTCTCTCTGACCCCGGTGTTACTCACTGGTGTACCCATGACGTGGACACCGGTGACAGCCATCCTGTGAAGCACAAGATTTACAGGTTGACTGACCGGGTCAGAGCCAGCATCAAGGAGGAGGTCTCTAAGATGTTGGCGTTAGGGGTGATTGAGCCCTCCCACAGTCCTTGGGCCAGCCCGGTGGTCTTGGTCCCAAAGGCTGCGGCGCCCGGTGCCACTCCAGAACTCCGGTTTTGTGTGGACTACCGTGGGCTCAATGCCGTCACCAGGACTGACGCGCACCCCATCCCCAGAGCTGATGAGCTCATTGATCGGTTGGGAGCTGCCCGGTTCCTCAGCACGTTTGATTTGACGTCTGGGTACTGGCAGATTGCCTTAACCGATGGGGCCAAGGAGAGATCAGCATTCTCAACCCCAGAAGGTCATTACCAATTCCGGGTGATGCCCTTTGGGTTGAAGAATGCCCCTGCCACCTTTCAGAGGTTGGTCAATCAGGTGTTGGCTGGGCTGGAGGATTTCAGTGCCGCCTACCTGGATGACATTGCTGTGTTCAGTTCCAGCTGGGAAGAACATTTACAGCACCTTGAGAAAGTGTTGAGGGCTCTGCAAGGTGCAGGCCTCACGATCAAGGCCAGTAAGTGCCAGATCGGGCAGGGTTCTGTGGTGTACTTGGGGCACCAGGTAGGAAGCGGCCAGGTGGCGCCCCTACAACCCAAGATTGACACCATTCTGGCTTGGGAGCCCCCAAGACCCAGACAGAGGTGAGAGCCTTCTTAGGTCTCACCGGCTATTATAGGAGATTTGTTAAGGGCTATGGCACCATCGTTGCCCCCTTAACAGAGCTGACCTCTAAGAGGCAGCCCAGGAAAGTGATCTGGACTGAGTCCTGCCAGAAAGCTTTTGATGCCCTGAAGGCAGCCATGTGCACGGCGCCCGTGCTCAAGGCACCTGACTTCTCCAAAGAATTTGTCGTGCAGACTGACGCTTCAGAGCATGGTGTGGGAGCGGTGCTCTCACAACTGAACGAAGAGGGCCTGGATCAGCCTGTAGTCTTCCTTAGCAGGAGACTACTTCCCAGGGAACAGAGGTGGAGTGCCATAGAAAGGGAAGCTTTTGCTGTGGTCTGGGCACTGAAGAAGTTGAGACCATACCTGTTTGGGACTCACTTCCGGGTTCAGACAGACCACAGGCCCCTCAGATGGTTGATGCAAATGAGGGGTGAGAATCCAAAACTGCTGAGGTGGTCCATCTCCCTACAGGGAATGGACTTTACGGTGGAACACCGTCCTGGTACAGAACACGCCAACGCAGATGGTCTGTCCAGGTTCTTCTGCCTTAGTGAAGAGAACTCCAATGGGGTTGGGTAGTTCTCCCTACTTTCAGCTGGAGGGGACATGTGTTAGACTTGGCATCTTTTGGCGTGTTTCCCCTGATTTTTTGCTTTCTGACCTCCCGGTTTTGACTCTGTTTTTGCTGGTGTGATGATTCTGCGCACTTTCCTCACTGCGGTCCAGTGGGAAAGTGCAAGTGCTCCTGTATAAAATGTGTTATGGATTGGTGTTTCCATGATTGGCCTATTTGGTTTATGTGTCAGTCCCTTGTAAAGTGCACTACGAGTGCCAGGGCCTATAGACCAAATGCTGTTGGTGGGCTGCAGCACTGGATTGTGCCACCCACGCAAACAGCCCGTAAAGTGTAACTCAGGCCTGCCATCGCAGAGCCTGTGCGCAGCCTGGGGCTGCCATGTCGACTTGGCAAGTGCACACACTTGCAAGTCCCTAAACCTTCCCTTTGCTGCATGTTAGTCACCCCTAAGGTAGGCCCAAGGTACCCCTGTGGGCAGGGTGCGTTGTATGCGAAAGGTAGGACATGCCCGGGTGTGTGCGGCATGTCCTGATAGTGAATTACAGCCTAGTTCGTTTTTCACTATTGCAAGGCTACCTGTTCCCCCTAGGCCAGAACAGGTGGTTTTGATTATTACAGTATATAATCCTAACTGACCCCGGGAACATGGTAGAAATTCAAGTTTAGTATGCCTGGACTCAGAATGATAAAATGCAGCTTTTAGTGAAGTTGGTTTTAACATTCTGTGTTTGAAAATACCGCTTTTAGAAAGTGGGTATTTTCTTGTCTAACCATCCAAGCCTGCCTCTGCGAGGTTGTGTATTCCTTGTCTGGAATGTGAGTGACAGGGGCTGGGGGATGCCAGGAGACAGGGTGAGTCAGCGCAGGGCTGAATAGCCAGATCGACCTGTAGATGGGTGGGAGGGGTTGCACCTGGGCCCTGAATAGGACAGTGCCTTCCCTCCACAATGCTGGCTCCACCTCCTGTGGTGCGTATGATGTCCCTGGCCTACTCACTGAAAGAAGGGATGGAGACTTGTCAACAAAGTGCTCCAGAACTGGTTTGGACTAGGCAAAGGCCTCTCTGCCTTCAGAGAACAAAGGAATTTGGGATATAAATATTGGGGCCCTGACCCCATGAATTTAGATCTCGCTGGAATCAAGGAACCTGCCAAGACGAAGAGCTGGAAGAGCTGCCAGGAGGAGTACTGCCCCTTTGCTGTGTTGTTGCTTTGTTGGGTTGGCCTGCAGTTGCTGCTTCTGTCTTGGGCAGTGAAAGGACTGGACTGAACTTTCTCCAAACTTGTGCTGAGTATCTCCAAGGGCCAGAAACCGAGCTGGCCTCCTGTTAAGAAGTCTCAGGGACTGCAAAGACTTCACAAGCCTCTGGGTACCGCTTCTGGAACGCTGTTTCAGTTGCCACAGAGGAAGGGAACCGCAACCGACTCCGTCAACCGAATCCATCCCTGGCCGGTGACCTGTTTGCACCGCAGACCGCATCGCCCCGCTTCGCATCGCAACCCTGGTCTCACCGTGGGCGACGTCCAACGCCGCCAACATCGAGCCGCTGCTTGCACCGTGACCTGTGGGCACCGCCGTTCGCATCGCATCGCTTCACTGAACCAACCGGACCCGACCGACGAGGTCGCTGCAACTGGCTCAAGAGTCGAGACCGCACCGCATTTGGGGCACCGCTCGCACGTCTGCGACGCACCGCTCCGACTCGCACCGCTGTCCGACGCCAGCACCCGCACTCCGGCTAGGTCGCCTGCATCGCAACCTGTCAGCACCGCATCGAGCATCGTCTCGCCCTGCATCGCACGCCTTGGACTCACCGACTCCGTCTTCACGACGCTCATCGAGCCGCTGCCTGCACCGCATCGAGGGACACCGCACCTTGCATCGCTCCGTCTTGCACCGCAACCACGACGAACGCCGACCGGCTCGTACACTCCGTACCAGCCACAACGAGAAAAGGTACTGTGACCGAGTCTGTTCATGACTCTGCTGGCCCGTATCGACGCGGTCGGCTGGAACTGTTAGACTCTGTGGTTTTCAGCATCACGGTAGGCTCGGACGGAGCTACCGACTCGTACGAACTTTGCTTTTGTGCTATTCCTGCAAAGAAGAAGTTAACGTATCAAGTATTCATTCGTAAAGTATAGTATTGTGGATTTTTGTCGTAATTGGTCTTGTCTTGAGTATATAAAATATTGGTTATTTTTCTAAACTGGTGTGGTGTCCGTTTGTAGTGCTTACACTGTATTACTGTTGGTTATGTGCAAATGCTTTACACACTGCCTCTGAATTAAGCCTGACTGCTCGTGCCAAGCTACCACGAGGGTGAGCAGGGGTTACTTCACGAGTGTAACAACCCTTACCCTGACTAGGAAGAAGGGTCCCTACTTGGACAAAGGTGCAAGCCCTTGCCAACTAGAGATCCCATTTCTAACATTTCCCTAGGTGCCGGCAGAGCTAGGGTTCAAAAACTACAGCTAGGCACTTTGCCAAAAAAGGGTCATTTTTCACTGCGAAATTGAGGTGTGACCACGTTGCGTTTTGCGCCGTTTCCTGTCGCAGGCACTAGGCCGACCCACACAAGTGAGGTACCATTTTTCTCGTTAGACTTTGGGGAACGCGGGGTGGGTGGAAATTTGTGGATCCACGCAGATTCCAGAACTTTCCACCACAGAAATGTGGGGAAAATGTGTTTTTTTTTACAATGTTTTATGTTTGCAAGGGATTCTGGGTAACAGAACCTGGTGGGAGGCAGTCAAGTCACCCCATCCTGGATTCCCCTGGGTGTCTAGCTTTCAAAAATGTATAGGTTTGCTAGGTTTCCCTAGGTGCCGGCAGAGCTAGGGTTCAAAAACTACACCTAGGCACTTTGCAAAAAAAGGGTAATTTTTCATTGTGAAAATGTGGTACGTCCACGTTGCATTTTGAGCCATTTCCTGTTGTGGGCACAAGGGCTACCCACACAAGTGAGGTACCATTTTTATCGGGAGACTTAGGGTAACACAGAATTGTAGAGCAACTGTTATTACCTATTGACTTTCGATGCATTTCTGCCTTCCAAATGAAAGACAATGTGTAAAAATAAGTCATTTTGAAAAATGACCTATAATTCTCATGCTAGTATGGGTACTCCCAATTTCGGAAATGTGCAAATATCTACTGTTTCTAAAATCTACATTTTGTTCCCATTTCAGAAATACATAGGTGTCTTTCATAACAATTTTTCCATGTATACATTTTCCCAAAATAATTGCTATATACCCGGTACTTAAAAAAAAATCATTGCAAGATGTTGCTCAATTATTGGCTCTGGGTTCGTCGGGTTCTTGGTGAACCTACAAGTCCTATATATCCCCACAACCAGAAAGGTCCAGCGGATATAACGGTATATTGCCTTCAAATAGCTGTCATAATTAGAAGAAGTTACAGGTGAAAACGTTGACACAAATGGCTGTTTTTTTCAACTAATTTTCAATTTTTCCTTTATTTAACTGTTAGTTTCTATAAGGAAAACTTTAAGGATCTACACAAATGACCCCTTGCTGAATTCAGAATTTTGTCTACTTTTCATAAATGTATGGCTTTCCAGGATCCATTATTGGTTTCATACCCATTTCTACCATTAACTGGAAGGAGGTTGAAAGCACAAAAAATAGCAAAAATAGGCTATGTCCCAGAAAAATGCCAAAACTGTGTAAAAAAGTTGGTTTTCTGACAAAAGTCTGCTTGTCCCTGAAAGCTGGGAAGATGGTGATTTCATCCCCACAACCCCTTTTTGATGCCATTTGCAGGGAAAAATCAAGACGCTTTCATCTGTAGCCCTTTTTCGCCTTTTTCCAAAAAAACCCAAAATTTTGCTGTATTTTGACTAATTTCTGGGTCCCCTCCAGGGGAATCCACAAACCCTGGGTACCTTTACAATCCCCATGATGTTAGAAAAAAAGGACGCAAATTTGGCATGGATACCTTATGTGGTCAAAAAGTTACAGGGGCCTAAGCGAGCACTACCCCAAATAGCCAAAAAAAGGCTTAGCACAGGAGGGGAAAAGGCCTAGCAGCGAAGGGGTTAACATCATTCTCATTAAGATGCGTTTCTTGTAGCATTGCTATTTTACATTGGAGCTTAGAAAGATGAGTAAGAGCCTGTTGTTTTTTAACTGGGTTACGCAAACCTTTGACATTCCATGAGATAATTTGAACATTTTCAGTCATTGCAAGGCAAAGAAAAGCATTGGTACTGACAAAATCATCATACAATTCAGCAAAAGTATAAAATCACTATAAAGGTATCCAAAGATATTAGAACTAATGCATGTAAAGGGAAAAAGATACAAAATGATAATTTTAAAGGGGGAAAAAAGAGTAAGAAACAGTGAAGATACATTCAAATAGTCAAATAAGGAAAACAAGAGCGAAGAAAAATAAGTAAAACCAGAGGATAGGAAGGAGAGAGTAAAAGAGAGAATAAAAAGAGGAAAAAGAACAAAGAAGAAAAAGGAAAGAATGAAAGGGTAAGGGGAATATAAGATAGAAAAAGAACAGTTGACCAGAAGCCGAGAGACTTCAGTCAAGAAGAACGGAATAAATATCCAGAGTAAAGTAAATGACATCGGGAGCGGGGAGCTGCAGGAGAGGACAGACGGCAAAACCACCCCGGAGACCGAGATCAAATGAGTCTTCTAGATAGAAAAAATAAAGAGAACAGAAGAGAACAAGTATATAATAACAAATCGGAGGTGACCAACTACATAAATTTAAATGAAACAAGCGAACAACATCGGCCAAAATAGCAATGAAAGACTAAACACTTACCAGACATGAGGAGTAACAGTGAACCTTGGGGACGGGATGAGGGGGCAGGAAGGAGGAAGACATCTGGGGAATGGGTCAGCACAAGATGGAGAACAGCTACAAAAGGAAACAAAGAACAATCACAATATGAAATGGCCACGGAAAGGGTTAGCAGGCCCTAGTAATAAAGAACAACAACGAAACATAAGCGACAACAACATAAAAGATGATGAACATCAGAACATTAAAATAGAAACATTAAACTGAAAAACAGATGACATAACAGGCTCAACAACGAGACTCAAGACCCTCCAAAATCCATCTCTTCCCCTTTATGGCGAGAGATAAATTGTCTCAAGTCTTCAGGACGATCAAAGGAGTAGGACCTCTCTTTATAGGTAACCTTGAAGAAGCAAGGATGAACCAAACCATATATGGCATTCATGGATCGAACAGCCAGGCGAAGTGAAAGGAATTCCTTGTGATGAGCTGCAGTGGCACGGCCCACATCTTGAGAGAAGAAAACTTTTTGACCAGACCACAACATCTGTTTTCTTGACTTTGCCGCTGTAAGAACCATTAACAATTCAGTATATTCCAGAAATAAAACAATAATTCCTCTAGGACGGCTGACTGACGATGAAGAAGATAAACCTCCAGTTTTAGGGCCAATACGATGGGCACGTTGTAAATTAAGAGTTGTGCCATCTTTGAGACCAACAATCTTGGGAATTAATGTTTTTAAGAAGGCCAGCATATCAGACCCCTCCTCTCCTTCCGGAATACCATAAATACGAAGATTGTTGCATCTGTTTCGATTTTCCAAATCTTCTGTTTGCGCCTTAAGGAGAGCAATCTCCTTAGACATAGCCGCAACTTGAGGTATCACATCCTGAGTATCGCTGATGCGTTGTTCCACAGCTGACACTCTGGAGTCCAAGTTAGACCACTTCTCATCCAATCTCTGAAGGGTGGCATTAGTGTCAATAACAAACGGTTTGAGTATCCTTATCTCCTCCATAAGATCTTCCATCAATATAGGTAATGGTGACTTGGTAGGTGAATTAGATTCCTTCCTATTGCGTTTAGAAGGAGTGACCAGATTAGGATCCTTACGAGATGAAGCCATACTTGCTGAAGTGTTTTTCTGACCCGAAGAAGAAAAAGACTCCATGTAGGTGTATATATTAAAAGATTGGGGGCCACAAAAAGAGGCCTCGTAGAGAGCAGAGTATAACATGTGCAGTAGCGGTCAAACTTGCTGTTTGTTGGAGAGAACAGGGATAAGAGTGTTGTCACTATGCGCTAGAGGGTGCCAGCCAATCAACCAAAAAAGCACTCAGAATATGAAGAGCCTGACTCAGTCATTAAGAAGCTGCCTCACGTAGATAAGCAAATGTGAAACAAACTCAATGGGTGCATCATCCCAGTTGAACAGGCGTGTGAAGGCTGTGGTGCAGCAAGTAAATAAAGCAGTTTCAAAGCATATTATTAAAAGACGAGCAAACCTTCATAAAGTTAGAATTCAGGGAGAGGAACGTAAATGAGGAAGATAACCAGCAGAGTTACACTGAGGCAGAACATATGAAAAATCTTCACCCATAGATATAATGTAAAATCAGGTATTGCAGAATAATGCGCATAGAGTCATTCCATGAGGAGAGATATTACCCAAAAGTAATTGTGACATAAGGCAGGCATAGGGAGTGCCATTGAATAGTCACGATACAGCCAAGTAGTGCTCAGGCAGAATAACTATGCAGAGAACCGTCACTTAGGTTCAGATAATGCATAGAACACAAAATGGCAGTCGCGTTTAATAAATGAAACGCTTCACAAAGCAGAGTTGAATTTCTAAATACCGGAGGCATAAATACTTAAGAAATTGGCTGGCCCCTATCATCCACATAGAAATTGCAGGCATTGCAGGCAAAGTGGCGTATCTTTAGGGTGCTGGTTGCCGCGCTGTGGCAGATAGTGCAGAGAACAGAAAATGGCGGTCACGTTTTATAAATGACGCGCGTCACAGAGCAAAATTGAATTTCAAAAGATTGGAGGCATAATTACTGAAGAAATTATCTGGCCTCTGTCATCCTCTTAAAAGTTACAGTCATTGCAGGCAAATCGGCGTACCTTTAGGGTGCTGGTTGCCGCGCTGAGACAAATCTGTGAGAAACACAAGATGGCGGCTGCGGTCCACACAGGGAGCGCGCCACATATCAAAGGCACAATTCTGGAGTTTGCAGGCTCACCGTGGAAGGAAAATAGTGTCCTTTAGTACAGCAGGCATTCCGATGGTGAAAGATATACCCAAAAGATGCCGCAGAGGTCTAAATCCGCCGTTCCTCGTATGTTGCTTCGATCTCGGTCCGGAGCGAGATCAGCCAGCTGCCATCCCCGTCAGCGCCCAACCCACGCCCCCCCCAGTTGTGCCTTTGAAGTGTGAGATACTTCAAAGAGAGGTTTTTGAAGTGCCCTTCCTGCTCTGGCTCCAGACTTTCTACAGGGGAGTATGCAGTCCTTTGTGTGGGGACAGGACTCAGCCTATTCAAGTGTAAGTGTCTGCTCCTCCCTCTCATCCTGCCCAGGATGGCCCATCAGAATATGGATGGCCCATCAGTCACACCTAAGCTCCCTTTGTGTGTGGTTATATAGAGCAATTATACAAAGTCCAGCTGTCACCCATCCCAGACGTGTATTCAGAAACAGGCATAAGGCACCAAATGATTTATGTAAGAAAATGCCAACCTTTTAAAAATGTAAACAAAAACCAGCTGATATGCATTCGACTTAAACAAAAATGAATGCAAATTCTGAACAGTAATGTGTATACTTTTTGAATTTGGTGTGCACCTGAAGAGGAGGTACAGTCCACCCCCTACTCAAAAGTGTGTATACGCTAGGCCAAAGGTCATAGCCTCCAAGTGCACTACACTAAACACTCTGAGAGAGTGTGTCACTTTATACAGTGGATACTCAAGTGTAACAGGAGAACACATATACAGTAAAACTTATTAAACCAAAGTAATTCAAGGTAATTGTTACACAGAAAATGCCATATACAATAATGTTGTTTGCTCAGAAAAAATCCATCTTTTATTGAGCAATCTTGAATGTATCTCCCTTGGAGAGCTTCAAACAATGATGTGAAGATTACAGTTGCGAACTTCTTGTTGATATAAAGGAATCCCAATGCATTTCGGGCATGATAATCTGCCCTTCGTCAAGGGAAATCTACACTTGAGTAAATATTGTGTCTAAGTTAATTTACAAAAATCTGATACAATCAAAATCTCAGTCTGAACATATAGAGAGCACAGGTCCATTAACAGTGGAAAGTAGGCTGCAATTGCCTCTTGAAAAAGTTGTATTTACAGGTCTTGCCGAAGAAGTGTAGAAAGATGAAAAAGCACAGAAAGATAAAAAGCACAAAGCTGAAAGAACCGTTACCAAGAATGCCGCCATGTGATGAACAGTGACCCGAAACAGTGCGCAAAAGATGCCAAGTGTCACTCTTTGTGAAAATGCGCCCGCTAACAGTGAAAAACATATTGACTGAAAACAACAGTACCTCGAAGTTTGAACTCGAAGAGAATGAAAGGAAAATGGAACACAATATGTCCCGCCCAATTGAAAATGAAAAGGGGGCAAAAATCGTTTGTGAGAAACTAGAATGAGACCAGTATACAAAAGACACACAAATGAGCCGTAACTCACCAACAATAGGCTCGGAATCCCCTAGTGCATGATCATGAAGGGAAACTGGTGTGTAGATACTGGAATGCACAATATCCTGAGAAAAAAGTGAAACAATAAAACAATTCAAATGAAACGTGCCAACGCCTGGTAGAGCAGAACAAGGTCACATATACGGGTTGAAAAAAGTTCATGCACTTCTTACCGGTGACTACGTGACCGCCAGCCGTCAATGCCCCGAAACCTGCAGAATCACCAACAAACGCATGGAGTCATTACGTGCTTATGAGGAATCCCGACGTACAAAACTGACGCGGACGTGAAGATCATGACCGGCCTTAAAGGCGAAGTAATCGTAACTATCAGTGCACGAATTTAGGGTCTCAATAAAGTTACACAAACCAGTGAAAGGTACGTGGATGCTGGTTGGCGAGTCAAGTAAATGAAAAAAATAATATACAAACGAGAAAAGTAGATGAAACAAAAGTGACAGAAGGATAAAGGCGTGGTGTATCAGAGATTTAAACGCTAAGGCATAAGTATACATCATGCTTACTGGCAAGTTAGATTTGATGTACAAAATATATTAACTGTGTGCAAAATATATGTATTATTGAGATCAGCTGTAGCTGCTGAAATAACAAACATAGAAATGCAATACTATCTACATTAAAAAGACAACATATGGTAAGAACATGGGAAATGTCAATACATGTATAGTGTAAACATCATATATGGCTGGGACAGGTAGACACTGATGGCTTATGTAGACATTAACAACACTACAATGATGCTTCAAAACCACCACACAAGTTTTAGACATCAAGCAAAAGATGACTGAAAATGAACTGAACAAACACAACCTTGAGAAAAATCTTATTATAAAAAATGATGCGTATTAAAACATATGGTTGATAACGGAGATGCCTGTGAGAATCAGGTACATGTGTAGTATAAAATTAGTGGAACACAATTCTAACAAAGAAAGCCTCATGAATGATAACGACCTTACCAACATGATCATAATTGTTGAAAAAAACATATGAAAATCGTACTGAAACCAAGGGTAAGGAAAATGCTGATGTGAAAGAGTGACAAGACCTGGGGGAATGTAATTACATGAGAGAGGGTCAAAGAAAGCAGGAAAATTCGATTTTGTCATTGAGTCCTTTAGGTATCAAAGTATCCAGATGCTGGATCCAGTAGGACTCACGTTGTGACAGAAATTTAGACATGTCTGTGTCAGCATAAATTGCCACGGTTTCAAGGATGGTAAAGCGAAGCTGTGCTATCGTGTGGTGATATTCATGCCAATGGTTGGCTAGAGGTGAGGTGGTGGTTTTAGTCAAGATTCGGCTTTTGTGTTCAGTGATGCGTATGCGTAACGGTCTCTCGGTTTTTCCCACATATTGTAGACCACAGGGACATCGAATCGTGTAGCCGACAAAACGACTGTTGCAGTCGGCAGTGTAGTTGAGTTTGATCTTTTTTCCGTACCATGGGTGACATATAGAGTCACCGGGGAGCACATTATTGCAATGTGAGCAGTTGGTGCATTTACGCATGCCTTTGTGTGATGTAACGGTTTCAGAAACTGCTTGATTTAGAAGCTCCTTTAGATTCCGTGATCGTTTGTAGGCGAAAATTGAAGGATTGGTGAATAAACCTCGAAAATCTGGCTCGGACTGTAAGAGATCCCAACGTTTGAGAACTGCCTGTTTGATGGTGATAGAAGAAGTGGAGAAAGTAGATACGAAGACTTCCCTGTTGAGTGGTTGTTTGATCTGCTTGTGCAGTAGACACTTCCTTGGTAAAATCTGTACTCGTTGTTCTGCTGCGTCAACAATCTCAGCTGGATATCCTCGAGATAAAAATCTACTTCTGGTTTCTTGCATGGAGATGGCAAGCTTAGATGCATCAGAGGTGATGCGCTTAACACAGAGAAATTGAGAGTAGGGGAGATGACGCTTAAGTGATGCTGGATGAAAGCTGGAAAACAGTAGTGAATTATTGCGGTCAGTAGGTTTCTTGAACATGGAGGTAGTGATGTTCATGCCATCCAGTTCAATGTTGACGTCCAGATAAGATATGTGATGTTGGTCTAAGGTGTAGGTGAACTTGATGCTGGGATGTCAGGTATTCAGTGTCATCAAGTTTTCAATGAGCTTGTTTTTCGTTCCCTGCCATACAACCAGAATATCGTCAATATATCTCCCGTAGAGAATCAAGTGGTCAGACCATTCAGGATCAGATAAAATGTGGGTCAATTCAAAAAGCATCATATAGATGTTCGCATAGCTGGGAGCACCAGAAAAACCCATGGATGTTCCATTCGTCTGAAGGAAGTATCTATCTTTCCATCTGAAGTAATTGTGGAACAGTGAGAATTGAAGAAGTTCAAGTAAAAACACCTTATTGGCTTGTAAGTTTTCTTGACGTAAAAGAGCCCATTCCACCGCTTCAATCCCCTCTGAATGTGGGATGGATGTATATAACGCTGTCATGTCAATCGTGCAGAGGAGATCTTGGCTTCCATTGGAGACACACAAGTAACTCGGGCACCAGTTCCTTCTACTTCAGTGTCCAGCATTAGTGAGTTTACCCCAGGCACACTTCCTGCTCCGAAAGTGTCTTTTCTAGATATCAGCGCAGCAGCCAACAATCCACCCATAAGTTCTCACACAGTTCAATTAGACATCGCAAAACCCGCAGAGGCCACGGACACAGTAAAGCCCGCAGGAACAGGCAGGAGGCAGAAGAAACAAACATAATCAACATTTCCTCCAGCTCGTTATCTCAAGCTCAGCTAGCTTTATTGTACAAGGGCACTTCTTTTGTCCCCACATTTGATACTAAACTTTTTGATGCAGAAGTGGCCTTATATAAATTCACTAGAAAACTTTGTCTCCGGTACTTCTTCGCCAACCAGGATTGCAGTCCCAATGTTCTATCTCCTTCCGAATATCGTGAATTTAAACCAGAAAGTACCTTCATCTCACTGTTGTCTCACAAAGTGATTGATTCTTATGAAACCCTTGTTAAAAAGGATATTTTGAAATTGTCCTCAGGACCATCCAAACACTGCAATGAAACTAAAGTTGAAACCATGTTGCAGGACGAAACTACCTATTTACCTCTTGTTCCAGATCCCACAGAGGAGTTTCAAGGCACTCTAATTGAAATTGTGTCACACGCCAAGGAGGTGGCGTGGATCACCGACAAGACTCAAGAGTTTCTTCTCACAAGGCACCCTAGGCGCCCTTCGATATACATGCTTCCCAAAGTACACAAGTCTTTGAGCGACCCTCCTTTGAGACCTATCGTATCAGGTTGTGGCTCCATACATGAACTTTGGGTCACTATTTGGACACATTTCTACAATCCATAGTACAATCGGGGTGCACTTACCTACAAGACACGACCCATTTGCTTCAGGTTCTTCAAGAAATAGTTATACCACCTTCGTCTGAAATTTGGCTCTGCACGATTGACGTGACAGTGTTATATACATCCATCCCACATTCAGAGGGGACTGAAGCTGTGGAATGGGCTCTTTTACGTCAAGAAAACTTACAAGCCAATAAGGTGTTTTTACTTGAACTTCTTCAATTCTCACTGTTCCACAGTTACTTCAGATGGAAAGATAGATACTTCTTTCAGACGAATGGAACATCCATGGGCTTTTCTGGTGCTCCCAGCTATGCGAACATCTATATGATGCTTTTTGAATTGACCCACATTTTATCTGATCCTGAATGTTCTGACCACTTGATTCTCTACAGGAGATATATCGACGATATTCCAGTTGTATGGCAGGGAACGAAAAACAAGCTCATTGAAAACTTGATGACACTGAATACCAGACATCCCAGGATCAAGTTCACCTACACCTAAGACCAACATCACATATCTTATCTGGACGTCAACATTGAACTGGATGGCATGAACATCACTACCTCCATGTTGAAGAAACCTACTGACCGCAATAATTCACTACTGTTTTCCAGCTTTCATCCAGCATCACTTAAGCGTCATCTCCCCTACTCTCAATTTCTCCGCGTTAAGCGCATCACCTCTGATGCATCTAAGCTTGCCATCTCCATGCAAGAAACCAGAAGTAGATTTTTATCTCGAGGATATCCAGCTGAGATTGTTGATGCAGCAGAACAACGAGTACGGATTTTACCAAGGGAGTGTCTACTGCACAAGCAGATCAAACAACCACTCAACAGGGAAGTCTTCATATCTACTTTCTCCACTTCTTCTATCGCCATCAAACAGGCAGTTCTCAAACGTTGGGATCTCTTACAGTCCGAGCCAGATTTTCGAGATTTATTCACCAATCCTCCAATCTTTGCCTACAACGATCACGGAATCTAAAGGAGCTTCTAAATAAAGCAGTTTCTGAAACCGTTACATCACACAAAGGCATGGGTAAATGCTTCAACTGCTCGCATTGCAATAATGTGCTCCCCGGTGACTCTATATGCCACCCATGGTCCGGAAAAAAGATCAAACTCAACTATACCGCCGACTGCAACAGTCGTTTTGTCATCTATACGATTCGATGTCCCTGTGGTCTACACTATGTGGGAAAAACCGAGAGACCGTTACGCATATGCATCACTGAACACAAAAGCCGAATCAGGACTAAAACCACCACCTCACCTCTAGCCAACCATTGGCATGAATAGCACCACACAATAGCACAGCTTCGTTTTACCATCCTTGAAACCGTGGCAATTCATGCTGACACAGACATGTCTAAATTTCTGTCACAACGTGAGTCCTACTGGATCCGGCATCTGGATACTTTGATACCTAAAGAACTCAATGAGAAAATCGAATTTTCCTGCTTTCCTTGACCCTCTCTCATGTAATTACATTCCCCCAGGTCTTGTCACTCTTTCACATCAGCGTTTTCCTTACCCTTGGTTTCAGTACGATTTTCATATGTTTTTTTCAACAATTATGATCATGTTGGTAAGGTCGTTATCATTCCTGAGGCTTTCTTTGTTAGAATTGTGTTTCACTAATGTTATACTACACATGTACCTGATTCTCACAGGCATCTCCGTTATCAACCATATGTTTTAATATGCATCATTTTTTATAATAAGATTTTTCTCAAGGTTGTGTTTGTTCAGTTCATTTTCAGTCATCTTTTGCTTGATGTCTAAAACTTGTGTGGTGGTTTTAAAGCATCATTATAGTGTTGTTAATGTCTACTACATATGCCATCAGTGTCTACCTGTCCCAGCCATCTATGATGTTTACACTATACATGTATTGACATTTCCCATGTACTTACCATATGTTGTCTTTTTAATGTAGATAGTATTGCATTTCTATGTTTGTTATTTCAGTCAGCTTCAGCTGATCTCAATAATACATATATTTCGCACACATTTAATATATTTTGTACATCAAATGTAACTTGCCAGTAAGCATGTTGTATACTTATGCCTTAGCATTTGTATCTCTGATACACCACACCTTTATCCTTCTGTCACTTTTGTTTAATCTACTTCTCTCATTTGTATATTATTTTTTTCATTTACTTGGCTCGCCGACCAGCATCCACGTACCTTTCACTGGTTTGTGTAACTTTATTGAGACCCTTAATTTGTGCACTGATAGTTACGAGTACTTCGCCTTTAAGGCCAGTCATGATCTTCACGTCCGCGACACTTTTGTACGTCGGGATTCCTCATAAGCACGTAACGACTCCATGCGTTTGTTGGCGATTCTGCAGTTTTCGGGGCATTGACGGCTGGCGGTCACGTAGTCACTGGTAAGAAGTGCATGAAGTTTTTTCAACCCGTATATGTGACCTTGATCTGCTCTACCAGGCGTTGGCACGTTTCATTTGAAATGTTTTATTGTTTCACTTTATGCTCAGGATATTGAGCATTCCAGAATCTACACACCAGTTTCCCTTCATGATCATGCACTAGGGGATTCCGAGCCTATTGTTGGTGAGTTATGGCTCATTTGTGTGTCTTTTGTATACTGGTCTCATTCTAGTTTCTCACAAACAATTCTTGGCCCCTTTTCGTTTCCAGTTGGACGGGACATATTGTGTTCCATTTTCCTTTCATTCTCTTCGAGTTCGAGCTTCGAGGTACTGTTGTTTTCAGTCAATGGGGCAAATTCTCAAGGACTTATCTCCGATTTACCGGCACTTTTGCGCCGCAAAAGTGGCGATAGATTTATCGCCCTATTCACAAGCTGGTGCAAACTGCCGATATCGCCAGTTTACCAGCGATAGCTTCCGCAAAAAACATTGCAACGGATGAGAGCGACAACTAACACTAATGATATGCAGAGTAGGCGTTCCCGTGCAAAAACACACGAAAACACCAATTCGCGATATTCTCAACGACCAGCCAGATCTGCGATGCGATCCCAAAACAGGCGATAAGGCGCGTTAGCAGCAGGGATTTAACACCTGCCTTTTACTGATGTAAAGCAGAACGACAACCTGCAGTAGAAAGGGAGCCCAGCCCAGAGCCACATCTGAAGACCAACAGATGCCATGGAGCCAATGATCACGCAGCTTGGAGACCCAAGAGGGCCACAACACGCACCGCCACCACCCCCAGGACCCCCCCCGGACCACCCCCCCTGACTACCACCTAGGCAGCGCAGAAGAAGACAGTGGACGTTCCTAAAACGCACCAGCCTCAGACACTCAACGCCAGAGGATGTCATTGCCCACTACAGGCTCAAAAGGACAACCATCCTCCGCATCCTGACCCACATTGCCCACAGGCTGATGGTACCAACACAGCGGACAACCAACATCCCTCCGCAGACAAAGCTGCTGGCCGTGCTGCACCTGTTGGCCTCTGGTACCTTCCAACCAACAACTGCCAGAGTCGGAGGAGTCTCACAGCCAGCCCTATCAAACTTCCACACACATGTCCTGGATGCATGTCCACAAAAGCAAGGGCGGTCCCCTGTATCTGCACCACACACTAGTACCAATTCGTAGTGTTCCTGCGCAACCAACTCCAACGCCAGCCGTTGCTTGACGCCCCTGTGCCCCAGATCCAAGATTGTAGTTACTGAAATGGGGGTGCGCCAGGTCATGAAGTCCAGACACCAACTGGCAACAACCGTGGCCAAACATACACCAAAGTGGCCAAATTAACTATCACAGTCCATACCCTCCAATGCTACCACAGATGACACCACAGATGATGTACAGCTGGAACCCCCCATTTGCACAACCACCGATGCAATTTGGGAACCCGAACCAAAGGTTTCATTTTTTAGGGGTAGTCCGCAGGGGACGAGGGAGAAGACAACGAAGAAACCAAGTACATTGGGAAGAAGACATGAACCCAGGTGCGAACACCCGCAGCAAATCCAGGGATCAACAAGCGGGACCGAGCGGAACCAGGCCCTAGTTACGAATCTTTCAGACCACATCCTCACAGATGTGGAGGAGTCAGTACTCAACAAAGGACTGGGATTCTCTCCCACTGCAAAGCTTGATAAATTCAAGCTTCATTGCGAACTTTCTGAGTTCTTTCGGAAGTTGAAATTAAAAGCATTTTTTGAAAACCAGCCTCCTTCCAATACACCCAATGAAGATAAAGGAGACACAAACCTGAAACTTAAATCGACCTTTAACCCTCCACCACACACAACAACTGTGGAACTAATAGCATTTGAACAAGCGATCTACAATGAAATTGAAAACACCATAGAGGACCCAGTATTCAGAAACACCAGCGCTAACCAATTCGCCGCAATCAAAAGTCTGAAAACAAATGAGAAGATCATCATAAAACCGGCGGACAAAAACATCTGCTGTAAGCGAAACACCACAAAAATGACTGATCACTTTCTAACAGCAGGACATACGACCAACGACATGACCTGGGTGGTTATTGAACAACTAGACACAAACACAAACAATTTACAGAACCTACTTTTAGAAAAAGAGCAACGTTGGGTATACAGACTTTTCTACTCATATAACAGGACTTAATGACAATGTCCCATGGAACGCCCTACAGAGAGCATAAAATACCTCCAATGACCAACTAGTACAATTTTCTGGTCATCTTATAACATCAATAATATGGGGGCCAACACATAGTCAACCTGTAATACTGTGGCACTGACACAAATGAGCTGTTATAACAATGGACAGTAGAAGTCCTTGTAGGTCTAGGAATGCAACCTAGAACATAACATACAAACCAGAGTTATATATGCATGCAGTGTATGCAATATGATGAGGTGTCAACTATGCACTGTCAACTTCGCACTCTACCAGTAAGGACCGCCCACCCGTTCAATAACCTGTGAGGAACACCTTATGGCATAGTAGTGTTTGAGTCTGCCTATATGATGTGTTAATTATCCACGTGTTTTTAACACATTACGTGAACACATTTCAGTATTCCAATGAATACTTTAATAATCTCTTGTGGCGCCAGTTAGACCCCCCATGCGTTTTTTGGCACCATTGCGGGTACCTCGTATTTGAGATTTCCCATCTTTGCCTGTCTAACCATTAATGAGCATGAACCAAGCGTCACATCACAATAGAGAGGCTCCGTCGCTGGTATTCTAATCTTTACTGCGCAAGCGCTAAACGCCACGACTCACTCCCCGGGCATTAATGCGCCATCACGGACACAACGTTAAGGGTTGGTGCCGTTCTAGCGTTCGTCTCTATCACGGCGCATGTTCAGACATGACAACGCCTTCCACCCCGTAACCACACCCTTTTCAGGAAACTACTTGTTTGAGAACACGCAAGGAACGCCACACCGGCGGGACCCTGTCCACACCGTAGGTTACAGCGGATGCTATCCTAAGACGAAGTAAGTTGCAGCGCCCAGCAAAAAGATTGTCAAAAACGCGGTTATCCTAATGCGCTCTTTACCGCATACATTCACTTCCCCCAGGGTCTCAATACAGGAAGCTCCTCTGTGTGACAGGATCCATGGGTCCATATATACGCTGAGTTTAAGTAAGCCGCATCTCTGTCATATCTGTCAGTCTGTCTTGTGTGTTATTTTAGCCATGTTTCTATGTATTCTCTTGGTTTCAATCAGATCACGCGCAGTAAATGTCACCAGATAAGCTATTGTTTTTAACTCCCGGCAACCACGTGTACCCTAATGCGACACCTTTGCCACTATAGCCAATCATAATTATTGATAGTACGCATCAGCGTCACATTTTGCATAACAGCCTCAATGTTACCACACTAGGGCCACGAAAATAACTTTAATGTGTGCTCTTACGGCACATTGTAGCCACGCATGGTCATTCACTAAATAGTCATCATGCATGCCCACATCCAGTCACATGCATGATGTTTCTATTTCAAAGCCTTGTTATTTACAGGGCAACCCTACGCATGGAGGAGCGCAGAAGTACTAGACATGCATGATACAAGCAACATGTTGACAAATATGTGTGTCTACCGTATTTTTCCTTTTCAGATACTCATCGCTATGGATCTGTAAGTAACACGATCCCACCACATTCACAGCGCACTTTAGGGCGTGCGCTGATATATACACCTGGAATGGCCTTCTAGATTTTTGGCCACACTCACATTTATGGTCCTGACGAAAGCCTCACTAATACCGCAGAAGGCTGAAACTAGTTGACCCACACCTTTTAGGGATATTGAGGCACATTTTTACCTCACAAGTATCCCGACTATGTTTTTAATCATGTCCTAAGACCCTTTCATTAAAACGTTTACAAGGCATTTCTTAGCGACATTTTTATAATTTATTCACATTTCACATAGCACTTCACTTTTCACAAATAACCCGCTCCGCTGTAAATCAGGCGTCGAAGCACAGCTGGATTGCACTCGGCAATCCAGATGGGACCCCGATGATGAAGCATGCCACCTACTAGGTAGGTGGGTGAGGGGTCTTCTAAAAACAACCATTGGTTGTCCGCGTTCCCCGATAAGGGTATAGGTCACTAACAATGACCATAACCCTTTAGGGACATGTCCACGTTGTTTTGTGCTTAATTTCGGGAAATGGACATGTTCCCGTCCAATTTCCTTACTCTCTAGTTGTTTACGAGCATGAAGTCCAGTAGTCAACAGTAGTGTACAAACAGTTCTTTATTACAAATACATAAATCAACAATATGAAAAGCTCAGTCAACGCGTTCCATTCCCAACGGGGAACTTCATCAGGGCAACGTGTGGATCCAATTAACTGCATATGCTGCGGGAACTCCCCAATACAATTCCATATTCCGAAAGTCAGTATTCAGAAACCTGTAGGATAAATGGTGACAATGGTCAAGCGTCCGTATAGTCACAAACGTAACCTGGTACAGTGTATTGCACTTGGACAAACCGGAATGCTAACAGGTATGATAAATCCTGCATAAAAAGACCATAACAGAAGTACATGTGGGCGTAACCTTCGTAGGAAAGTAAAGGAAGGTGACGACCACACGAACTTCTGTTACGGTCTTATTATGCAGGATTCATCATACCTGTAAGCATCACGGTTTGTATCAGCCTGCTACCCCTGCACCTTCACCTCCCCCACACTGCGCACAAACAGCTGGAGACCAAGCAAGGGAACTACGCCATAGTTGGCTTCCCTCACGTGATTGGGGCAATTGACTGCACACATGTACTACTTGTGCCCCCTTCCGACACTGCACACAATAACCACAACAGAAACTACACGCATTCCATCAATGTGCAGGCAAAAGTGGACCACCGGGGCTGTTCACGAATGTTGTCGCAAACTTCCCAGGCAGTGTGCATGATTCCTACATCTTCCGCAAGTCCATCACCAACCAGCGCTCTGAGGATGGCACCTATGGAAATGCACTGCTCGTCGGTAAGTCCCAAATGAACACACCACACACCTCAACTCCCCAATCACACAACTCACAACTGTGGGAATGCACACGTTACAAAATCACATACAACCTGCCAAGCAACATGCCCAACTACCAGACACGACAACACAAGTAACTGTGGTAACCGTGGCCAGCCATGTCGACAAACCATCCACGGTTTGGCACCTCTGCCACACAATTGCAGAATGTGGGGAGAGGTGGGAACCAAGTATGTGCAAAGGAGGCAAGTGACCCATCAATAAGAATGTACACAATGCCAAGTGTGGCGGTGATGTGCTGGACAGACTTCAGTATGCAGAGCACAGACATGTCCATGTGGACATATACTGATGGTGTTTGTAGTGTTGTGGACAGTGGACGCAAACATGTTACCTCAGGCAGCGTGGAAGACCTTGGACATGTAGCTTTGTCATCCCCCCTGTAAGCGTGAGCGGAGTGGCCTTGGCCGGCGTATGTCGTGAATAAATAGCCTCGGGCTCTGGGCGTGGTTCAGTTCCGGGATGGCCACCAAAGTAACTACTGCGTGTGTCTCTGTGTCCGCCATATCCTGTCCACAGGCCTACATACATGTGGCCGATCACATTCAACGGCCAGATTCACACTGGAGACGAGGTGGCTACGTCCCAAGCCAACACGCGCACATCTCTTCATCGCATGCAGGGTCGTGTCTGCCAGTGCGGCACCCCCCACCCAGCCAAGAGGCCACCGCCATGACCGGTGGTCCCTGCGCGATCCTGTGTGCATGCTGCACCCCAGCCCTGGTCCCCAGACTGGTCCGCCACCCAGCGATGACTGGCCGCACCTGCGCACCCAGGCCTCAATGCTCACCTGCCGACACCGGCGTGTCTCAAAGAGGGCCCACCACGTGCCGGTGCAACCTCCTCAGCTGATCGCTGTATTCCGCACCACAGGCCCCAAGCACACCCGGTGGCACCGCACCGCGGAGTCATGTGTGTGCTGACTGCTGCCTTCGGCGTACACTGCGGTCCAGCAGGGCCCTCAAATCAAATCGAATCCTGATTGGCAGGACGGCGTATCGATGTCTACGCATCATCGCAGGCTGCACACCCGCTCAGCTCCTCAGGTGCCACCAACTCAGTGCACTGCAAGTCATCGTCCCGTGGTGGTAGGCCCGTGCCGGCCGCATTGCAACAGGTGCCACCAACTCAGTGCACCGCAAGTCATCGTCCCATGGCGGTAGGCCCGTGCCGGCCGCAGTGCAATGGGTGCCACTAACCCAGTGCACCACAGGTCATGGCCCCTTTATGATTGAGTCTTGTGGTGCAGACGCCATCATGTCACCTCCGGCAGTGGGTGATGTGATGTGGTAGGCCCCTTTTATTGGCAGGGTCACATGTCCTGTGACGCCGGTGCTGGATGGGTGTGGTGTGGGTGTACACCAGCCCTCAGGGAGTGGCTGTGGCATGCTGACAACTAGACCAGTGATCAGCAGATCACTACAGGGAAGACCTGGGACATGTAGCTTTGACATCCCCCCTGTAAGCGTAAGCGGAGTGGGCTGGGCTGGCATATGCCAGTCCAGCGTAGGGGTGTGAACAATGAGCCGGGGGCTCTGGGTGTGGTTCAGTTCTGGGATGGACAAGGCAGTAACTGATGCGTGTGTATCTGTTGTAGTGTCGGCGCCACCCGGACCGCAATCGGCAATGTTGCCCCCTGTGACTCAAGTTCCACTACATGGGCAACAAGGAAGTAAGGGGGAATCACAGACCCTACATTCATCCATACTTTCATACTTGAATGATCATGGACATGTCACATCTGTGTGAATCTGAATGTTTTATTCACATTCAGTGGAGCGTTGAAGCTGGAGCAGTACAGGGCCATGCAAACCCCACCTTACATTGTTGCCCCGTGGAGGGCCAGCCAGAGTCCTTTGGGAATGACAAGTTCATCCGAAGAGGAGGAGTTCAGTCCGCAGTCTGATTGCTGTGTCATTGGTAACCAAACAGAATATGGCAGTCCATGTCGAGGTCCAAGGTGAGTTTCGCAGAGTGTATCGGGGGAGAGTGGAAGGTGATGATGCAGAGGGCAGAACCAAGCAGAAACAGGCCATATGGTGGAAATGAATGCTACCACTTCCTTCTTACCACTAAGGCAGAATCATCCGCATCTTCGTCCTCTGATGTTTCATGTGCCTCACATGTGGGTGGTGGTGTTTTGTCAGCAGCACTGTGTGGCACCAACACATCAGGGGCCGGGGAGGTGGATGTAGAAGCAGCAGCAGCATTCATCGGCGCCAGGCCTTGTGGCAGCAATGTCATGATGAGGGTCTGCAGGGCATGGAAGATCCCAGCTACATCTCGCTGGTGTGCAGCCGTGGCAGCCATTCTTTCCGCCTGCATCCGCTCCCTGTTCTCCATGATCCTCCACATGTGTTCCAACTCCCGGCTGACATCGCTGGAGCCACTCTGACTAGACAGTTGTTCTTGTCTCAGAGTCAGGACTCCAGCGATGTCAGCCATGGACTGTTGGAGAGCATGGAGTGGACTGTGGGTGTCCGTTAGGGACTGTAAGTGGTCCCTGATGGGACTTAGACACCCACGTATGGCATCTAGTTTGGCTGCCATGAGGTCGAACCCCACCCGCACCTGATCAGCCATCTTCTCCTGGCACCCTAACACATGGCGTTGGAAGGCCATGTGTTGTTCGTGGGGGTCCTGGGAGTCAGCCGTGGTGGTGGGTGCTTCCTGCTGTGTGGTCTGTGCAGGGGGTGAGGTCTCCTCGATGCAGCTGGGGTGCCCTGCTCCTGGAGGTGAGGTGCCAATGCTGTCCATGAGCTCTTGGAGGGCGTCGGTGTCGAAGGTGTGGAGGTCCTCTTCATCATCAGTGAAGAGCTGTTGGGTCTGCTCTGCAGGAGGTGTTGATTCTCCCTCTGGAATGTGAAGGGGAGATGCAGTTTCACATTGTGTTCACATGTATGTTGATGCATTGTACAAGTTTACATTCAGACTGCATGACAATGTACATTGTGACTGTTTGGGAGGAGCTGCCTATTTGATGTGGGACAGTGAACACTTCAAATACGTCACAGATGTGTGTTTGTACTTGTACATTATCCTCTCACATTTCACTGCTATGCCAAATGTGATTGGCCAGTTTCTACACACAAGCGGCACCAGTTGTGTCCTCTGTTCTGTTGTGAACGTGTTGCAGTTTGTACCACATTGTTGTCAGTGTTGATGTGCTCTGATTCTTATGTGTGTGTGCTGCATTGTGGGAGAGTCGCCCCTGCAGCTCTGATTTTGCTGGCCCTTATCCCTTTCAGGCGGTGTGCCTTTCACTTCTGTGCTTATACAGTGCTCTGATGTTGCATACTTGAGTGAATTGGGCTATTGGTGGGAGTTGGGACTCTGGGGCATGGTTTGTCCGCCGATGTGTTGTTGACGTCAGGGGTTGTTTGTGCATGTGGATGTGTCAGAGTGTGACCTGCTCCTTTACGGATGTGGTCCACACTCAGCCACCTCAGTGTTGTGGCGTGCAACATGTCATGGTATATTGACTTCAGCCATGCAATTCGTCATGGATTGTCACTTGCATTGTCAGTGTGGCTCACAGACACGCCGCTTTGCTGGGTTTGGCACATGTGCATGGGTTGGTTGTGAGATTGGTGATGTGTGGGAAGGGCCCCCTCTGGGCACATAGTCGACGGGGGCCTACTTGCTGTTTCTAGGTGTGCTGCAGTGTGCCAAGGGGATCAGGGACATGATCCAGAGTCATTGTGGATGTGCACTGTGCTATACTTAATTGTGCATGTGTGCCATTGTGCCCATCTCCCCCCATCCCCCCAGTCCCTGGTCGTTACTCACCCTGTTGCTGCTGTGTCAGGTCATGTTGAGCAGTGTCCAGTCCCCCAACTCATGCCACCGTCTCCCCACTGAGGACTGTGGACACCATTTCCTCCATCTCATCCAGCTCCTCCTGTGGCGCTGGACTCCCACCTCCAGTCTGCATTGCTGCCTTCTGGTTGTTGCCGAGTTTCTGCTTGGTTTTGCGCTTCACATCATTCCAGCGCCTCTTGAGCTCTTCCATTGTCCTCCTCAGCACTCCGACTGCATTCACCTTGTCCACGATGGACTGCCATATTGTATTTTTAGTTGCCAATGACACAGTTGAGGTGACGAACAGTTGATGGTGTTCTACCACCTCCGTTATCAGGATCCTGTTTTCCTGCGGACTGAACTTCGTCTTCCTCTTCTTCTTGTCCTTGCCCTTCCCTGTCCCCGAGGTCCCGGGCTGGTCATCCGGGGTGCTTGTGGGGCTGCGCTCGTCCTCTGCGCCTGCTCCTGCTGCCTCCATGGTGCTTCGGTGTTGGTTATTTTGTGTTTGTGTGTTTTTTCTACTTTTATGGTGATTTTTCCCGCCATGTGTGTTTTGCAGGCCTGGCGCTGCTTATTGCTGATTTCCTCGTCGCGCTTTGGCCCATCGCATGTTTTTTTGCGTTGAGGTTTGTGTTTTTATCACCGTTGCGGTTGTTGTATCACGGACATTGTCCGCGGTTTCAGGAGGCTATCGCATGGTGCCGCCGTGTTGTGAATTCCACTACTTAATAACATGTCCCTGTCTCAAAAAGTATGTTGGTATGACAACCAGAAAGATTAAAGAGAGGATTACGGAGCACAAGAGCACTATCCGGTGCAGAAAAGAATCCACTAGATTGACCAACCATTTCCTCGAGCTAAAACACAGGCCAGAGGACATGGTCTGGACCATGCTTGAGCAGCCATACATACCAGCACACATCACTGACGTGTCCAGATTCCTATTTATAAAAGAACAGCGGTGGGTCTTTAAGTTACGCAGTGACTCAGAGGGGCTGAATGATGAGATCCCTTGGACCCTAGTTTGAGTCTTGAACATCCCTTTGTCTTACACTTTGTGATGACATGGTGAGAACCGGTCTATGTGGCCGGTTGTGGATTCCAGGCACCCCATCCTTGAGAGGTCCTATCAGTTGGGCTCTGTCTCTTAGGGGGTAACCACTCTCCTTCACATACTCCCCGCATATGCCTTTTTGGGCTCAGTGGCATTTAATTTTTCTTGCTACATACAGACTCTGGACATCTATGCAATGCACACTACGTTGGGTACTTAAACAGAATTGATACTCCCAACCCTACACATATACTTTGCTTGTAGCCCCATTATTGGGTGTGCACTTGTAAAAAAAATTTATCGTGCACGATACTTCAGCTAGCAGGGTACATACAACATTACATTTATTGGTGTGTGCAGGTCTATCGCACCATCTTAGGCTTTGGGAGCATACCGTACATTTCTTTAGGAATTGTCATTACACAATATCGGGGACTGGGCAATTAAACTACAGTACCCGTGTTCCTTAGCGAGGGCGCTTCCTATGCGTGTTAAATTTGCATCAGAGACGTGTTTTTACGGATGCGTCCTTGTACCCACGCCGCCCGGCATTAAAAAACTACATTACCCAGACTCCCTACACTTCTGGGTAGTTCTATGAGATCACGTCACGCATCAGAGGGTCGCGGCTAGGATTACATGCCGCCTGACGCATCAAGATGCGCGTTCACAATGGTACTCCACAGGTGAGGATCCTTAATGACCATCTTTCACCTCGTATTTAACCCCGCGCACTGGTCCGTTCGCTACTGCTCGTGACAACTAGGATCGAGCCCGAGGTAGCGACGGATAGGTAAGTGCAGCGGCTTGCGAGGGGGTTGGCCTTTTTCTTGTTGTTGGCTGGGGACCATGCACGCTGTTAAATCCCGGTCAAACTTCCAACTCAGCACTGTTCTTACTATTACAGGCTAGGGAGATGGCACTTACTCTAGAGCATTATTACTACTGGCTTCTATGATATGGGGTGCCAAACATAATGCTGTTCTAACTGGAGCCCCGACATAATTTTCATCATGCCTGTGGTGTTTTAATACGTTTTTGTGTTGAAGTTGAGTGTGTCTGACAGTTGGTTCTTCAAAATTCTAATACCAATGGGGAAAGATCTTCGCTGTTAGACTGCACTTTTTGGTCACTGCTCACCATGTTCCTTTATATATCTTTATATATCATTAAAATAGTGGTGTGCGGATTGACTTTGTCTTCCTGTACATTCCATATCGTAGTGGTGACCTTTATAAACCCCTACTTGGTTAATAAGCAGCAGTGGTGGTGCCAGGCAGGTCCACTACTTTTTAATAGAAACTCTCCATATTCGTGGGACCAGTTTCTGCCTTTTTTTGTTCACAGAGTGTTGCCTCACGCCCTGAGTTGTTACCAGGAGTAGTGGGTTGTCCTCCCGATTTAATACGGGTAAGGGTTTTTTGATATATTGCCTTCTCTCATTCCTTATGAGAAATGTAGCATTTTCCACTGATTGAAAATGTTTTTCTATATACAGACAGTAATCATATATGCATATTTGAGTTCGTCTTTTCTCTTGTCTCTTTTTCAACAGGAGCTCACCACGTATCCCTGTAGTTTCTACTTAAAGCACTACACAGGTATACTGTTGGTTGTATCGTTCCAATTATTTTTGTAACTCTTTTGTTTTGTGATAAATTTTCACTCACTTAGTTTTGCAGTAGTAACAACTAGGTCCTGAAGAAAGCCATGATCAATTTGTGATCTAGGTTGGCTGAAACATGTAGACCTTCTCAGCATATTTACCAGCACGTTCAAACATTCATTCAGACCGCGCTCTTACTGTTTTTAACCCTTGACACCACGGGATACTTAATAAATTCTTTTTTTTCCTGGTAGTCTATTTTAATTCACTTTTTTTACACACTGCATCACGCACTCTCACCACACTGTTTCATGCTCCATCGACCTTAGGAGATCTAGCCCTCGGATAACACTAAAACATCCGCGAGCTCCTCCTTTACACTAGCAAGGAGTTGTAGCTCCTTGGCTGCACCAGGTTGCAGCCAAGAGGAGATCCCAAATGATGAAGCATGCCACCTCGGTGGGTGATGGGATTCCGTCCTCTTAAATAGGACTTCCTTTATTCGTGCTTTCCTGTTGGGTGCGCTGGTTACTTGTCTGTATATAAATAATTTTTTTTAGGGACCCGCGGATTCTTTGTTGTTGTTATATATGGTAGGGGGATGTATCCGCGCAGGTCTGTAAACTTCCCTCAGACCCTTTTTCTTACCTGGTAATATTTTGTTCTTGAGCAGCTGCGGCTGCGGGTCGTTTTAGATAGCACATAGCACTGCTATTGTGCTCACATACGCTCTAGTGAGTTTCGTCATTACTTTTCCTTTTCCTTGCTTATTTTGGGTTTATTTTGAGATCCCACCATGGCAGAATTCACAGGTCTGGCTTTTGATGAGGACATGGCTATAACTATCCTTACTACTACTCCGAGCATTATTGATTTGATTCCCACAGCGGGGGCCAGTGCTGGGGATGATTGGTCTAAACTCCTGGTCCTTAAGAAATCACATTCTCGCACAAGTATCCATGGCGCGATTATGACGGAGTATCTCTGCGGTAATTGTGTGCCCACGGGTCTTATTGTCACTAACACCCCAAGACTCTTCCTGCAAGATAAACTGTTTCTCAAAGATTGGTCACTGATAGCATGGCGATGCACTCGTGACTGGCTGATTCTCATTATCAGCACCGCGAAAGGCATTGCCGATGCTATACTTATTGAGATCCAGGTGCTTGAGGGACAGATTAAAACTACATTATCTAATGTAGTTTTTAAAAAGAATCTTGAGGAAACGAACAAATCAAACAAAGAATTTAAAGACTGTATTCTTCTAACCAAGATTGAAAAGTTCAAGAAGGACCTGGCCCGGTTTTCACTAGAAAAGGTGTACCCTTATACTCATGAGAGCTATGTGCCACCAGAGTTTAACAGAAGAGGTAACAGATATGGTTCGAACTATTCTTCCTCTGGGTCAGAGGGTTGGTCCAGCGATTCTGATTCCACAGAACAGCCCGCACCACGCACTAGAGGCAGGGGAGGTAACAACAGGAGACAGTGGAGAGGTCACCAGCAGGCTCAAGGGTGGCCACCGGCACCTTGGCAATACCCAAATGTACCTTTTCATCCACAAATGATACCCTTCAATCCACCACCACAGTTTTTTCAAAACCAGTCTTTTTTAGGACAGGGACGGGGACGCTCCTGAGGAAGGAGAAGGGGACAACAAGCGCAAGTACATTGGAGCCCTCCAACATCACCACGGAGTCTACACAGCATGAAGAGAGGTCCACCAGTGGCAGGACCCAGCAGCGACTAGTGGTCAACCTGAGCAAACATACATTGACAGAAACTGAGGAAACAGTCCTCAATAGAGGCTTAGGGTTCGTTCCAACTAGCACTGGTGATCCATTTCTGATCCAATGTGAATTGGCCCGGTTCTTCCGTAAGATAAGACTCCACTTTTTCTTCAAGGACAAACAGGGAGACGACATTTTGTCTGGTGATGAGGACACAGATAGCGGTTTGAGAGCCAAATCAACTTTCAGTCCGCCTAGCCACGCAGTACCAGACCAGGTACTGACTTTTGAAAAAGCCGTAACTCATGAAGTTTCCAAGCTGAGTACGACGTCTAAACACCACTACCAGAACTTACCTACTTTAGAAAAACAAGCACTTGACTCCCTTGCCAGAAATTCATCCATTACCATCAAGCCCTCCGACAAGGGCGGTGCCATTGTCATCTTGGATACCTCTGACTACCGAGCTGAATGCCTGAGGCAACTAATGGACGAGCGGTCCTATCAATTGCTGTAAACAGACCCGACAGCAAGGCTCATGAAGGAGATCAGCGATCTGGTGGAGGAAGCCAGAACAGAGGGCTGGGTGTCAGCCCACGAAGCCAGCTTCCTTGTAACTACTCATCCGGTGATGCCTTATTTTTATGTGCTACCCAAGGTGCACAAGCCCCAGCGTCCCCCACCGGGGAGACCTATTATCTCGGGACTGGGCTCGCTTCTTGAACCTCTCTCCACGTTTGTGGACCACTTTTTAAGACCTTTAGTAAAAGCGATGCCCACCTACCTTCAAGACACTAAGGATGTCTTACAACTACTCCCAGGGATTGATTTTAATACTGAGACGGATTTCCTCATCAGTTTTGACGTGGAATCCCTCTATACTTGTATCCCTCAGGGAGAGACACTTGATGCTGTCAGGGCCCTCCTTGACTTGAGATCGTGTGCTACGAGCACACCAGTTCCTTTCATCATGGAATGTGCCAGGCTGGCTATGTCTGAGAATTTTTTCAGATTCGAAGACCGTATTTACCTTCAAACATCGGGTACTTCGATGGGCAGCGTTTTTACCCCCAGCCTGGCCAATTTGTATGTACACCTATTCGAACAAAATTGTGTACTCACTGAGGACAACCCTTTTCGAGGTCACATTATTGAATGGAGACGCTATATAGACGATATTTTCGTCATTTGGAGAGGAGATGCGGAAACACTCAATGCATTCCACGCTTGGTTGAACTCAGAGAACAATTTCCTCAATTTCACCATGGATTCGAGTAAAATGAGTCTGCCGTTCCTCGACCTACTTATTTTTCCATCAGCATGGGGTCTAGAAAGTGAACTATACACGAAACCCATGGCAAGAAATTGGCTATTTCATTCACAAAGTTGTGACACGAGACTTGCGTGTCACAGAGGAGTTGCACAGCTCCATGCACATTTGAATCCAATTTAGACTCGTACTCAGTAGTAAACTCGGGTTCATCCAATTTTTATTCAATGTTCTATTCATATTAATCCGTCACGTCACAGAAATAAAGTTCCAAATTTTCACGCATACTAATTGCTCTCGAATTGCCCATCCGGGCCTATTCATAGGCACGTGTAGAAACTTCATTCATCCGTTATTTTATATCACCCAATGCATTTCGGTCTTGTTGACCTTCCTCAGGGGTATCTACAATTATTAAAAAAATTATTAAAAAATACATTCATCAACCCCATATCATTTACATATAACAATAATTCAACAAGAAATTCGCTATTAACATTTGACATTTTCCACCCAAAATCTTTACGCGAAGGGCTGCCATTTGGTCAGTTCCTTCGGCTCAGAAGGAACTGTTCGACCACTGAAGATTTTAAAAAACATGCCATCGCGTTATCTCGGAATCTGCGGGCCAGGAAATACCCTCAGAGATTGATACCCCAGTCCTACAAAAGAGCTTCCAATAACAACTGCGAAGCATTGATAGAACCTGCGGCGCCTAAACCCCCACTCACGAGACTTACTTGTATGAATACATTCAGCACACAGTCCAACCAGATTCAGAAGATTGTGCGCAAACATTGGCGCATTCTAAACGTAGGACAGGACAAAATACCTCCCCCTCTTTTCTCTTTTAAAAGAGGCGCAAATTTGCGGGATTGTATTGTCCACACACAACCTAGAGGCAGCCCTACCCCTGGACCAGCTACACTTTGGAACATGCCAGCGGTCCAGGGACACTATCCATGTGGCACTTGTACAGTGTGTACACAAACTAAACACACCACGGAGTTAGACATTGGGACTGATAGACCGTGGAGACAAACCAAGCATACAAATTGCAATAGCGAGAGAGTCATCTACTTAATAACATGTCCCTGTCTCAAAAAATATGTTGGTATGACAACCAGAAAGATTAAACAGAGGATTACGGAGCACAAGAGCACTATCCGGTGCAGAAAAGAATCCACTAGATTGACCAACCATTTCCTCGAGCTAAAACACAGGCCAGAGGACATGGTCTGGACCATCCTTGAGCAGCCATACATACCAGCACACATCACTGACGTGTCCAGATTCCTATTTAGAAAAGAACAGTGGTGGGTCTTTAAGTTATGCAGTGACTCAAAGGGGCTGAATGATGAGATCCCTTGGACCCTAGTTTGAGTCTTGAACATCCCTTTGTCTTACACTTCGTGATGACATGGTGAGAACCGGTCTATGTGGTCGGTTGTGGATTCCAGGCACCCCATCCTTGAGAGGTCCTATCAGTTGGGCTCTGTCTCTTAGGGGGTAACCACTCTCCTTCACATACTCCCCGCATATGCCTTTTTGGGCTCAGTGGCATTTAATTTTTCTTGCTACATACAGACTCTGGACATCTATGCAATGCACACTACGTTGGGTACTTAAACAGAATTGATACTCCCAACCCTACACATATACTTTGCTTGTAGCCCCATTATTGGTTGCGCACTTGTAAAAAAATGTTATCGTGCACGATACTCCAGCTAGCAGGGTACATACAACATTAAATTTATTGGTGTGTGCAGGTCCATCGCACCATCTTAGGCTTTGGGAGCATACCGTACATTTCTTTAGGAATTGTCATTACACAATATCGGGTACTGGGCAATTAAACTACAGTACCCGTGTTCCTTAGCGAGGGCGCTTCCTATGCGTGTTAAATTTGCATCAGAGACGTGTTTTTACGGACGCTTCCTTGTACACACGCCGCCCGGCATTAAAAAACTACATTATGCAGACTCACTACACTTCTGGGTAGTTCTATGAGATCACGTCGTGCATCAGAGGGTCGCGGCTAGGATTACATGCCGCCTGACGCATCAAGATGCGCGTTCACAATGGTCCTCCACAGGTGAGGATCCTTAATGACCATCTTTCACCTCGTATTTAACCCCGCGCACTGGTCCGTTCGCTACTGCTCGTGACAACTAGGATCGAGCCCGAGGTAGCGACGGATAGGTAAGTGCAGCGGCTTGCGAGGGGGTTGGCCTTTTTCTTGTTGTTGGCTGGGGACCATGCACGCTGTTAAATCCCGGTCAAACTTCCAACTGGGCACTGTTCTTACTATTACAGGCTAGGGAGATGGCACATATCCTAGAGCATTATTACTACTGGCTTCTATGATATGGGCCGCCAAACATAATGCTGTTCTAACTAGAGCCCCGACATAATTTTCATCATGCCTGTGGTGTTTTAATACGTTTTTGTGTTGAAGTTGAGTGTGTCTGACAGTTGGTTCTTCAAAATTCTAATACCAATGGGGAAAGATCTTCGCTGTTAGACTGCACTTTTTGGTCACTGCTCACCATGTTCCTTTATATATCTTTATATATCATTAAAATAGTGGTGTGCGGATTGACTTTGTCTTCCTGCACATTCCATATCGTAGTGGTGACCTTTATAAACCCCTACTTGGTTAATAAGCAGCAGTGGTGGTGCCAGGCAGGTCCACTACTTTTTAATAGAAACTCTCCATATTCATGGGACTAGTTTCTGCCTTTTTTTGTTCACAGAGCGTTGCCTCACGCCCTGAGTTGTTACCAGGAGTAGTGGGTTGTCCTCCCGATTTAATACGGGCAAGGGTTTTTTGATATATTGCCTTCTCTCATTCCTTCTGAGAAATGTAGCATTTTCCACTGATTGAAAATGTTTTTCTATGTACAGACAGTAATCATATATGCATATTTGAGTTCATCTTTTCTCTTGTCTCTTTTCCAACAGGAGCTCACCACGTATCCCTGTAGTTTCTACTTAAAGCATTACACAGGTATACTGCTGGTTGTATTGTTCCAATTATTTTTGTAACTCTTTTGTTTTGTGATAAATTTTCACTCACTTAGTTTTGCAGTAGTAACAACTAGGTCCTGAAGAAAGCCATGATCAATTTGTGATCTAGGTTGGCTGAAACATGTAGACCTTCTCAGCATATTTACCAGCGCGTTCGCACATTTATTCAGACCGCGCTCTTACTGCTTTTAACCCTTGACACCACGGGATACTTAATAAATTCTTTTTTCTCCTGGTAGTCAATTTTAATTCACTTTCTTTACACACTGCATCACGCACTCTCACCACACTGTTTCATGCTCCATCGACCTTAGGAGATCTAGCCCTCGGATAACACTAAAACATCCGCAAGCTCCTCCTTTACACTAGCAAGGAGTTGTAGCTCCTTGGCTGCACCAGGTTGCAGCCAAGAGGAGATCCCAAATGATGAAGCATGCCACCTCAGTGGGTGATGGGATTCCGTCCTCTTAAATAGGACTTCCTTTATTCGTGCTTTCCTGTTGGGTGCGCTGGTTAATTGTCTGTATATAAATAATTTTTTCTAGGGACCCTCGGATTCTTTGTTGTTGTTGTGAATTCCACGTTAACACAGGGTTATTTTCCCGTGATAGGCTGCGATGTGTGGAGTTGCATTAATATTTTTGGAGATGTTTAGCACACGTTCTTGTGAATATACCCCAAACTCTTTTCCTATTAGTATGAAACAAGGAGTAACACTTGCACAGTGGATACAAACTTGTATCCCTGAGTCTCACCTTGCTTGCTGTTATTGGAGGCACTTTTAAGTCGCGGGTGGGTTCGAAAAAATAAAATTGCTGTGTGGGGACCTCTGATCAGTGCTAATTAATTCAGCCAGCAATGTTGTGTAATTTATTAGTAATTCCTTGTTACACGAGTAACGCAGGATTACTAAATTCCTATAATTTTTCTGACGGAATTAAAAATCCCACCCACCTTTAGTAAAGATCCCCATCAGTGCCCTGGCAATGGCAGTCACAGTCTCAGTCTTTAGAGGGAAAGCTTCCGGGTACTGGGTGGCATGATCCACCAAGACCAGAATGAATCTGTTACCCATGACTGTTTTGGGATCCAAAGGCCCAATGATGTTGATGCCCCCACTATCAAAGGGGATGGCAATGAGAGGGAAAATTACAGGGGCCGTTGCACTTCCCCCCTGACTTGCCACCCACATGGCAGGTAGCTCAGGACCTACAGGACACATCTGAGGCCTTCCTCATTTGATGTCAATAAAAGTGGGTGACAAGCCTGTCAAAGGTCTTGCCATGCCCCAAATGACCTGCCAGAGGTACATCATGAGCCGGCCCCAGTAGGAAGGTCCTGTAGCACTAGGGGATCACCAACACATGGGTTGTGCCAGGCTCTGGAGTCTTAGACTCACTATACAGAAGGCAATTCTCCCAGTAAATTAGGTATTTTCCAGAGGCGTCACCAGATGCCTGGGTCTCAGCCTGCTGCCGAAGACCCACAAGAGAAGAGCATTCCCTCTGCACCTTGCAGAATTCCTCCCTGGTGGGACCCTTTCCAGGTGGGCAGCTCAGGCAAGTTCCTCAGTTTGACCAAATCCTCCCCTGTACGTTCTGGGGCATCCTCCTCATGCTTAGCTTTCTCCTGGATCATGGGAATTTCAAGAGCAGGTGTCCCGCACCCATGCACTTCCTCTTTTTGGCAGGCACCTGGCCCATTTTTCCAGACTTTAGCTCCATCTGACTACCTTCTCGGGCTGCCATTGACCGTGTGGTCAGGCGCACCCACTCAGTCAACGCTAACATCTCCAAGTGGGACCTAAGCTCCATCTCCTTCCAGTCGGTATGCTCCAGGTCATTGCCAAGAAGACAATCCCCAGGAATACCCTTAAGGAACCTGGGAGACACCTCATACAAAGGGAGCCGGAGCCACTGGGTAGCGACTCTCACAGTTTTCAGCTGCAAAAACGTGGTGGAACACATTAGTGACTACCTGCTCTGAGAACGCCAGGTGATACATGATGGTTGTCATACTGGCTCCAGTGTCTCTCAGAGCCTCCATACTCTGCCCCTTGATGGTGACCCACTGCCTGTACTTCCTAGTTTTACTAGACATGTGGGTGATCTGCGCCGTCGCTCCATCACCTAGGGACACTAATGTAACCTCTACTCTGTCTGTCAAACTATCTGGGACTATCTCCTCCCCAAGCATTACACTAGCTAGCCCCAGTGACTGCCCAATGGTGGGGGGCTGTGCCCGCTTGAGACACTTGACATCTCTCTTGAAGTGCCGTTCCTGTTGGCATTCACAACTCTTAAGGGGTGCCTTTCCTGCAGACCTACTCTCAGGGAACCAACCCGAAAAACTATGTTAGGGCCCTTTAGAGCTTTATTTGCTTTTGCTTTTATCCCCCTCTCCTTTTTCTGCTGAGAACCCTGCTCACCCATGTGCAGATACCCCCAGATACCTTCCTGTGGACCCATGTGCTGACCCAGCGGTCCACCTCGTTAGCAAGCTCCCTTGGACCAGTGAGCTTGATGTCAAAAAGGTGTTGGCACATATCTGGAAAACAAAGACTGAGCATGTGCTCCTGGGAAATCTAAGTTGTACAGCCCCTGATAATCTATTACTTCACTACCCATCACCCAACCATCCAGTGCCTTGCAAAAAGAATCAACAAAATCCACCCAGGTCTGTCGGGATAGTTTCTGACTGTTCCTAACATCTGCCTGTACTTCTCTGTGGTTAAGCCACATTTTCTGATCAGAGCTTCTTTCATGAGGGGGAGGTACCTCATCCTGTCACCTGCATCTAGGGCCAGTAGAGTGTCCCTGTCGGGATTCCTGTCAAAGTTCACCTCTCTTGACTATCACAATATACCGGCATGACTCGTATCATTCCTCCCAACACTTATGAATGAACAAACGCCTTGTACCTTGACTTTTGACCATATTACATGCTGTAGGTATGTTTGAAAAGGTTCCCCAGTTTGTGTAAAAAGGTTTAATAGCTTTTACAAATGTTTTGACATGCATATGAAAAGTCAGGTTTTAGGAGCCATGGAAACATCCAGAAAATCCACCAGAATAGGCATCAAGAAAACGGCATAGCTGACCTCAGCATGAACCTTCGAGAAGACAGCCCTCATCAAATTAATCCCCTGCACCTGTTCCTTGATATAAGCAATAAGAATGCGACATTTGTGAACATTTTAAAACACCTTCTAGAAGACAGCCTCATCAAATTAATCATCTGCACCTGTTCCTTGCTATAAGCAATTAGAATGAGACCTTTGTGAACATTCTAAAGCACCTTCTAGAATTCAGTCTCATCAGTAGGAACGTTCTAAAGCAGTCTTATTTAAAGACCGTCCACACTCTTCCCTTTTGCTTAGCCTCTTTGCCTGTTACTTACCAGTTTCTCAGCTTACAGGACTCTGTCTTGCCAGCTCCCTTCATCTTACCGCTTTGACCTCACCGCAAAGAACATCCCACATTAGTCTTGTACCTGGATGGAAAAAAGAACAAGAAGAATAGGAGAGACGCATTAATAGCCTTGATTTTACTATGCGCTGAGCTCAGCCAAAACACCGTGCTGCAAACAAAGGTACCCAGCGTTTTTGTTAAGCTTGTATATACTGTTGGCAGGGCTCTACCAGAGAGGACTTGGGTGAAGCTAACCTTGTACGAATTCATTTGTGGGTTGTATGCTGAAATCATACTCACTATAGTATCGAACATTTTGACAAAGGAGCCTCTACGGACAATCTAAATGAAAACAAATCAACAACAAAATTAAAGGTTGGTTGAGATTTGAAAAGTTTTTGTGAGTTCATACCTTAAGAGATAGAGTTAATACTAGACTAAAGCCATATTATTTGTTTGTTTATAATATCTGGCTGTACCATTCATCAGACTGGTGTGAATGCCTGCTGCAGTATTGCTGTTGGGTAGACGAGCCACAACATCTTTGTACACGCTCTCTCCATTCCACCCCCTTCCCCCTGGGATTTGACATAGTAGCAGTGTCTCCTCCTGTATACCGAGGGTACGTCTCGGGTGGATTGGGGAACTAGTGCCGCTGCCCCATTGGAATCATCCGAGATCCAGGTAGGTGGCTTATGATAGTCCATCCTCTCACTAAGGATGTGCCTCCACAGACTAGCCCCCTAATGCCCCTAAGAAATCTTGTGCATCTGCAGAGCAAACTCGTAAGCCTCAAACCATCTATCTATGTCATCTCCCACCAAAAAGGCATGCACCAGACCTTTGGAAATGTGGACCCAATTGTCAGAGGCCACTGAAGAAACACTGACACCTTCACTGCTGGACTCAGCCTGCCTTGCTTTAATGTCCAAGAAAGAATAGGGGAACCCTACTCACTAAGGAACCAGGGTAATAGTTATATAGGAAAAACAATGGTTCCTGTGGAATAATATACTATGAGGTTATGATACATAAGCACAATCCCGATATAGAGGGTTAGATAATGGCAGAGCGTGAAGGAACCACTAACACACCGATTCCAGTGTAGTATATTTTATGGATTTTTTAAACAATAAAGTTAGGAGTAAACATTATACAGCAAAACAACATTTGTGCATAGTGTCCCAAGTGACAAAGGGAACCTAAACCTAAGTGACATTGTGAATATTAAATACAAGGTTTCCACAGTTTGTACAAGTCGACCATTATCAAAATAATTCCATGTGAACAGCAACTATATACAATGATATGTGCTGGGGAAATGGTTCGCTTCTTCTGTTTGTCGACGGCGTTTCGACCCTCAAAACAATGTGGGGTCTCTTCAGGACTATTGATGAAGGGTCATCTAAATGGGATTGAAATAAAAAGAGCATAAGGCCCATATATCGGCACAAATGCGAAAAATAGGAAAAATAAAATGGAGGCCGTTGGATAAAAGGTACCTGAATATATGGTTGCGCAGCCTTGTGAAAATGATGTGCCACACGTGAAGAAAAGAGGAAAAGGTTTACTCACATGAGGACCCGTCCGGGTACTGTGATTGTGAGAAAAGAAGTAGCAATTACTGATAATTGGACAATGCGCTATGTATATTGCTTTAATGTCCAGCTCCTTCAGACTTAGTTCATGAGCCAACATTAGCTTCTTTTCATCAATAGCCAATTTCTTCTGCTTTATTTCCATGGCCAGCCTTTTCCACTCTAATGCTTTCTCTTTCTCCAATTTTAACTTGGCTAGCTCCATCTTGAGCTGCCTCTCTTCCCGCCTGTCCTACAGCTCTTCTGGGGACAGTCCCCTGGAAGACACACTGCTCCCTGCCCTGGGAGGGATATCCAATCCTGGGAGTAATTGCAACCCCCTCTACAACAGGTCACAATTATTTTTGAATAGAAAATAGTATAAATGTTCAGGAACTAAACCAAATGTTTTCTCACACTTGTAGACTCAATTACACAAGTGTGGACCAACATTTGGTTTGAATCATGAATATGGATTCTATTTTTAATTATTGTTGAATATTGCTTATATTGGAATCCCAAGGGCTATGAAGTTGAGCACTTTTGACCTGGTTCACCATCGGAGACCAGCTATTCATCAAGAGGGTTAAATTGCCAGATCAACATGGCAGTTTAAAACTGCACACATAGGCTCTGCACTGGTAGGTCTGAGACAGATTAAAGGGCTACTGAAGAGGGTGGCACAATCAGTGCTGTTGCCCACAAGTATCATTTAATATACAGGCCCTGGGCAAATGTAGTGCACTTTACTAGGGACTTATAAGCAAATTAAATATGCCAATTGCGGATAAGCCAATGTTACCTTGTATTAAGCAGAGAGCACATACATTTTCACAGAGGTAAAGTGCCCAGAGTCCTAAAGCCAGCAATAATGAGTCAACAGAAACAGGAAGTCAGAGGCAAAAAGCCAGGGGAAGACACACCAAGGATGCCAGGTCTAACAGTCATGATCCCTTTTTACCATGTTTTTCAACTATCAATGTGTCAATATGTCATCAAAAGAAATTTCTTCAAACCAATTTATTTCCAAAGTCAGCCACCATTGAGTTTCTGAAGAGCACAATCCCTCGAAGTTTGAAAAAAAGAGCTTACATTAGTCCACAGGGGCAGATAAATTGTGGGTCCCAGTCACAAAACGTTGGCTAAACATTTGCTAAGATCAAGCTTACCCTCCAACATTTGTGATTACACTTACATAACCCAGAGGTCCTAGTTCACAATCCAGACCCGCAGGTTGCTGAAGGGCTTAGCAGTTAGTGTAGAAGCTGATTTTTGAGGGGCATATCAAAGCCAGAATACAATTTGGTCCCAATATCATGAATAGAATATCGAGGGACAAAATATTGAAGCGGCAAGTGCCCAGAGGGAGGAATAGATTTACTATTTTTGAACTCCACATGTGCATACCCTGAAGGTATAAATATACATCACCAAGGTATGTATATGTGGAGTAGGGGATATAGAAAATCTATACAATTGTATCTTTCAATATTTTTTCCCTCAAAATTCTGGTCATCAAATGGTAACACATCGATAGTCTGGCTTTCATTTTCAAAACCCACAGCATACAAGCTGCAGTTTCAGCCCTGCACTCCATGCATAAAATTGCCAGTAAGGTTCATTACTCCGACAATCCTTACATCAATGAATGTCAGCTCCTCCCTGCAGCCTTAAGCAAGCAAAACCCTAAAAAACACATAGGAGGATATGCTCAAGAACGTGCGATAATCATCAGCAAAATAGGTTAACGCAAGTTTTCATATCACCGTCTATTGCGGGAAAATAACCCCATGTTAACGTGGCATTCACAACACGGCAGTAACATGCGATAGTACCCCGATAACGTGGCAAATGTCCGCATTAACACTACCGTGACGGCGATAAAAATCTCAACCCGAACGTGAAAAAAGTTGCGATGTTCCCAACCGCGATAAAAAATTCAGCGAGAAGCAGCGCCAGGCCTGCAAGTCCCACAAGTCAGGCTGCAAAAAGCACAATAAAAGCGGCAACACAAAACACGAACAAAACACAAACAACTGCGAAGCACCAGGGAGGTAGCCGGAGCAAGCACAGAGGACAACCAGAACCCCACAAGCCCCACGGAGGACCAGCCTGGGACCTCGGGGTCAGGGAAGGGCAAGGAGAAGAAGAAGAGGAAGACGCGGTTCAGTCCATAGGAAAACAGGATCCTGATCACGGAGGTGATAGAACACCATCAACAACTGTACGTCACCTCCACTGTGTCATTGGCAACAAAAATACAATATGGCAGTCCATCCTGGACAAGGTGAATGCAGTCGGAGTGCTGAGGAGGACAATGGACGAGGTCAAGAGGTGCTGTAATGATGTGAAGCGCAAGACCAAGCAGAAACTCGCAGACAACCAGAAGGCAGCAATGCAGACTGGAGGTGGGAGTCCAGCGCCACAGGAAGAGCTGGATGAGATGGAGGAAATGGTGACCACAGTCATCAGTATGGAGACGGTGGCAGGAGTTGGGGGACCGGACACTGCTCAACATGACCCGACACAACAGCAACAGGGTGAGTAACCACCAGGGACTGGGGTGACGGGGGGAAATGGGCACAATGGCACACATGCACAATTAAGTAGAGCACGCCTGCGGACAAACCATGGTCAAGAGTCACAACACCAACCAAGAGCCCAAGTTACCCAAGTCTGCAACATCACAGCACTGCATAAGCACAGAAGTGAAAGCCACACCGCCTGAAAGGGATAAGGGCCAGCCAAATCAGAGCTGAAGGGGCAACTCACTTACAATGCAGCACACACACATAAGAATCAGAGCACCTCAACATTTACAACAATGTCGAACAAACAGCAACACCAGCACAACAGAACAGAGGACACAACTGCTGACGCTTGTGTGTGGAAAATGGCCATTCGCATGTGGCATAGCAGGAAACTGTGAGATGATAATGTACTAGTACAACCCCACATCCCTGATGGTGTAGTAATGCATGTATGGCCATGACCCAGATAGGCAGTGAGACACACATTGTCATGCAAATCAACACTCATCACAGTTGAATACAAGTAAAGGTGCGTAGACTTTATTAGCATATGCGTGTCAGTACGGCCAAGAGAAGTGCCACAAGATGCAGACCAATGCAGCAGTATGTCAGAACGTGGAACGTTGCCTAGCACCGCTGTCCACTCCGGGGGAGTGCCGCACCATTCACAGGTGTGTGTTTACCCTCGTTGTTGTCCGCTCATGTATTCGGAGTCCAGGCGAATGCAGCCATGTCCACTGTCGTCGTGGGAGATGTGACCAGAACCCCAAGTTCCAACAAGGTGTCGGGACATGTGCAATGTGTTCCAAACTGTTGTGTCTGCAGGTACGTAGTTACACGTCCATGAAAGCTAGTGCAGCTTCGTAGGCAATCATTTCCAACATGAGGTCGTCGTCGACTTCATCGAACAGGACAGCGAGGCTAACCATTAGCAGGTCCGGACAGATGTGCTGCGTCCACCCCCTTTCAATTAGCACGACAGCCCAATAGGGGAGCAGCTCAATTTGCTCACTGCACACGAGGGGGCAGATTTACAAGCCCCTTGCGCCACTTTTCCGTCACTTTTCCCATGTTAAAAATGACGCAAAAGTGGCGCAAGGGGCTTGTAAATCTTCCCCCAGGAGTTCTGCAATCTCTCAGGTCCAGCTGCCAGCATGTATGCCAAGTATCCAGGCATCCCATAGACGGCTGTCACGGTGACACTCATGGTCGTGGGCCAACAGGGGGCGCACACACATGTCGAAATCCAGTTCGGCTACCGTCCTGTTGGATAGGCAGACATCCAAGGACCACTCGAATATGCACGAGCAACAATGCAACACAGGCTGCACGCAGGTGACATTGGCAAGGCGGAAGCTCAGCCCGTAAATGATCTGCAGCACTACCAATGGCAGTGCCCCCAGTAAATGCAGCATACGTGCACGGTACAGTTCCACGTGACAGGGGTTGTGCAAGTGTCCGGGGTGGTCTGCCATTGCGTTGGTGGCTCTGGTTGAAGCGGCACTGTTCTGACCTGCGCCAGTTCTGTGGATGAAATGCCACAGCTCGGAGCAATGAGTTGTTTTAGTGTACAACGGTTGTACACCTGGATTAATGTGGGAGTAAGTGTGAAGGCCATTCCATGCAAGATAACTTTGAGCAAGGACTTCTGTGTGTGGGGTGTGTATACGTTGGTCTTTCGTCGGGCTGTGCGTAGTGTGGGAGTCGTCATCAGCTGCTATAGTATCTGTCAGGGGGTGCCGGGCACATGCAATTCCAAGGTCGGAGGTGCAGATGTGCTTCCGCCTGATAGCTCAGACAAAGGAGCATTCATCCCTAATGTTAGTTTCTCATCTGCTTGCATTCAGGAACTGTGAAGTGGCTTGTTGTGGGTGGGGTGGGATGTGTGCGACTTTGGGATTCATGTTCGACATGTCTTGCATGTGGCAAATGAGCGGCATCACTGTGTGTAACGTTGCCTCACAGCTGCTCCTCCCTCCCCCCGAGCCTATTTACTTGTGTGCGCTGCGCGGTTGCATCACTGGCACTCCTACGGCACACCATTGTCATGCCTGACTGCGCATGTCCACAAGCCTGACAACGACACTGTGATGTTGGCCGTTGGAGGTGGGCGGCCACGTGAGTGTAGGCCTGTGGGAAGGATAGGGCGGACACAGACGTAGAGTTCATGCCTGGCTGAACTTGTGCTGCGATTAAGGCTAGGCATTTGGCTCATGCTGTGGCAATACAGATACACACAACACTTGGCATGTATGGGCCAAGACCCCGAGCGGTCTTGCGCTCCTTCATTTCCCCGTTCTTGCGAGCCCGCCCTCCGGGTGCATGCTACATTGCAACATTGTCGATTGCGGACTGGGTGGCGCTGACACTACAACAGTGACACACTCATTAGTTACTTCCTTGTCCAGGCCAGAACTGAACCACGCCCAGAGCCCCGGGGAAATCCTTCACACCCCTACGCTGGCTTGGCATACACCGGCCCAGCCCACTCCGCTTACGCTTACAGGGGACGACAACAAAGCTACGTGTTGAAGGTCGTACCCACTGCCTGAGGTGACATGGTTGCGTCCGCTGTCCACAGCACAATGTAATGTGGTAGGGCCCTGGACCATCATGCATACATAATGACCACACGGACACACTTAGATAGATATTTGAACTGGCTACGGGCACATGCGCCCAGCCACTTTTTATTTCCAGGGTCACATGTCCAGTGACGCCTGTGCTGGATGGGTTTGGCGTGAGTGTAAGCCAGCCCTCAGGGAGTGGTTGTTGCTGGCAACAACTAGAACAGTGATCATCGGATCACACACACAGATTCAATCATAAAGGGTCCATGACTTGCAGTGCACTGAGGTAGGGGCACCAGAGCTGAGCGTGCTCATGTGAAGGAATTGTTAATGATTTGGTCCCTTCGGGATATTCCTGCTGCAGCTGCGGTGGGATGTGGTACACCTGCCTCATCTTCATCATGATCGTCCCAGGTCTTCCCCACTGCCTGAAGTGACATTGTTGCGTCCGCTGTCCACAGCACAAAACTCAATCAAGAGGGGTCCATGTGTTAGTGGCACCTGAAGAGCTAAGCAGGGTATCAAGCTGATGATGGCATCCAAGACAGGTGTGAGCAACTTAGATAGGCTGGCTGTGAGACTCCTCCGGCTCTCGCAGTTGTTGGTTGGAGGTGGTCCTGGCGGTGGTGGCGGGTGTGCAGCCATCGATGACGGCGTGTCCTTGCAGGTCAGGATTGTATTTGGTTTGTGAGCCCTGCTGACCGCAGTGTAGGCCGGAGGCAGCAGTCAGAAAGGGCACACAGCCACGTGACGATGACTTGTGGTGCACTGAGTTAGTGGCACCTGTAGCGCTCGGCGGGTGCTCGGCCTGTGCAGATGCGTTGTCCGGGCGGCCCGCCCTGGAAGCAATGTCTGTTGCCTACTGGACTCTGCCATAAATGAATCAAGACTCAATTTGATTTGCGAGCCCTGCTGACCGCAGTGTAGGCTGGAGGCAGCAGTCAGCAAGGGCACACAGCCATGTGGCGTCGACTTGTGTTGCACAGGGTCAGTGGCACCTGAAGCGCTCAGCAGGTGCACAGCCAACGACGATGCGTCGTCCGGGCAGGCCGCACTGGGGGCAATGTCTGTTGACTAGTGGTTTCCTCCATTGACAGAAATGTGGCACGATTTGAATTGTGGGACCTGCTGACCGCAGTGTAGGACTAGGGCAGTATCCGGCACACACATGACTCCATGTTGCTGTGCCGCTGGATGCGCTGGGGGCCTGTGTCGCGGAGTCTGGAGATCACGGCGGCGGACTCGTGGCAGGGTGAGGTGTGCCGCCATGGCAGACGCGTTGCCCATCACGGAAGAGAACCACGCCCAGGGCCCCGGCCTTTTTATCAGCACTCCTACGCTGGAGTGGCGTATGCTGGCCCAGCCCACTGCGCTTACGCTTATAGGGGGGGACGGCACAGCCTCATGTCCAAGGTCTTCCCTACTGCCTGAGGTGACATGTTTGCATCAATTGTCCACAACACTACATACCCCAGCAGTATGTGTCCACATGGACATGTCTGTGCTCTGCATTCTGTGGTCTGTCCGGCACATCACTGCCACGCATTGTGTACATTCTTCTTCATGGGTGAGTTGCCTCCTTCACACATACTTGGTTCCCACCTCTCCCCACATTCTGCACTTGTGTGGCTGAGGGGCCATGCCGTTTTCGGAAGGTCCGCTGTCTTGTCCTACGCTGCCTCGGTGGTAGTCCAGGGGGGGGTCCGGAGGGGGGGTGGTCCTGGGGGTGGTGGCGGTGGGTGTTGTGGCCCTCTTGGGTCTCCGGGCTGCATGTTATTGTCTCCATGGCAGCTGTGGGTCTTCAGATGTGGCTCTGGGCTGGGCTCCCTTTCATACTGCAGGTAGTCGTCCTGCTTAGCACCGGCAGAAGGCAGGTGTTAAATCCCTGCTGCTAACGCGCCTTATCGCCTGTTTTTGGGTCGCATTGCAGATCTGGCTGGTCATTGTGAATATCACGAAGTGGTGTTTTTGTGTGTTTGTGCACGGGAACGCCTACTCTGCATATCATTAGCATTAGTTGTCTCTCTCATCCATGGCGATGTTTTTTGCGGCAGCTATCGCTGGTATACTGGCGATGTGGGGAGTTTGCACCAGCTTGTGAATGGGGCGATAATTCTTTTGCCACTTTTGCTGCGCTAAAGTGCTGTTAACTCGGCGATGAGTCCTTGAGAACCATACAGCTCTCATTCCTTCCCTAAAGGCACACCCATATCCTGTGGCATATAAAACCTCTGACCTCACACCTGGAAATCCTGTAATCCAAGGCCAATGAAGTTGAACACAGGGCGGGATGGAGGGAGGGATGGGAACCAGGACTGTAATGTGGAGGTCATAGACTCGGAGTAATGAGCCTTACCGGTAAGTAACTGGGCATTACCTCCTCATCCATCCTCCCTGTCACAGTCCTTATATCTATGAGCTCATACCCAAGCAACCATCTGCTTCAGACACCACCAGTGCAGAAACGAAACCATAACAAAGCCACTGAGGAGCACAGAAGTAATGGTGACAAAACACAGCACATCAGCACCAAAACATGCAGAAACCACATCGCCCACCACCATCTGAAATACGACAGAAAGGTGCATGGCGAACTCCAAGAGGCGGCCCACAGAAACCCGCTGTGGAAGTACCCACAACTTACACAAGAAGCAGCCACCCTTCTTGCAAGGGGACCAAGCAAGGAGCCAAGCACAGACACACTCACGGACACAAAAGCTGCAACAGCAACCCACAACAATCACCAACCAAGAGTAGACACAGAAGGCTTCAGATCCTTTCCAGCCAAACCAGAAGGAACAACAAGAGAAGCGATAGCACAAAAGGAAGAGCGAGACAGAGACACCCAAAGGCCTGGCTTACATCCAAAACAGTGCAGAAGAACCTCACCCTCAGACTGAGGGACAGAACAAAAAAAACAAGCAAAATCAACGCCACCAAACAATGGCAGGCGGAAAGCACCCAAGAAACAACATAGGAATTGGCCCAAACAACCACCCTATCCAAACAGCCTGACAACAATGGGTCTTAATACAGCAAGGAGCCCAACACACCAAGCAGACAAAATAGCCACCAGAAAATCACCATGAGGTAGAAAAACAGAAGAAAATCCTCTACCACAGGCTCAACAGCAACAATACACTCCAACAAGGAAAATGGGACTGCACCACCGGGTCCCAAGAAAACAAATGCACAATGGACCTGACACCAAAGGCATTATACGCACACCTTCCAGAGCTCTGGAAGCCCAACATCCGCCAACTGTGCATAGAACAGGGAGCTGCCAAAACCAAACAAAACCATCTTGAAGAAAGTCCAAGAACATAATTCGGTACACAGGAAAAGCCAATCAACTTTTCCCAGAACACCACCTCCAAAAAAAAACCCAACACCTGAAAGAAGAATACTGCAAAGCCAGTTTCCAGGAATACAGATTAAAGACAGCAACCTCAGGAGAACAACCCAAAGATGCAAGGTCCAGCCTCCCAACAGCCAGTCTGGCAAGTGTAACCCACAAGACTCCCCCTAGACAGACTGTGAAGCACCTCGGACCCAGCGAATCCCCCAACCTGGCAACATTACCAACCGCAATAGAGGGAACCAAGGCCAGCCACCACAGCCCGGAACCATAGAAGCACTGTGCCGGAGAACCCAAACCCAACCCCTCAGAAGCAACGGAAATGGAGAAAAGGTAGGCAGCAACCCTCCCCCCCAGGGAAATGACAGGGCATCCACCATCCAAATCCTGCTCGACAGACTTAAAGAGCAAAATTAGGCCTACAATGTGACCCCCTCAGTCACGAACAGAGCCACATCAGGAACCTTAAACAAATGCACCAGGACTCCAAACACATCCTTCCCGAACGCCAACCTGACCGGGAAGGAAAACTCCAGCACAAACACTGGCGAACAGCACCACAGGAAGAAGAACTGCTCTCAGAGACAGGAGATACCGTACCAGTTACTGGCAAATCTGCTTTGTGAACACATCCAAAGAAGCCACACTGGCACTTCCCTGGAGCAAGAAACATCCCACACAAGGGACAACCAAACTCAACAGAACTTCCTGTTGCAGCACCACCGAAAGAAATGAACCAGCACCAAAGGTACCACCCAATGCTCACCAGGTGGAAGACCACCGAGCCACCCGGACAGACCAGAGACCCAGAACCAAGCTGTGAGCAACAACAGTCCCCCAACCCAGTTTGCTGGCATCCGGTGGCAAGACCACACCCTGCAGGAGCACAAACGGAGAACACTTCTCCATATTCCCCACAACCAACAACCAAGTAAAGGCTTGCAAGCGCACCTGTCCTCCCAGAACTAACATGCATAATTCTGCAACCCCGGCAACCAAAGCCGAAGGAAGTGACTCAACAAAGGAAACAAAGGCAACCAGGCCCAAGGAATGACCCTGAAAGGAGCGATCCCACAACCAAATGACTCACAGTGTAAGCAAAGGAGGCCAAGACAGTCTGCAGTACTGACATAAGAGACAACCCCAGTATCTCAGAAAGGAACACTTACCACACCATTGTGTGGAAGACCCCATCAAGAAACATCAGTTCCTGCGAGGGAATCAAGGAGACCCCACCAGGCCTAATAACCAATTAAACCATGGCAAAAAAACGCAGACCATCCGAATCAGGGCCTGAGCCATAGAAAAGAAGAGGAACAGAACAGACAGCCAACAAAGAAAGGGAACACCAGGATCCCCTGAGCAAGACATAAAACCACTAAAAGGGCCAATATCTGTGCAAACATTCAAAGAGAAACAGACACCAAAGGGCAACATCTGAAATGGACCACGGCCCCCACCCACACAGAACCCCATAAACTTCAGTGAAGCCTGGTAAACTGGCACAAGTGAAAACTCGCCCACAGATGCAGAGAAGCCAGACAAATCCTCACCCGACAGAAAAATGAGAATCATTAGGAAAAACACCATCGTGAATGATTGGAGTGCTCGGGATGCATAAAGGCACTGATTAGAAATCCAACACCTGTCAGGAAATCCCAGTTGGAGCCCACTCCATGGCATAAGCCACAAAATATCCCTTGCAGCAAATAGACGTACGAGCAGCCCCTGCTGAAGCACCAAGAGAACCGTAAGAAAAGTCGGACAAAAATGCAACAACCACACCAAGATAGCCAAGGACTAAGAGGGATCATAATCACGAAGCATCTGCCCGGAACCAAGAAATGCCACCAGCCTAGACTGCACCATACAGCTGGCAAAAGCAGCTTAACCAAGTGCAAAATTAGAAGCAGCGAACAACCCGAATGAGGCTCCTGCCGGCCAAACACCCGAAGAACTGTTGAAATAAAACCAACTTAGGAAACTTCAATAGTAATGGCAGGATGCGAGCCCTTGACCTGTGAGAGCTTGTGCCACCAGAGGCACAAGACATACCAATGAGCTATAGCTCCTCGGCTGCAATGAAACAAGCAATAACTGAAGCTGGGGACACACACTGCCGAAGACCCAGGCATGAGTCCTCCAAGTGAGAGGCAAATACAGGCAAAGCCAATGTGCAGCCTCCTAACCCTTCCCATAGCCAGAGGCGCACCAGCGGACCACCACCAGGTGCGCCCCCCACCAGAGAACAGAGACACCTGGGCTTTGGTACACAAAACTCCATGCCAACAACACAGGACAGGAGCCAGTCCCACTAATGCAGGGACTCTGATGCCCAGGGCAACCCGAAATTAAAAGGTAGCAAATGCAGACCCAAGGCCACAAAAACATCAGACCTCTCACAAAGGCCCCTATAGCCTGCTCTCTGCAACCAACACTAACAGGAGGACAACCACACCAGGGCCCCTTTACCCATCATGACACCTGGGGCTGAATGCATTGCATCCTAGACATTAACACACTCTGAGAGGTTAAACCAGCCATTATTCTATCAATAACGACCACCGAAGGCAACACCTCCCACAAAACCCCGAAGAGGGTAGCACCTCACCAGGAAACTCTGGAAGGCATGCTTGGCCACATCCATCCACTCACCCTCCAGAACCTACCGGCCAAAAATAAGGAAAAGGAAGAGACAAAGGTTCCTGCCTCCTCCCCTCCCCCGCCGGGAGGTAGCAAAGAAAATCCATGAGTCTGCCGCACCCAGGTTGTCCGGAAACACCAAAACATGCAGCAAGACACTTTAAAGCTCCGAGCCCTAAATAACTGTCCTCTCACCCCCACCTCAGAATTACCGAGAAGATCCAGAGGCCCAGGGGAACACAACCACAGAGTTCCAGGAACCATAGAAACTAAGGAACGAAACATGGAGAAAGCAAAGGACAATCCAACATAGGCTCACACAGCCCAATCACCGAGGGAGCCACCCGACGCAAAAAACACCACAGAGGAGACTCGCTCCCCTGAAGCACTGTCATGCACGAGCCTCCAACCGCATTCAAGCTACCCGGAGACCTTGCGCCGAACAACCATTTTTAAAAGGATGAACCAACAACACCTTGCCTCCACTGGTCGTACTTGAACCCCTGCAGGAGAGAGGCCTGTAACTCCCAACAGCCCTGGCCTTGCCTCAAAGATATTGCTCCTGGCTTCCAGCGTGAGGCTCCCAACGAAGACCAAGGAGAGGCTCACGCTGTGTCAGCCAATGCCAGCGTGGCCTTCTGACCCTGCCCCCATCAGAATGCGCCGGCAGCCACAACAGTACACGGCACGCTAGGAGCACCTGGGAATGTGGGCCCTGTTAAACGGAGCTCTAACTCAAGAAAAACCAGAATAGAACTGGTCCAGCAAAAGCAGGGATTCTGAAACTCTGCATATTCCGGTCCCACAACTAGCTGCTAAGGCAGACCAGGATATATTTACCTGCATATCCCAGAGACATGTAAAACCACAATCCTGCCTGATGACACACTGCAGAAAAAACAACAGGATTTCCATGTGTGAGGTCAGAGGTTTTGTATCCCACAGGATGTGAGTGTGGCCTAGAGGGAAGGGATGGGAGCTGTAAGTGTTTTTTGGTTTTGCTTGATTAAGGCTGTGGGGAGGAGCTGACGCTCATAGATGTAAGGACTGTGATGGGGAGGTCAGACAAGGAGGTAATGTTAGTGAGCATGGTGACCCTGTCCTGCTATCGACAGGGCCTCTCCCTGGCATTCATGCTTTCAAAGGATGAAGAACAAGGTTTGTAATAGACACAGAACATTTCCTGACATATGCTTACACTGCACCTTTCAACAGTAGCTCTGTGATGAGTCATACAGCCATAGGAAAATCTGATTTGATACTCTCCTCCTCTCTCCCTTGCGCCGGCGCAGAAATGTGCTGCTGTGCGCCACAGACACACCTTTGCACCGTAGTGCAAGAGTATCTCGCCGTGAGTCTTGCATAGGTTTTGTACTGAAACGATACCCTTCCAGTACAAAATACTATGCTTAGACTAACTTTAAACCTTTTGCCCACTTTTTATGTGTGCTGTACAGTGCAGCACACATGCAAAGTCAGAAAAGAAAGTAGAAATAAATAAATTTCTTCTTCATAGCGCCTATTTGAGATGGGCGCAGTTTTTTGCCGCAAAACCTTGTCTATATTTTTAAGTAAATTGGGTTTTATTTTAGAAACCTTCGGTGGCTGCATGGATTGCCTATACACCACCCATGCAACGCCCCCTTGGCAATACATAATGCAAAGCAGCTCTATGCACTGCTTTGCGTCACTTTAAGTGATTTTCCAACTCTAAACAGGTTTAGCTCTGTAAAGTAAATAGGAAAAAAAAGATTTAGCGACACTTATGTGATGCAAACACAGCATAAAAACTGGGGGGGGGGCAGATTTACAAGCCCCTTGCGCCACCGGTCCGTCACTTTTTGTGACGCATCAGTGGTTTTTTTAACGCAAAATTTACAAGGTGACACATCTATGGAGATGCGACGGAATGGAACTGCGCGAGAATCTGCTGCGTCACGTAAGTATTAAAATATGCAAGGTTGGCGTTCCGACGTTAAATCCAACGCATTTCCGATGCAGGCATATTTACAACAATTCCCCGCAGTGAGGCATCTTTTGGCTGCGTCACGCAACTTTGAAATTGTGCTCGCAAGCCTACGCCTCATAAACCCAAGTGCAGGAAATTACGCAAGTACCATATAAATAGAATAGAAGTCCAGCAGAGCAGTTTTGCAGCAGATCAGACAACATGGACCTCCTAATCCTGCAGCTGGAATTTGGACCAAGAAAACGACAACCACCCCGAGACCAAATACCTCAACCTCACCCTCCACCATCACCACAAAATGTTTGCAAACATGACATACAACACATGCCATGTATACTGACTTTTCACTGAAGTCAACACATTTATCTTACTTTCCACTTACAGCTGATCAAGGATATGGCCTACAAAAGTGGTTGCTGAAACCATTTGGCAATTCCCAGACTGATCCGCAAAAGGCATACAACCATGCACATTGCCGAACAAGAAACATCATAGAAAGAAGCTTTGGAATGCTCAAGTCCACGTTTCGCTGCCTGGATTTATCAGGTGAAAGGCTACTCTATTCACCAGAAATGGTGTGCAAGATGATCATGTCATGTGCAATACTACATAACATATGTGTCAAAACAAATGTGCCCTGGGATGAAGAGGAACAGCCCTCTGAACAAATGGATGATGGTGATGACGAATCTGAAGCAGAAGAATGAGCCATACTCAACACTGCTGCAGGGATAAGACGTCGCACTCACATTGTCACTCATTTCTTCACATGATGTTGCTATTCAACATTTGTAACAATATGCACTAATGTCACAATAAAAAAATAAAACATCAGAGATTTATCTTTGTGTCCATTTTGCATACAGGTCATATGATACAAATACATAATATGTAAATTGCTCTCATGACATGTAACATCTCATGTCATGAATCATCAAAATGATCTGTGTATGTAACATGTGTGTACACATGGATTTGGGTCACACATAGACCAAAATGAAAATGAAGGTGTTGCATCCGCTTGTGTGTGCACCCCATTGCTACAGATAGGGCATGTACATTCATCATGCTAGCAACATCTACAGATGTGACACAAAGATTTTCATATGTGCACCACCACATGCACCTGGCAAACTACATCAGTCTTCACTAGCATGTCCACCTGCCTCAAGCAGTGACTGTCTAAATTGTTCAGGAGAGGCATTGACATTAATATTGCAGATGTCGTCACACATCATGCCTATAGGCAATGTCATCACATCCGCAACAGTACATAGTATGCAACAATGTGATGTGTCACATCACAAACATGAACATCTCTCATGTGAAGTGTCAATACTGTGCCCAACTGTCCCTGGGAATGACAAATAAACACTTCATGCTTATGCAAGGATATTTGCTGAGTCAAGCTGGGTCACGAATGATGCACAGACATGCAACATACTAGCAAACACATGTTCTTCTATGTGTTGTCCTCTGTGCATGCGCACAAGCTCATGGCGTTCGTCGGCAGAAGCACACATGCACCATGGTGCAAGGATGGCTGTGTGGTGTGGATGACATGCATAGCTGCAGAAAGTGGCACCTCTCATCACTTTTAAAAACACAGTTAGGAAGATAATCGCTTAAAATGTGTGATGTGTGAATCATCACATATTGGAAGAGTGAAAATGTATGTGTACCAAAAAAAGTAACCTTATTGTGGCTTGAGACATCAACGCAGGTGTTGTGTACCAATTGAATGCAGAGATGCATGTATTAATGCACATAAATGTTGCAATGCAATAGTGAACATGTGTGTTGTATGTAAAATCCACACCAACACCCATGTCCACCCCCAACATGAAAAGTTTGCGTGAGAGGTGGGATTTGACACAAGCATATGTGAAGACACACAGGGTTTCTGGCTGTGACATGGTAAGAATTGTCCTGCAAGTAGTGCTGATGATGCGTGATGCAATGTTATCCACCTGCTGTCCAAGTTGACTGTAAAAGTACCACAAAGAAACAAACAAATCAATTTCCCAAAAACTAGGTCCACATATCCCATGATGTATGTGAAGGTCTGTAACAGAAATGAACACAACTCATCAAAAAATCATGCATTATGTTTAAAATAAACACATACATGTGCATTACGTGATGCATTACTTGCACAATACCACGCATCTTCACCTCTTCATCCCTAAATCAGGGTTGAGTCACTCCGACACACAAAACGTGTCACATATGAACGAAAAATGTCGCAAAATCAAAAACGGGTAGCATCTCTAAATCAGGGTTGAGTCACTCAGTCACGCAAAACGTGTCGCATATGAACGAAAAATGTCGCAAAATCAAAAGCGGGTAGCATCTCTATATCAGGGTTGAGTCACTCAGACACACAAAATGTGTCGCATATGAACGAAAAATGCCTCAAAATCAAAAGCGGGTATCATCTCTATATCAGGGTTGAGTCACTCAGACACATAAAACGTGTTGCATATGAACAGAAAATGTTGCAAAATGAAAAATGGGTAGCATCTGTACAAATATTGACGCAAAATAAAAAATGTGATGCTTCTCATGTACAAATGCTTGTCACCGCATGAGGTCTAATGCAACAAAGCTGAAACCCACGCATCACAGAGAAACGTCACACATGCAGATGTGAACTGAAATGGCAATTCAGTCGAAATCACGACGCATCATCTGAAATATGACGCAAAATGTAAAAACATGTCGCATCCATGCAAGAAATGATGCAATGACTCAGCCATGCTGACAACCAGGAAGTACACAGTAACTTTCACTTTCTCTTACTATTCCTAGGAGTGTGCTTGGTGGAGGAGGCTGTTGTTGATTGCTGTGTTTTGTCTGTTTTTTGTGCACTTTAAACATTTGTTTGTCTGTTAATTGTCATTTTAAAGTCTGTGTGTCATCTAAATTGTTGTTTCTTGGGGTGTGAGTGTTCATTTGGGGTAGATAGGTGTAGGTTAGTCATACGGGTGGGTTTTATTTCTTTCTCACAACAAGTTTCATTTATATTTGCTGTAAGTTTCATTCGTATTAACAAAATAATAATTTAACATGTCTGGCAGGTCTAAAAACCTGTCCCACAGACAGTTTGGGGGCCAAAAATGTGGCTCATTTTTAATTTCCTGCCCCGTATGATCAGCACAGTGGGCAGGGTAAGCAAGGGCTACTCACCATCTGAATAATGGCGGAGGTGGGCCAGGGTTCAGCACCACATGGCGCGCATATTTGATGTACAACGCACAGTTCATCAACTGAAACATCGCTGGCAGGATCTCATCAGCAGAGAGGGAGACTCGCTGGACCATCTTGGACTGGAAGTCGGTGGCCCAATTGGTAAGGAAATATATAAGAACACAATTGTTGTTTATTAAGAGGTCTACAGCAATGCCATACATTGCTCTGTCCATAATTAAACAAGAATAGGTGGTCTACTGGTCTCTGTGAAAATACATCATGAAATAAAATGTAAAATTTGCATGTTGTGAGGTACAGTTCCATATGTCGGAAACAAAAATGTTAATTTGATTTTGAATGGCATCTTTGCACATTCACAAACACACAGTGCCGAGGGTGGAACACTTTGTGTGAAGCAACAAAAAAGCTTCTTGTGTCATCATATCACTAGTAATGTATGAAGATAACGTGTGCATTCATTGCCCATGTAAATACGTCACATATGTGTGTGGAACTTTAACATCACAGCCCTGTTCCATAGGTGTTTCTGTGGGTGTTCACACTCAACACCCATGGACCATCAAAATTATCTTTAATATTTTGAAATGCAACATAATGTAAAGTCATTGCACTGCACACCAACACTTGTGTGATATATGTAGGCCCTATGGTGAGAAATGTACTCTTATCACATTTGTCAGAATGACTTAGGAAGCATGATGCATCATGCTACAAACATGTAGATAGTCAAACAACTATGGTGACTTATCATGTGCAAGAATGTGTCAATTTGTGCATTTACAAAATCAACTTTGTGACGCAGACATCTTTGCATCATTGTGCGAGTGTGTCTGCGTCAGGGACTTCTGTAAGTTCTGCTGGCGCAGATGCTGTAGATTTTAAAAACTGCTTTTAGCTTTTAACTGCTTTTAACTTACTATTTTCGTTCTGCCCGCATTTTTGTTGCTATTGTGCTGTGTGGTTGGCATTAGGCACTTTTGAATCGTGCTCGTGTGCTCCGACCCCGGTCCACCACAGCTTTTGCTGATTGAGTGGAGGGCGGACACGCACGACACACCCCCCTGGCACGTCAGACGCTGGACGGCAGGCGGAAGACTATTTTAACATTGATGCTACGGACGCGCAGCGGACTTCTGTAAGTTCTGCTGGCGCCGATGCTGTAGATTTTAAAAACTGCTTTTAGCTTTTAACTGCTTTTAACTTACTATTTTCGTTCTGCCCGCATTTTTGCTGCTATTGTGCTGTGTGGTTGGCATTAGGCACTTTTGAATCGTGCTCGTGTGCTCCGACCCCGGTCCACCACAGCTGTTGCTGATTGAGTGGAGGGCGGACACACACGGCACGACACACCCCCCTGGCACTTCAGATGCTGGACGGCAGGCGGAAGACTATTTTAACATTGATGCTACGGACGCGCAAGGGACGCGTGCAGCGGGCGCGCCTAAGGCAAGCCCGTCTGCGCTCGGACCGGGCTCAGGGCTAGTCCCCCTGGCCCTCTTGCCCCAGGGATGCTGTGTTATTCTAGAGATACACTGATGAGACTTGATCCATTGAGGGGGAAGGCGAGTTGCCCCAGATTCCCGCCTAGTATCCATCCCGAAAACCAAGCAGCCACATATTATGGCTCTCTCTATTAACCATCTGCCCAATTTGACAAGAAACAATTACAGGCAAATTGATTTGCCTGTCATTAAATGTCTCCTTCTTAACGCTAGGTCTCTGGTCAAACACAGTCTGGAATGTGCTCTCCTCATTGAGGAACATAACATCAAGATGGCATTCATAACCGAGTCCTGGACTGACGATTCCTCTGGCCCTGATATTGTGAAAGCATCTCCCCCAGATTTTCTTTGCCACACCCTTAATAGACCCTTAAAGAAGGGCGTAGGACTCGCAGTCATTTACCACAATAGTCTAAAGCCCTCCTTTAGCATAGCCTCCAACTTAGCGTGTGAAGCACTGTCAATTAGTGTAAGGATCTCTTCCCATGACACTTTTAAAACCATTCTCATCTACCGTCCACCTGGTCCCAGGGGTATATTTCTGGATTCCATTGATACTCTCCTGGAGGAGGGGCTGTGTGCCTCCTCTTTTACTATAATGGGGGACTTCAATTTTCATTTGGAGGATCCTTGGGACTCGGATAATATGAGGTTGAAGGAGATTATGAATGGAGGGGGCCTAGAGCAGAGGGTAACCAGTCCTACGCATGCATCCGGACATACCTTAGATGGAATTTTTTCCAACCATTCTAGTCTTTCTATTATTGAGGTATTACCACTTACTTGGACGGATCATGCTGCGATTATTTTTACGTTATTAAAGACTCCTCACTCCCAACATAAACTAAAACCTAAAGACAAGATAGCCATACGGTCTTGGAAAAACGTAGATAGCCTTGAACTAGAAAAGATCTTAGTTGCAACCGCCCCGATTCTCCCAGTTGAAGTGGAGGAGGCTACAGCCGCTTATTCGGGATGGATTGAGGCTGCATGTAACATCTTAGCACCGGTTAAACTACACATTCCCAAGCGAGCCCGTCCCTCTGCCCCCTGGTTTTCGGACAATCTACAAAAACACAAAACGGACTGCAAAAAGGCTCGAACGGGCATGGAGAAAGGGGTACAAAATTAACAACAAGGAGGCTTATAGAGCAAGCCTCGCAAACTATAAAACATTACTTATGGAAACAAAAAACGATACTTTGCGAAGCAGATCAATGAGGCCAAATTCTCATCAAGAGAATTGTTCAAAACTATTACTAAATTGACGAATCCTGATAGACCCCTAACACCTAGCAGTTCTGTCCTTTGTGAATCACTAGCTCTCTTCTTTAGAAATAAGGTGGAAGCCATCTTTTCCTCCTTTTCGCAACAGCAAAGAGGGGAGGTGGAGGTCTCAGTTAGGCCAGGACCAATTGTCATAAATTCTGTACCTCTGTTAGAGGGCTTCACACCGCTCGAGACGCAAGATTTAGTTAATCTCCTAAAGGCATCTCGATCCGGATCGCCCGTGGACCCGTGTCCAGTGTCAGTGATTAAAAGTGTCCCTGAGGCCATTGCCCCCATACTTACTCCTTTGTTTAATACCATCTTTAACGCTGGCGACTTTCCTAGGTCCTGGAAGTTAGCCTCAATACTTCCGCTTATAAAAAAAACGAAATTGGACCCTTTGGATCCTAACAGCTATAGACCTATCTCGCGCCTCCCATTACCGGCTAAAATGATCGAGAGGGTTATGAATGTACAACTCAGCACGTTTATTCAGCTCAATAATGTGCTAGATCCCACACAATTTGACTTTCGTGCTGAACACAGCACAGAGCTTGCCTTGATCAAAGCTACGGAGGAGGTGCGAGAGGCAATGGACCAAGGTGGCACAGCAATTCTGATTATGCTACATTTGTCAGCAGCCTTCGATACGGTCCACCATGAAGTTACGATGGACCGGTTATTGGCTGCAGGGGTGCAGGGTAAAGCCTGGACCCTCTTGAAATCTTTTCTGGCTGACAGAATTCAGACTGTGGACTTGGGTAGACATAGGTCTAAGCCGTTTTCCTTTCCTTGCGGGGTTCCGCAGGGCTCCTCGCTCAGTCCCACGCTTTTTAATATCTACGTGGGCCCGCTGGCAGCACTAATAAGATCTTATGGGCTCCAGATTACATCTTATGCGGACGATACACAAATTGTGTTGTCCTTACAGTGTGGCAAGGAACTCGAAACTGGCCTAAAATGCTGCGAATGCATGAAAGCTATTGCCGGCTAAATGTCCTCAAATTGCCTAAAACTTAATGCAGGCAAGACGGAGGTCATCATTTTCGGCAATAACCCCAACATCTGGACCCCTGATTGGTGGCCTGAAGAAATGGGAATCCCTCCGGCCCCCACTAGGAAAGCTAAGATCTTAGGGGTGATTATGGACAGTAAACTAACTTTTGGAGACCAGGTTAGTGGAGTTGTTTCAATAAGCTTCTATCTCCTCAGAGTTTTGAGGAAAATAACATTCTTTTTACCGGAGGAAAGCTTTAGGACGGAAGTTACAGCGCTCATCTTGTCCCGGCTGGACTATTGTAATAGTCTGTATGCGAACATTCATAAGAAACATCTAAATAGACTCCAGCTGGTGCAAAATGCGGCAGCCAGGCTGATTACTAGTACGCCCAAATTTGTTTCTGTTAGGAAGGAACTCAAGCAGCTTCACTGGCTACCAGTGAAACAGCGTGCTCAATTTAAAGTACTTTGCATGGTGTTTAAATCACTGATGGGCAGGGGCCCTGACTATTTGGGGAAACGTCTTCAATGGTATGTCCCGGGGAGAACATTGCGATCCGCAGAGGCAAAACAAGTGTTCGTCCCTCGATTTAAAAAAGCCACCTGGGGCGGCAGAAGTTTCATTGTTGGTGCTGCTAAAGCATGGAACAATCTGCCATTACATCTCAGGAATAACACTGAGCTCCTCTCCTTTAGGAGGGGGCTCAAAACTTGGCTGTTTTCCCAAATAGCCTTTTGAGCTATAGTTTTTTTAGTATACAGTTAGGCATCGGCCAGCGCCAGGACACCTTTGGGTAGAAGTGCGCTTTAGAAGCTTATTAACATAACATAACATAACATGATTCAGGCAAAGCACAGGCAAGATCCCAGGGATGCTACACATCATTGTTTAACTCTCAGTAAAAGGTGCTGTGGAAGTGTCCCAGCATTGACACAGTCAAAGTGCCAGTGACGCAACGTTGCTGTACTTTATCGTAAAAAAGTCACATGTTCTGTGAATTACCTGCATGTGTTATGACAATGTTTTGGGCACAATGCATACACTGTATATATGTCCGGCATTCACAGCTGATTGTACATCTGTTAATGTTTCATAGGTGGACCCCAGCCATATACACAAGGGGAGGTCGACACGTTTGAGGATCCCAACGCTACCAGTGAGTATCATTTATCAATGATTGTGATGTTGATGATGTGCAAGGTTCAAAAATTGAATTTGTCTGTGCCTACTTATAAATACTTCACAAGATGCAGCTGCTGTCTCGACTTGGCTTTCGCTATTCAAGTTCACATAACATGAGGCAACACATTGTGCATAGTGTACTGCGTGAAGACATGCCTGGACCTATGAAATCCCATGAAAGTGTCAGACATGCCTTCATGCAGTCCACAATGTACAATGCAGTGCCTATTGTCACTTTGACTGGAGTAGCAGAAGCCAAGTGGAGACAGCAGCATCAGTGGTATGAAGTTTTGAGAGGAAGTTAGTCTTACAACAGTCCTTACTACGTGGGAGTGGTGTGGGTGCGTCCAGTTATTTAACAGGAGGGTGGGCGGGGGTTGCAATGTGGGTGCAATGTCAGAATCAGCTGGGCCAGGCAAGTCCATGGATTTTAATGCAGTTGCAGAGATTACATGTAATACCCCGGAGTACAACAAAACAAAATATGCCCAGGCTCAGTGTGCATCATTGACATCTATCTCAAAATAACTATGCAAATTAACATGTGAGCAAGTTTAGCAATCTAACCATAATATGTTGTACATGCATGATTTTTCTGATGTTTTGGAAATTAAACATTGGATCAATCAGGCACTTTCAATATCCATAAAGAGACCGGACAAATTAATATGCAACAGAGGTCTAGGATTGTCAGTCTGCCTTGTGTCATTTCATGAGGTAATCAATTTGCAGTTTTAAGGACAAGATTTTATTGTGTCATGACGCAATTGAAGCACAACTTGTACTCAAGAAATGCCTTCTGAGTCCTGACTGTGTGAGACTGAATTTGTTCCACACAAATGTTTCCTTGGGCCATTTACATGAGGCCTAAATAGCTGTCAACAAACTGTAGCAAAAATGTAATGTGTTGTTAAGTGAACAATGTACCCAATACCCTGGATCTTGGTTTCCAGGTAGGGGCATGTGTGCCTAAATCATAAGCCCATGTGTACTTCACCCTGCTAGTAAGTACTACATGGCATGCTGCATGTCTGTCAATATAAGTAGTGGCATTCGTTAGATGTGGCATCATTGGTGCACCACAGAGCACATCTCTGCTTCTGACAAAGGTACTTGCAACGCCAGGCATAACTCTGTAAAGGTGTGAAATGGATGTACATGCGGGTCAAATGGCTTGCTAATATGATCAAAAATCAAATGGGAATGGATCACTTGTACCTGCTACCAGGGTTCAGGTGGTTCTACCCGTCATTGCTTAAACAACCCTCATTCACGTAAGCAGGTTGGTAAGCGGTATATCTTGGTTCTCCGCCTTAGTCAGATACGTGACAGCATCATCATAGGGTTTCTTTTATGCTTCCTCCACCTGGAGGGAACCACTGGTTATTCCAGTAGTGATCAGAAATCCAAAAATAAAAAGTGAGGGTGCTCGTGTAGAGTGAGTTTAAAAAGAAGTCCGCATGCCACCTAAACTAAGCCTTTATTCAGTTCGGGGCTTGGGAAAGAATAAAAATAGTGTTGTGCATAGTTGGACATGTAATGAGTCCGCTGCACTCGTCAGTCCAGAAAGATGGTCGACATGTTTCAGCCCCTTTGGGTGCCCCTGGAGGGGAATCAAGGGGCTTACATCAGGACCTATAAGTGATGGAGGAGATGGAATTGTCCAAATCCAATATTTGTCTCAGAGATCGTGTCTCTAAATTGAAGGTCAGAAGTACCTTAAAAGTCCTACTCAGGGCTTCATCGGGAACTGAAGGCGTGAATCGTTATGAGTTCCGTCATTTCCACAACTTGTGCTGATGCTGCCTTCCGGGTCCTGGGTTGCTAATATGATCTTTATACTGAACACACTGTGACACTGTCTGATCACAGCAGTAGTTTCAGCTCAAGGATCACATGACTACATGAATGCCACCTGGTGACCCACATAATGTAAATTTGTATGAACTGATCTGAGACCATGACATATATTAACTGGTTTCTTATGTCTATGAGTGTTGTTATCAGTTTTATTCATGACAACCTAGGATTTACTTGGAATCATGAGGTTTAGCAGATAGCACAGTATGTGCTGCACAAACTTTGCAGTATGGTTTTGGTGTGTGTGGCCCACACAGTGATCAGATCAATGGCACAATATTTGGATTCATCTCAAATGTACGCATGCATTGTCTATCTACATGTGTCAGTTATTTTCACATTGACTGACACATGTGTACTTCTTTCCAAAAGATAACATGACTGCAGAGGAGGAAAGAAATTTCCAACTTCAGAAGACGAGGTACTCACACATCTGTGAGGTGGCTAAGGGCTTCCGCTGGATGTCTCACCTCTATGAGAAACAGAAGGCAGAAAAGACATGGATGGCAAATGTCCCAGAAAAGAAAAAAAAATGCAAATGGCAAGGCGTCCTCCAAGGACATAGGCAGTGGAGGTGGGAATGTTTTGCAGGCTGGACCATCTCAAGCACCAACACCAGTCCCAGGCCCCGGACAGGCTGCACCCTCAACTTCTGGACAGTCTTGCGTCCAGGGGATATCCACCCAAGATGTGGATTTTTTTTAAACTCAAAATACGTGGCCTAGAATTACAGATGGCTACAATGTTGAAGAAAATGGACTACATGCAGAAGTGTATGGACCATATCATGAGCCAATTCTTGTGGCCATTTTGTATATAGTTTTTATTACTTCTGTTGTTATTTTACTTAGGATTAGTCATAGTGTAGGTGTAGCGTAGTTATATTAGGTAGTGTTAGGTAGGGTAGTTCATTTTTTTTACTTCTACATATGTTTAAATTTTATTAATATTCTATTTTTTCTATACTTTGGGGTGGGTGGGTGATGTAGTGTGTTGATACTTCTTTCATATAAAAAATATAAAAAATGATAAATAAAATGTACATGTGTTTTACAACTTTACATCTTAGTTTATGTATAGGATAAGTATGTGTATGTCCATTGTGCATTGATGTGTTAAGGGTGGGTGGGGGCTGATGTTTAGAGGTCTAACATGATACATGTTTAGCTTAGGATAAGTTAAGTTAAGTAAGGTAGGTTACTCATAGTTAGGATAGATACAGTTTTAGGTTTTAAAGATAGTTTAGTATAAGTTATATAGATAGTTTGTTACCGACTTTTATTACATATTTTCATTGTTAATAAAATTTAGGATTTTTCAAAATTTGTTCTTATTGATTGTTGGTCAGCATTTCAAAATGTTGATGTTTGAGTCAATGGGCACATGAAATGTAAACTAAATTTTGTGTTTGGCTGATTAGTTATTGCAAAATGTAGCAGGTCGCAGCTCCATGATGATGTATTTGGACATGTTATTTCAACCCTTGGGAATCAACAGTTTTGTGCAGACACTCTTGTGGCTTGACATACATATGGCTAATGATTTAACTAATGGCTATGAAGAGAACACTTGCATGTGTATGTATCAAGAATCAGTGTCAACTATGTTTAGTGATGATATATGTGGGTACATAGGTGTTGTTTCTTACACAGATGGACAGGAGGTACACCCTACACATTGTCAGTCTAGGTGTCGTTAGAGCTATTTCATGTTCATGGTCAACTAGTTATTGTATTACAAGTAGTAAATTCATACCACTGCCCACCACAATGTCAGTATACAGGACAAGTTGAGTGGCAATGATGGTGTATGGAGTACACATGTACAACTCTGCACACATCTTGGTTAATGGTATTACTAATTTCACTTGCTGTACATGTTGATTATTTTACATAGCATCATTTATGTTTTAAATTGCAATATTTGAACATGGATTGAAATATTGATATTGTAATACTTACCAGACATAGATCGAGTCCTTACACACTCTTTCACGGGTGCTCAAATTTATTTACACACAACAATCAAAGTGACATGGTGAAATGGTCAAACATAAAACAAGGGGACATTGCTCTTGTCACACAAGTTAGGAAGCTGCACTCATGTTGACAGTGTTGTGAGGATTGAAAAAAGCAAGTTCTCTGAACTTTGTTTTGTGAGGTAGACATTGTTATTGGCACAATGTTTTGAACTTCAGACATGAGTAAAATAATGATTGAGGGGCACAGGTGTAACCTGTATGGAGAGGAGATTGACTCTTGGTAATATTTGTCAACACTGGAGAGAAGGTTTTCTTGGTAAACAACACCTGTGACACTGTGTGATTTTAGTGTCCTGTCTTCTGCTTAAATTGAGTTGCAGTAGAGTCATCTTCATCAGAAGATTCGGAGTGTTGCTCAGTTGAATCTGTAGTTACAGGGTATGTGGGAGTAGTGAGACCAACAGCAGTGGCAGAGGAGGTTTGAGGTACAGCATTTTCCTGTGTCAAGATGTTAGGCATTAGCGCATTTATCAAAATTTGCTGGTTTCTGATGACAGTTAATAACTCTCTATGATACCCAGACATTGTTGCAAGGTAGGTGTCCTGCTTTTGCTGCATGCCACGTAGGATATCATAAATATTTTCTAGATGTTTTGCCAACTCCCTGCTGCCAGTTTGTGTTGGCATTTGTTCATGCCTCAGACTCATTATTGCAGATATGTTGGATAATGATTGGGCGAGGCCAGGGGTTGGATTGTTTAATGCTTGTTCCTGATCCATGTTTACAGATTCAGAGTTCAGGCTTCTGAGGATGGCCTGCAGTGTTCCACCCACACTCTCCACAGCCACATGCACCTCTCTGAGAAGGTTACGCTGTCACCCAACAGCTGTTCTTTGGAACTATAGCTGCGTATCCTCAAAGTCAGGGGGTGGATGTGTAGTGGCCGATACAGTGTTTGAACTTGTTTGTGTTTCTGCGGGAGCAGCAACCACATTGTTGTCACTCTCTGGAGTTGGAGAAGGTGACCGTATGGTGTATAGTATGTCATCAAGAGTGTCATGGTCTATTGTGGGCAGATCATCGTCCATCTCTTCAAAATCATGTGTGCCATCCACATGTTTGGATGTAGTAGGTGCATTTGCTGCAAAAAGATGGAAATGTGTTACTAGTGCTTGCATTTTTAATCTTTGCAATGTTTTAACAAACGCATCACGTGTTTTTGCAAGGATGATCTCTGTGTCACAGTCAAGTGATCTATGTTGTGATGCAGACCGAGGATCAAGACTTTCCCCCCCTTGCATCATCATTGCACCACTTATTGTTACGATATCGGTGCGGGTGGTGGTACTTATTTTTACTGACTTGCGGACATACACTGTCTTGCTAATGTTTCTCTTGGTGGTATGTACACTTTTATGCCAACACTGTGAAGTAATTTTTAAATTAGTGTGTGATTGCAGTGTGTTGGCCTCATTTGCAGCACCCCATACTACAACCCTTCTGATATTTTGCCATGCAACATCCTTACAACATTATGGTGCTTGAAAAATTTACTTCCGGCACAGAGGCTTTTTTTACGAGCACCTTGCACCACCAGTGCATCAATTTTAATCATGTTAACAGTGACACACAGGCAGCACAAGTGGCTTGTTGATCACCCCCTATATTTGTAGGCACATTGCCCAATCAGGCAGCCTTGCACCATGGTGATGGGATGCCAGCTTGGTGGTTAGATTGTTTTTGTGCATGAAGGGGCACCTTCATGCACATGAACAATCTGTTGGTGTGAATTCATCTTCCGATGCATGCTGTGGAATCCATTAGGCATTTGACTGGCATAAATACGCTGAGCACATATGAACATTCCTCCTTTTCCTCCTACTAGGCCAGCTGTTGGGTGGCATAGCACTCAGATGCATTTTCTGAATGACAATTGGTCATTAATCTGAACAATGCATCAGTGGACAAGGGTGTTGCATGAAAATACCCACAGCAAGACACGTCACACCACTGACATGCCAAATGTAGCATTTACAGGTTGTTATTTACAGGCACAGGTTCAGACACGCAAGGTGGCTTTACCTGTCTTTCTTCAGCACACACACAAGTGTACACCACTGGTGTCTCACACAACTTATTGCTCGGGTGGGACAACAGGATTGTGGACCTTATTTATGAAGTCCTTGCGCCAACGGTCCATCACTTTAAAAATTTGAAAAAGTGACATACTGGTGGTGCAAGGCCCTTCATGAATACGGTCCAGTATATCTGCACCATCAGAGAGAGACATGGCAGGGCTGTTTTAACATGTGCAAAGTGTGATTGTCATAGGTGATTTACTTATATTGAGAATAGTTGGGATTGGGGACAAGTCCCAGTACACCAAGATGCACACAGCAGACTGTGGCACAGGGACATTTCTAGCTCAGATCACCACCATGACCCTTTACTCAAATATGTGCACTTATTGTGACTTACCCGTTGACTGCTCTTGACTTTCTAAGGCTGCACTGTCCTGTCCCAATATTCCAGTGACCAACTCCTCTGGTATGACAGCTGCCACACGCTCCTCCAGGGCCTCCAGAGCCTCCTTTTCTGCTGGGCTACCTCCTCCTGTTTGTAAGGCTGCCTTATGGTTTGCCGCAAGCTTTTCTTTTGTTCTGCGCTTGCAGTCGTGCCAGCGCTTTTTACAGTCGATGGCAGTCCTCTTAGCTTGTCCTATACTGTTTATCTTCTGGACAATGCTCTCTCATATCGCCTCCTTTTTGGTAAGTGGCAACTTCGAATGCACGAAGAGCTGGTGCTGGTAATTGGTCACCTCAGTGACCATGATTTCATTCTCCTCCTGACTATGGTTCGATGTGCGCTTCCTCTTTGCCACAGTCTCAGCATGTGCATCTGGGCTTTTGCTGCAGGTGGATGCTTGAGGGTCCTGACTACTGCAGTGTCCTTCCTGGTCCATTGCAGACTCCTCTGTGGTCCCTAAAGTTTGTTTTTTTATTTGTGTGGGTTTTCGGTGCCTTTTTGCTGCTTCACGCAGTGGTTATTGTCGCAGGGTGCTTGGGCTGGCGTTGCGTGACGCAACACTGCCTTACGTGACTTTTTGCAGCAGTTGCGTCCGGCTGACTTGCAGCAGTTTTCTGGCACTTACGTCAGATATTTTGACGCAGGCTGCCGCTTTGTGCCACGTTCTTCCAAGATGTAAATTTGGTGCATCCGTGGCGATTTGCGTTGCCGCAGTGGCAACGCATTTTTTTTTACTCATCGCTGAGTTGCGGTAGCGATGCGTCACTTCTTGTAAATCTGCCCCTTAGTAAATATACACTTAAAAGTGGCAGACTGAGATTTGCATAAAAAAAATTATGCCTCCTTAAAGCAGGCTTAATGTTGGTGAATTTGTCTCTATACGTTTTCAGCTTTGCTTGTATGTTGTATTGTATAGCTCACATTCAAATTTGAAAATGAGCATGTTCCAAGGCTGGCAAAAGTGCCCTGCTCTCTCCCTTTGACTCAATGTAAGACAGTAAGGGGGATATTCACAATGACTGGCGATAACTATCACCAACGCAAGTTATCGCCAGTTATGTTATTGCCGCCTAACCCTGAAATCTATCGCCATTTTAGCGCCGTATTATCAAACCGACGCTACATGGCGATAGTACCAGGGTTAGGCGGTGAAAACTGCTGATAACATATGCGCGATGGCGATAGGGAAACCAGCGTTAGAGGGCCTTAACTAGCTATCGGCCCATTCTCGTCAGAAAAGTCCCTTCTTCCCTCCCGGCGATGAGTCCTTGACAATATGCCCCATAGTGTGAGGAATGAAACTTGACAGCAGGTCATAGGGAAGAGGCAAATCAGATGCTGATGATTCGGTGACTTGAAATGGCCTCCCGCGACACGAATAATGTATAATAAATGCAGAAGGAGTGCTAGTTTATGATGTTTTCCATATAGCTCTGCTTCTACATGAACTCGGCGAGGAAACATGGGTGTGTGACTGGTACAGTTACTTGGATTATCATGTGTGTTCTAAGTCTGTGCATATATCATTCACAGTATAGCCAACACTACCAATTAATAGTTTTGCTAAGCATGAGTCCATTGCAAAGCCGCAACCAGCAATGATTAGAACAACTCTGCAAGGTTGCAGGAATGAGTTTTATTTACTGTAATTTGGGGATAAAATTCCCTTTGCATTTTCTGTTGAGATGTGGGCACAACGCCCATCTCTGTGCGCACAGGCAGTTTTAATGCTGAAAGGCTGAGCATCTCTTGGGACATGCTCTCCTCCAATGCCAGCGCAGCGCATCCCAGTGATTGTGTGCTGTGAGAGCTGTGGCTGCGACTGTGAGCGAGGCTACCTGGATGGGGGCGAATTCACTGCATCTGTAAATGCCACCAATGCAGGTGTTAAAGGACCAGTGCTGATGCTGGCACCATTCTCCTGAGGTCAATAACAAATACTGCAGCGGAAGATTCCACAGCGAGTAAAAGCTGTGTAAGAAGTAAAACATTTCTTCTTAATCCTATTATTGTGAACTACACTGAAACTATTTCCAATAACTCAGGCTGATATTGTGGTTTGTGTCTGAATTGCAGCAATACCTGTAGGGTAAATTGTGTTATTGTCCGGAATAATGCGTTTCCAAAAAGGGAGAGAGGGGACAAGATATGGAGCCTTCTTTGGAAGTTATTAACCGCGCAAACAAGATGTACATTCTATACAAAGGAGAGGCAGTCTCTGGTACCTTCAGTAACAACAAGCATTGGCAGATTCAATCGGTTTCACTTGTGGTGTATAGTATTTGTGTATTGATTTTATAGCTGTTTAGTCTTTATCCATTTTATTATGTAGTGTGCCAAGATAATAATTTATGTATTGTAAATTTATACAGCACTTTCATCCGAAGCGCTTTTTGCAAAATATTCATTGGAAAATTAATATTTGTAGGACACATACCTTAACATTTATAAGACAATTATAAGTATACAATTATTATAATGAAGTCAGAATGCCAGCTCATTTTACCGACCTCGGAAGGATGAGAGGATGGGTCAACCTTGCCAAGATTCAAATCTATGATCTGCAGACCAGACGCAGATGTCAAGAGCAATAGCCCGATGATTTGTCCACACTTCTAAAATGGTAAACGCAGCTTTGCTACAAGCCAGTCCACAAATTATTTTCACAGCTCTACATGTCAATGTAGCTAGTAGTTACAGATGAAAATTAATTATTATTTAGAATCAGGTACCCAATAATCCGTTTATAATTCCCTACTTCCGAAGAGAAAACCACACCCCCTCCACATCCGAGAAGCTCAAAAGACCCATTAACGCTGACACCTTAAGGCATAAGGCTTGGCAATTGCAACAAATGCGACTTTTATAGGGTAAATCATTAGCACACTGAGGGGCATATTATCAAGGACTGGCGATACCTATTGCAAACGCCAGTTAGCGGCAGTATATTTATCGCCGCCTAACCCTGAAAACTATCGCCATGTTAGTGGCGTATAAACAAGACGTCGGTACATGGGGATAGTAACAGTGAACAGGTTGTGAAAACTGCACGCTAACATCAGAGCGATGGCGATAGGAAATACCTGCTTTAGTGGGCGATAACTAGCGAGAGGCCCATTTGCGGCTAGAAAACTCACGTTAGTCAGTCCAACTTTCCAAAATTTCCTTGCCGCTAGTGCAATAAGAGCCTATCAGTCAACCGCCAATAGTAAATAGGCAATAAATACAATAGACATGCAGAATGTAGCATACAGGAACAAGTGCAGCACACATCAACAACGCCTGCAAGCCATCCAACATCCAGGATGCCCACAATGAGAGCCATGATGCCTCGCTGGACCTAGTCTGAGCCTGGATGCCTGCTGAAGTGCTGACTGGATGGTGCGGAGGAGCTGTGGAGTTGATGATCCGTGGCGGTAAACATTGATGTGCTGATGATCGTCCGTACCTGGTGGTGAAGTATGTCAGGATGCATGGAGACACGTTGCTGACCTGTGTGAGAAGACCGCCTTGCGACCCTTGGAGCTGTTGATGGTAGAGGCACTCATGCGCACCAACGTAGTGAGGTACGCATCGCATACTACAATCCAACACTACACCGGGGTGCATGGAGGGGATTAACAATGGTGTGTGCCGTCTCACTGCATCACATGACGGATGATGTTGGGCTGGCCGTACACTGTGGAGGGTGAGTCCTCTGTGCTACGCCGAACTTGTGTTGCGTGAGCGCTGCAACGTCACGCCTAAGGGGGCCCTGCTGCGTCAACTGCATCTGGAGGCCCACCAGCGGACTAGCCGGCGACTGCTGTACCCAGCCTAGTGAAATACACACCTGGCTGATGCTCCTGCTGGCTGAATCACAGATTTGAAGAGAGTGCAGTGGATTGCGCCACGGTGTCAATGTCCAGGTAAGAAGAAGGTGGGACGCATAGCGCAGGAGGGCCGTGGGTCAAGTTGCTCAGGCCTATCACACATAGTTGACGCCCCCCAGGGGCGTCTCTTCCGCTATGGCGGAAGAGAGTTGCCCCACTGCCTCAAGCAGTGCAGAGGAGTAACAATCATCACATGATGATAACTAACTGATGTAATCATGCTATGTATCCTCAGGGGGTGGGAGGGTGGGTAGGACTTCTCCAAACACGGAGCAGGGCATGGGTGGATTGGCATGCCCACTCAAGTGCACAATGACTGTTTTGTCGGCCCACTCAGGCTGCACAAAGCAGTCATGCGCACTTCCCTGTTTGCAATGCAGGCTGCATTACAGCCTGCATGGAGAATATGCCCACCCCTCCGGCCCCTGGCTGCATGACTTGTCCCATTGCAAATTAGCAATCACACTGCCGCATTGCAGCTTTGGGATTGACTCAGAGGAAGGAGCCTGGCTTCCGAATTCCTGTTCCTGGAAGCAGACGCAGGGCAGCATGAGCTACAAAGACACGTGGCCCGGATTTGAGGTAAGACTTCCCTCATTTAATATTTACGACACCCTCTCACACACACATCCCCGCGTCCAGGCACCATCCAGTATTCTTTGCGGCGTTTACCACCTCACAGCTGTCCAGCACCTCCCCCCAGAACTTCTCAATGGTGGCCGCTGTGCACACATGCACAGCTGGATTAACACTCGTGTGCCAAAGGCACATACGTATTTACAACGCATAACATGACTTTGCATTCCATTTCAATGCATACTAATACTAGGCACATTGCAACAGTAGGTTAGGTGTTGCATTGCGGAGACATGAACATCACTATTCCCACTCCAGCGAGTGCAACCCTAAATTAACGTTTGCACCCCAATCCCAAACGTGAACCCAGAAATTCCTTTTTGAGCACCCAATACACACCCAAAACTCAAAATTGACCCAATTGCACACCCCAAAAATCATATTTTACCCCAAATCACACCCCAAAATTCATATTTTACCCCAAAAATCATGTTTTACCCCAAATCACACCCCAAAAATCATATTTTACACCAATCGCACACACAAAATTTAAAATCCGACATCCGATACCCATACACACACAAAATAATTTAAATTACCCCATTACTGACATCACAATGTGTTGTTTGAGTTGCGTAGTTAATGATGTACTGCCTGCGTTGTACTGGACGTCTCCAATGCCAAAGGCAAACCATAGCCTGGCCCGTCTGCATCCGTCTTCCCCTGGACCGCGCTCAGCACCAAGGAGCCCTCCTCTTGGACACTCTACCGCTACGACGCCAGCACCCTCCTCGCCATCAACCCTGGACGCTACATCGCCTGCCAGGATCAACATCTGCTCCGGACCGGACACCGCCATTGCCATCACTGACGGCTGCATTATCACCCGCAAGGAGCAGCCTGACCTTCAAGGGCAAGGCATTGCCATCACCTACAGAGGCACACTCCAACTGACCACGCACTCTATTGACCCTAGGGTGACCATGGACCACCTCAACTCCCAGATCCGGACAAAGCCCAAGCACATCCACTGCGGCACACTCATGTGCAGGACCCCCGGACATTGGACCCCCATTCTCATATACCATTGTTGACCTCATTGTACCCCAGGATCTCCCATCCACCGACAACATCCTACTATGTGATCTCAAGTTCCACCTGGACAACCCCAGTGACCAGGACACCACCGCTTTCTGGGGAAGGTCACCAAACATCAGACGCAAGCAGCAACTCACATCAACAGGCCACATAGCAGGACACAGTCGAGCACGTCACCGCGGCAAGCGGGAGCTTAAACTACAGCAACAACACCGGACTCTCCTGGACCAACAATCATTGGATACATCACGTCTTCACCTTGCCCACCGGACGCCAACGCCATCATCGCAACCCCTCGCAGCTGGATCAAGGCCACTGTTGGACGTCTCGGCAACACTCTCAGCACCAACACTCTGCCACTGCTTCTAAACGATGACACTGCAGCGCACAACCAACACCAATGGATCTCCAACAGCGTCGACATTCGGGCACCCCTCATGTACTGCACTGCGTCAGTACCTTCCGCCTACCTGATGGCAGGCGTGAGGGTGACGCAGTGCCACGGGGATAGGCTGGCCCCATGCATTGCTGGAGTTGCATCATGGTTGTGACACAACTGCAGCAATGCGTGACTTTAGCGCAGACAGATACGTCAGGATTCCTGACGTAACTGTCATTACTTGCGTCATGGAGCGCTGTCCAGTGAGTACAGAGCATCCATGCTGTTGCAGCGCAGTCTTGTCGCAGCGCTGCAACACTTTTCATGACTGGGGCACAGGAATGCGCACTATCTTATTGATGGTGCGCATTCCTGCCTTGTAATTTTGTGGCAGGGCAGCGCAGCAACATTGCTTGCAGTGCGGTCCAGCAACAAAACCTGCTGTAATGAGGCCCCAATGGTTATCTCCATTTTAAGACCAAATATTTTCTGGTCTTAAACAACTGCCTCTAGTTGCAGGTCATCTTAAATTAAGGAGTCCCCTTGTGAATAGGGTGATGTTAGTGTTAACGGCAGATTTTGCAAGGGAACGCCTCCCTTGCATATCATTAGCGTTATTTATCGCTGACAGAAGTTGCAGATATTGTAAAAGTGTAGTTTTCGCCTAAAAGCTGTTGCTAACTGCTGTTAGCGGCAGCTTGTGAATATTGCGATAAAAATATCGCCGCTTTATCTGCAAAAAAGTGCCGCTAAAACGGCGATATTGGCTTGTGAATATGCCCCTAACTTTTTTTGCTGTGATGCATTGCTACACTTCTTTGTAAATTTGCCCGTAGTATCATTTGTTCACATCTCTAAACTAATTCCAGTCCACAATGGAACACATCACAATACCATATGGCAAAGAAAAATAACACAACAAAAATACAGGAGGGCACACTACAACCAAACAGTCCACACAGAATGCAACACAACAACCACAGTACTAAAGAACACCAACACGAATTAATAATGCGTTACAAAAATACATCAGCAAAAAAACAACACAAAACATCATTACAAAAAGAAAACGGTAGAAAAAGATCATACACATTCCTTTCACAAGCTTCCCCTTTCAGAACCATTCTTTCCCGATACGCTTTTAAAAAGTGTTTGCACCAAGCACCACCTTACTTACCACCAAGCACATAAAATAGCACCAGACAAAACTGATGTGTGATCCTGCCCCATTTGTCTGCTTTACAGAAAAAGCAAGACAAAGCACACGAATGAAAAGAGCCGGCGTTGTCGTGCAAGAGAAGAACATGAGTTCATATAATCAATGTGTCAGGCAATAAAATACTACACAATCGTTCAAAGTGAATTAGATTATTTAGAGAAAATTGTGCTGATCCAGACAATTGTTTTATTTTAAAACTCGACCTGCTTTGAGGCATTCTATAATGAAGTCACTGATCATATCTTTCATTAAAACCACTCGATGGCAGTATTGTATTACTTTGGCCTCTGAAGCAAAGTAAACCACACGTGTTTAATTTTGTAGAGAGCCCATGAACAAACCTTTTACAGTGAATAACCCGCATTTATTTTCACCTATTACTATATGTAATGATCGTTTTACATGAACACGTCAAAAGCATGTATCAATCAAAATAAAACGGTTGTATTATAAACGAATATGCACTGAAGGAAATGTACAAATAAATGTACAAAGAAAGGCAATGCTATTCATGTACAATTGTACACAGCTTGTTCCTACCGAAAGTTAGCCTGGAATGAAGAGGCTCTTTAGAACATTCAGGCCTGGAATTCATAAGGCACGTTATTTTGCCCTATGGTGGTTTTGCATAATGTTTACGGTTGCACTGGTGTATGCCCGAACAATTAATTTCTGTCATACCTGGACGCTAGTCACAGCTCCAGCATTGTTTGTTTTCCACCAATTGTTTTCATTTACATCGCAACTGTTAAAATGAGCTTGGCTATAAAAACCATTACTTTCCGTGTTGACTGCCGAATCACAAGTGTATCATTAACTTAAGTTGAAAGTGCTGAACCACGAAATTGACATTGTTATGGGACATGCGCTAACAAAGCACAGTAGTGCATGTAAGGAAACGCAGTGAGTGCTGGCTCACGTGACACAAGAGGCATAAGAGAAATTTCCGCCTTCAATCAGGAGAAAAAGGTTGCAACTTGCTCCGAAGATGGGGGCACACTGACTCTGTGTACACAGAAGGGGGGGGGGGGGAGCTGAGGAGATTTAGGGGCATATTATCAAGGGCTTTATCGCCGCTTTAGCGGCACTTTTTGCCGCTAAAGCGGCGAGATTTATATCGCCCTATTAGCAAGCTGTCTCTAACTGGCGTTAGCGACAGCTTTTAGGCGTTAGCGGGCGGGATTCACATCGCCTTGCATGTCAGCGATAATTATCGCTAATGACATGCAAGGAAGGCGTTCCCTACTAAAAGCGACTGGAAACAGTCGCTAACTCCACTACCCCCTATTAGCAAGGCAGGCGAAGCGATAAAATAATTCGCGCTAAACGCGTTTATCGCTATATTTTATCTCCTGCTAGTGAGGATGACTTACCTGTTTAAAGTATAGGAGGTGGATTCTAATGCTGAATCCACCTTAGCGATAATGCGAGAATATCACTGCTTTTCCAGCGATATTCTCACATTTTGCCGCTATTGCTGGAAATTTTATCGCTATGGAGATAAACCTTGTTAATAGGGTGTTATCTCAGCGATATTTTCCAGCGATAGGCGGCGTTAACCAAAGTCGCGCTAAGCGCGGTTAGCGATAAATATCGCTATTCCTTGCTAATATGCCCCTTAATGACTGACGAGGGCAAACTCCCCAAATATAATAGACAAAACACACACGAGCCCTCGGGTCTAACAAGAAAAGACAGTGATGGCTGACGAAGAAAAAGGCGTCCCTTTAAAGGACGGTTTCCCTCACCCACCAAAGGTGGCATGCGTCATCATTGGGGAACCTCCTCGCACCATGAAGCCTAGGCATGGTGCGGGCTACAACCCCCTCGCTGCGAGGGAGGAGCTCAGGGAAGTTTTTGCATGTAAGAGGGGTTATTACTAAAACCCAATGTGAGCTAAAGGTATGTGGTGAGGGACGCAGTGCTAGTGATGAGGTGAATTAAAACTAGCTACAGGGTTTCCCACATGTCTTTATTCTGGCTACCATGAGCTAGGATTAAAAAAAAAGAAGATACAACGGCAACCATTAGCTCCAACCGTACTAAACTCAGATCGACATGTTTCAGCCAATGACCTAGAAAATGTTGTGGCTTTCTTCAGGATCTTGTTTGAGCTACTGCCGTAACACTGCCCAATGAACGTTTAAACTTAAAATCAAAAAAGTGGTGAGGATAAGTTTGTTATTCCTTTAAATTTGTTTATTGATACTCTTTCACTTCCTACGCAGTTCATTTCTATTTCGGCAATGCAGTGTATGACCCGGTAAAATCACCAGTAACTTCATTACTCTGAGTCCAGGTCTTCCTGTCCATGTCCTCACAAAGGGAGCAGTTCATCAGAAACATATTGCCAAGCAAAGTCAAAAAGTTCCTCCAAGATGGCTGCCAAATCACGGCATGCAGAAAAAGGGGAACTTGGAATAATCACTTCCTGAAATAATCTAAAAAGTTACACTATAAGAAGGAAACAAACACGCTGAGATAGCAGGTGGAAGGACTTAGGTGGAAGGGCTTAGGACTGGGACAGGAAGACCTGGACTCAGAGCAAAGAAGATTATTAGTAAGTAACTGGGTTATTACCTCCTCGCGTTTTCCTGTTCCAGTCCTCACAAAGTGAGCCTATACCCAAGCAGAAGATAATTGGTTCCTATAGAAGGGAGCGACAATGAAGAAAACACACATGACCGCACTCATGTTGCACCACCCGTGAATTTAATAAATACTTTGTAAATTAAAGACCATAAACAGAAGAAAAAACATAAGAACCAAACTCAGTTGATTTTGCACCCCTCAACTGGAGCTGGTAATGAGAAATAAAGGTTTTGCAGAAGCCCATGTTGCAGCATTACATATGTCTCTAATTAAACATTGCCCAAGTAAATCTGTCTTGGACAATGGACAGACTTTAGCTGATTCATAAGCTTGCAAAATTGACAATTTTGTCCACCTTGAAAGGGTGGATGTCGATGATTGAAGACCTCTACCAGAAAGGCCGTATGTCACAAACAATGAATCAACCTTACAAAAGGTACTTGTTCTGTACAAGTAAAGTGAATTTGCCCTAAGAATATCCAACATATGAAGTAATTTCTCCTATGGGGAAGAGGTTCCAGGATAGAAGACTAGAAGGACTATGGGGCATATTAGCAAGACCGGCGATAAAATTATCGCCGTTTTAGCGGCAGGAAACTGCCGCTAAAACGGCGATAACGAGCTTGATAATATGCGTTATGGAATTCCAATAGAAGCCCAGGTTAGATGTCCTGCACATCTAACCTGGGCTTCTATTGGAATTCTATAACGTATATTAGCAATTCCATTAGCGGCAGTTTCCTGCCGCTAAAACGGCGATAATTTTATCGCCGGTCTTGCTAATATGCCCCTATGTCTTCTTCACAGTGGAATTTAGATGGAAATTAGGGAGAAAAAGAGGGCTTGAGGAGAGAATGATTTTATTTTTACAAAGTTGTAGGAACGGAGGAGAGGCAAGTAATGCACCAAATTCACAAGTCCTATGACCTGTGCCAATGACCACCCGGACTAAAACCTTGGTCGAATTATTTTTTAAATCAGCAGATTGTAACAACGCAAAAGGAAGATCTATTAATAAATTGGGCACTAATTGAAGGTCCCAGGAAGGAACTGAACAATGTGAAAAAGGTCTCTGAAGATAGAAACTCCTCAGGAGATGAAATGCCAGCAGAGCAAGATTGGCGCCATCTGGTCCTTTGAAAGTCTGATAGATGCCCAGTGGGCTCTGATAGTTAAAACTGCCAAACCCAACTTGAATCCATCCCACAAGAATTGAAAGCACTTAATAGGGTTACGAGTGCTAGAAGAAAAACCTTTAGTTGCACACCAGGTTTCAAAATGTTTTCATTGACATCTATAAGATCTAAGGGAAGAAGGTTTCCTCAACAACAAAATACTTTCAGGAACATCGATTGAGCAGCTCTGTGCCACCAAAGTTAACCTTCAAGTGCCGCCCCCCCAACTTCAGGCATGTCCGGTAGTCTAGCCTCAGAAGGGGAACTCTCACCAGCAATAGATGAATGGGAAATTGCCAGTGAGAGTTCTGCTTCATTTCCAGGTAGAGGGAAACCAGGGTCTCCTGGACCACTGCAGAAGTTCAAGGAGCACCACCCCATGATACTAGTTCAAGTTCAAGTTTTATTTATTTATGATCTTGGAACTCCAAAGAGATCCACATAAACCGAAAGACCAACAACATATAAAAAAAATTGTGCAACATAGTTTCTATAATCATAAGCAAAAGCTGACAGTAAAAATCTCCAAATACAAAACATTAAAATATTTTATACAATAGGACATAATTACAATATCCTTTATGCCCTTAATATTGTATAACATCAGTTTAAAACCAAAGTTAATAATTGCTCCCTTCATATAATGAGCGTTAATACAAATTTAAAAAACACTTAAAATAGTTAAAAATCCTATGACAGAACATTTCATTTGTTGGCTCATAAATAGAATCAGTTAGTGCAGAGGCCGAGAGAATAGATAATTGTAAACAAATTAGTCTCCTCCATTTACGCCGACACAATAATAAAGCGGGGCAAATAAATAGCAGATGATTAACATCCTGAATGGTGTTATTACACAGATTACAAATCGGGGAAGAACCATACCATTTAGACAGTACAGTATTTAAGGGGAGCATACCCTGCCTCAATAATAGCCAAAAGTGGTGCACTCCATGGGCAGATTCCAGGAAATATAGTCCTGTACTTTATTTATCACACAGGAGTCTATGGCCGGGTGGATACCCCTCTTTAAAATGCGTGCTTCCCTATCCTTTGTGTAACTTAATTCCCAAGTGGCCTGTTTCAAAGTGGCCCTTAATTGATATGACGATAGGGTGAAGAGCAGATACTCATCCAGTTGCAGCAAATCAACAGCAGTCCTAACATTTTTACGAATTAATGACTTCTCTTTTAAACTTTCTAATATTTCTTTCTGAATTAAAAATCTTAATGTACCAGGATCACCATTTACCAGGCTTACAACCCATCGCACTATCCCCGCAAGACCCTGTACCCAACTACTTCTTAAACCAAATTCTAACCTGAGAGCAGCCACAGGGCAAGCAGAGTTGACTGAGGCTAGGCTCCTTAAAACTTGGCCTTCTGTTGTATTTAAAAAGCCCCATTTCTCTACATCGAGCAATTCGATACCATACAACAGCGAAGCAGGGATTTTTGCATGAAAAACCTCTAATAAAAGTGCAAAGTGTCTTTCTCCAGAAGATCTATAGAGGGAGCCCAAGCTTTTCCCCTGAGTAGTAGCTTTACGGATGTTATTTTCTATATGTGCTTTGTCACTTAGGTTGCCCACACTATTTTTCCCAAAAAGGTGTAAGATTTTACAAGTTCCAATTTTTGTCCACCAGACCATACGAAATTCCCGTGCTGCAACTTTTTTCTTCCATGCATGCACATGATTTTACTTTTAGATATATTAATCTTTAAATAGTGGGTCTCTGCAAATTTATGAAGTGCCTGCAGACGACTATTTAATCCCCTAGGTGTTAGATCCAATATTATTATGTTGTCTGCATAAAGTAAACATTCAATCGGTTTCCCCCCGAGTAACAGGGCAATGCCCTCACTTTGAGCCAAATTGTGAGGAAGATCAAAGATATATAAGGAGAAAAGTAGAGGAGCCAATAGACATCCTTGTTTAAGGCCATTTGCAGTAGGGATGGTTTGGGAGAGACCTCTTTCCCCTCCCATTAGGACTTTACACCAAGTGTCCGTATGGAGAGCACGAACTAACTCCAAAAGGGTGGCCGGCATACCCAGGTCTGACAGTTTTCTCCACAACAGAAGACGATCTACTTTATCGAATGATGTGGAGAAATCTATAAAGGCTGTATACACCCTTCCTCCTCTAACTTTAACATATTTTTCATTTATTACCTGTAGTGCAGTTAGGTTATCAATTGTTCCATGCTTTATCCTAAACCCGGTTTGCTCCAATGGTAGAATTGTAACCGCGTCCACCCAGTCATTAATTTGGGTCAAGAGGCATTTAGCAAAAACTTTACCCACTGCGTCAAGAAGCGCAATTTGACAATAGTTGTGAGGAGCATCTCGATCTCCTTTCTTGAACAGAGGGACTATTATACTCCCCTTCCAAGAAGGGGGAACCATTTTGTTTTCATAGCAATACTTGAACACCAAATAAAGAATTTTACTCCACAGTATACTATTTTGTTTTAAAACTGTGATTGGTAATTCATCGGGGCCCATCGCTCCTGACGAGCGCATCCCCCTGATCGCCATTTCTATTTCTTTTTCAGAAGGCGGTCCATACGATGAGGGGTCTTCCTTTGGTGCGATGTACTTAATTGCCATTGCATTATCTGCATATAGATCCTGAATAAAGCTAACCCATTTATGTTCTTCAATGGCCACAGGGAGTGGTCGAGATCTAGCTCCACATCCCTCCCCGATGAGAGACCAAAGGGTTCTTACCTGGCCTTTAAAGGCTGCTTCTCTCAGTTTAATCCAAATGTTATCTTCCCTCTCTTTTCTTAACTTAACCTTTACCCGAGTCCTCCTCCTTTTTAATAATAATATTCTATGATATCTTTCCGAGGAGTAATTCTGTTCCCTAACTAGTTTATTTATTTCAAGATTTAACGGTAGGACGAGTCCGGGGACTACTTTAATGCTTTTTCTTTGGTTCACCTGCTTTGCAATTTCTACCGCTTGACTCATGAATGTGTTAAAACTTGCAATTTCTTTTCCATTCCAACTAGGCAAGTTCTCTAAGGTGACCTCTAAGACACTGCCCAGGCACAAGATGGCTTTGTTATCCCAATGACATCTCCCTGTTTTCTTAGCAAAACTAACAGACTCACCATTTAATACCCATGGATTGTGCGAAAACAAATTTAAATTTACGATAAGAGTTAGTAGTTTATGGTCACTACAGAAAGAATTAGAAACCTTTAGGTATTTTAATAAGAAGAAGGAGGAACTTCCCACTACCACATAATCTAAGATAGATTTGCCACTATAAGTTTTACAAGTAAAAGTTGCCGGTGTATCCGAGGGAAATCTTCCATTTACTATAATGCCATCAACCTTCGTTAATTCATTAATAAGCATTTTCCCTCTCTTATTAGTTCTTATATTTTGTGGAAAAAGCACTTGTGGGATATGCATGGATTCTTCTTTTTCTTTATTTCGGAATCTATCCAAAGTAGAATTAGAGATTTTACAATTCAGATCCCCTACCAGAACTATATGAGGGGGAAGTTCTACATCATTAACTTATTTAATGTAGGAAAAAACCGCCTTTAAGAGAACATCATGAGAGGCATCTGGCGGAATATAGGCATTTATCAACATTAGTGGTGGACTTTTTACATTATTATCAAGATTATACAACATTATTGCCAAAAAAAGATTACTAGGATCTTTATAGTAATCGTAATTCCATTTTATCTTATTTGACAGTAAGCAGGCCACCCCTCCCTTTGAATGTCCCCTCCTAGACGGGGTTGCTTTACAATCTAAAGTGAAATAATCCCTACATAGCAGTTCCTCTGTTCACCAGGTCTCCTGAAGACAAATCAAGTTTGCATCTAACGCACTTAAATATAGTAACTTCTCCCTACTATTATTTATTCCTGCAGCATTCCAGGATATTATTTTTAGTTCATTGCTAGAAGGATGGCTGTTGTAGATGTTTACTGTTAGATCTGCTCGATAGTACACCAGGTAACCAATTCCATTTTGGACTCTCTTCTTTAGCATTCCATTTAAATGAAAGGGGGGCATTCTTTAAGTTTCACTTGTCTACCATTTTTAGTAATACAGAACTTTAATTCCTCTGTTTCATGCAAGCAATCTCTACTGTCTAAATGTGAGTGAATTGACAGAGACCTATTGTCGAGGGCTCTATTTCGGGGTGTCTCAAAGAGTGGAATGACATCAATCCCCCTGCTTTGGAGGCCTTCTGACCATTGTAATATAAGATTTGCAATAATTTTGGAATTAAACCTTACCCTCGACTTATAACCAACTTCTGTATTTAAAATGGAGACTAGATTTATATCACTACTTTGTATAAGTTTCAAACTTTCAATCTCTGAAAGACATTTAAGTAGTGAAGTCCTATTTAATATTAGATCTGTATCAAACAGAGGAATAAAATCTAACTGAAGTGTGTCCATACTTTCCCAGAGGGGTTCAACACCAGTTATCTCTGATTTACCTCTCATTTTTACGGTGTCAGGGAAGGGGATAGCCAGGGGGTTAAGTACTGATGAAAGAAGGTTAACTGGCCTCGACTGCTCCACTGTTATAGGTATTGGAAGCCCCTCTATTACGGTATTAGCACAATCTCCTTTGAATATTCGAGGGGGAGGCCTCATAGACCATCATCGACTCTGTTGTTAAATCTTTATTTTGAGGGTTCACAAAATCAATTTCATCTTCCAGCTTCATATCTTGTGATGTATTTTGCAGGGGCTGAGAGAAAGTCTCCGTACTAGCTGAAGCCTCGATATTTTCTTTAAAACGAATTCTCCTTTGCTTCTTTTTTGAGAATCTTCGTGTTGATTTCATCTTTTTCCCTCTATTCTTTTCCTTTTTCCCATTTCTCCCATTTTTTTCCAGGTGCGAGGCTCCTAAGACATTGTCTTTCTCACCACTTAACTGGGTTTTAAAAATTGGGAATATTTCCTGGTCTATCCTTCTAGGTGAGCCCACCGAGCCTTTTTCTTTTTGAGCCGCATCAGAGATAACTTGTATGGGTTCAGGTAAAGGTTCAGTGGTCTTCTCTAACATCACAGCTTTATTCATTATCTTATCATTTTGGGGATTACAATCATGAGCAGCACAGATTGATTGACTACTAGCACCACCAAGTATATTCTCTAGAACCTCTTCCACCTTTACTTCCGCTTCTATTTGTTCAGTATGTACACTTGAACTAGTCTCCCTCTCCTGATTACTTTTTAACAATACCTTTAATATTTGAGTTACAGTTTCCAACACACAGTCAGAACCTCCTACAAATTTTTCGATTAGCTTTAGGATAGAGGATAATAAATGTTCTAAGGATACTAATGAATCCGAGACTATTATATCCTTCCTTAGAGTTTGACTGGGTTGGGTATCACTGATATTTAGGTCAGGGGTCAAAGAGGGGTGTGATTGCAGAAGAGAATAATTAGATTTATTAGAGGGGGTACTACTGAATAATTTTAGTCCTATAGAAGCTGCTATTGCTGGGGTATTTGCTAGTTCCGTAATCTTGCTGGTATCATGAGAAATATACCTCCTGCAAAGCTCTAAATCCAAATCGGGGAGAGTAAAATCTTTATTTTGCACATCCTCTACTAAGCAGGGACCAAGGGGCTCTTCTATGATTACGTGTGGTGTCCTGTGTGGGATTATGTCTGCCGTCTTAGGAGATGGTGAAGTAGATCCTATGGATACCAGAAGGACCGGCGAGCCGATCAGGTCCTCAGGGCACCGTACTGGATGCCTCTGGGATTCTAGGGGCTCTCCTCCTCCATGCTTACTATCAGTAGTATGTAATTCAATGGCCCTAACCATATCAGTGACAGTATTAACAGTATTAACCATTATATCATCATTCTTAGTCACATTATCCCCCCCATTCCAAATGGTCGAGGTATTTGACTCAACTTGAAGATTTTTTTCCTTTCCCATAGACTAAATAATTGACTTTTTCCTTTCGACAGCATGCCAGAGATGTCCTTGTTATGTAAAGAATTTGATTTAGTTTTTGCACAGGTCCTTCCCGCAAGCAATCGCCCTGACCTAAGTTTTCTTGCCGTCATTTTATTTAAGGCCTGCACAAAAAATGTTCTGGTAGGGAACCAGTTCTATTGTATTGGTTATATTTGTTGTAGACTTATTCATATATATTCTTATATATTCTTATATATTTGTTATAGACTTAATTACAGGCCTAATTACAGACTCTTAATTACAGTCCCTTTTAATCCAGAACAAACAGCTCTCTCTACAACAACTGGAGCCAGAACTGTCCTTTCTCTGCTAAAAATAAAAAATCCATGGATGAAGGACAAAGGGACAAAAGGATAGAGCGTTACACCATAAATAACCATAAATAACAAATAAAGTAGTTCAGAGTCAGAGTCCAGAGTCACCAAAATCACGGGACAGGGGAGCCAGAGTCAAGATGCGCTGCGAAGACCCGCGTGCTGGCAACTTTTCTTTTCAATCGTAGCTCCCGGTGTCCCCACAATGTCCTCACAATGCGCTAACTGCTACTGACTGACGGCTACTACTACTACTGCTACTGACTTTATTTGCCCTGGTCACAATTATTGCAGAGTGAGCATAGGGTGGGAAAGGGTCCAGCAGCTTTGGCCACAGCAAGAAGATAGGCTGTGTCTCCTCAGGTCAGCCTCGCCAATGCATCTCCCAATGCACCTCCCTCCGATCTAGTAAAAATTGCCCAGCGGTGCACCGGTGGCAGAGATACAGGCCCGGCCCGTTCCACCTTCGAGGCTCTCAGTAATATGCCACCCGCAGTCTCCCTCTGTCTCTGTGAATGTTAATAGCCCGCTAGGCACTCAGGGCAATCTCCGGGAGGTCCCCGTACATAGGAGGGGAAAGGTGAAGGTAAAGGGAAGTAGAGAACAGTACCTCTGTTCTCCGTTCTCTGTGCTCTCCAGTGCAGGCCTTCCTCCTAGGCTCCTAGATACTCCTCGGTGCATTTTGGGTGTCAAACTTGCACAGTCCATGTTAAAAAGAAAAAACAGCCAGCTAGGGGGTAGGGGCGGGGGCGCAAGGGGGCACCACCATGCCTGAATTGCTCCGCTCCCCCCGCGCACCACTCCGCTCCTGCTTTCCACTTCCCTTCACCTCGCTCACTTGCTTGCTCGCTCAAGCTGCCCAGCTCAGCTCTGCTCCCAGCCCGTCGCACATCAGCTTTGCGCCTCAGGCACCCAGGGACCCACGCTAGCTCAGCAGACCGGTGGCCAGCCCGGTGGCAGTCTCGATGGCAGTCTCGGCGGACCAGCGGACCGCGGCTCACGTTTTGCGGTTCTCAGCGTTCTCAGCGTTCACAGCGTTCGCAGCGTTCGCAGCTCGCAGCTTGTGGCTCGTGGCTCGTGGCTCGAGGCTCAAGCAGGCTCCTCCTCTCCTCTCCCCATGATACTACTATATCTTACTGAGAACCCTGGGTATCAGAGGAAAGGGAGAAAACCCATATAGAAGAAGGCAAGGCCAAGTAACCACAAGGGCATCTATTTCCCAGGCTTTTTCTGTTGTTACAAGACTGCAGAAGTTTGGTAGAAAGGCACTGGCCTCTGTGGCAAAAGGATCCACCCACGGGCAACCAAACCAGTGAACAATCTTAGTGGACAAAGTGGGTGAGAGGCATAGAGTCACTGAGAAGGGGAATGTCCTGCTCAGGGAATCTGCAAGCCCATTCTCCCTCCCTAGAATATAAACTGCCCTGAGAGAGACGAGATTATTTTTTACCCAAAGCCCCATCCTTCAGGAAAGGAGATAAAGGGCGGTCAGTAGTTATCCCTGGTGGTTGATGTAAGCCCTCACAACCTGATTGTCTATTTGCACAAAGACTGCTCAATTCTGAAGGAAGGGAGCAAACCATTGAAGAGCCTTGCAAACCACAGTCAGCTCTCTTCAATTTGATGATTGAGACTGCCTGAAAGTGTTCCATTTGCACTGGGCTTTCAATCCCTCCAAGATTGCAACCTATCTGATGCCACTTGCATCTATTGTCAGGGCCATCGATGTTGTGAACTGTAAGGGGTGTCCTCTGCAGAGATTTGATGAAGACAGCCACCCCTACAGTTCTTGATGGACCTCCTCTGTCACTGGAATCAATGCCTCGTACTCCTGAGGCACCAGAATCCAGTGATGTAGAAGATGGTGTATTAAAGGGCACAAATGAAGATGAGCCCATGGCAGAATTGATAGACTTGAGGGAATCTCTCCCTGGCTTCTCAACCACAGTCTTGCTGAAGTCTGAGAGTCTGACAGAAGGGCAGACAGATGTGTAATCAGATAGGATTGCCTCTTGCTAGTGAGAAAATCATCCATCAACTCTGTCCTGAATAATGACCTGATGCATTTCAGGGATACAGAGGGCTTAAGACTAGACGTCTTGTAGTTGAGCAGACAGCCAAAGTCCATTAGAAGAGTGCAGACTGCTGAACAGACTCCAATACCTTAGGAAAAGATGGCGAGGCAATTAACCAGTCATCAAGGTAGGGATACACTGAAATCCTCTAGAAAGCAAAATACCTACCAAGGGGGCTGAGAGCTTTGTAAAAACACTTAGTGCTGAGGAGAGGCCAAATGCAAAGACTCAACATTGATAATGATCTCCTTCTACTGAAAAGCGAAGATATTTGCAGAGTTTCTACTGGATTGGGATATGGAGCTATGCATCCAAAATACCCAGAGATGTCAGGAAGTCCCCCAGGCCAATCAGTTGAAGGATGCTCTAGAGCATGGCCATCTTGAATGGCTTGTGGAGAATGAGACTGTTCAGCCTTTTGAGGGCAAACACTGGGTTAAAGTCCTCAGATGCCTGTAGAATCAGACAGAGTATGGAGTAGAACCCAAGGTATGTCTCTAACGGTGGTACCCTGAACATGGCTGATTTCTCCAGAAGCAGCTGAATACCTGGAAGGAGAGCATTGCATCCCATGGGTGTCTTGTCAGAGATGTTGGATGGAAAATGGGTTTTATGACTGAAGAAACAGAGACAACCTCCCACAGATAGTTACCAATAGTCATGCTTTAGGGGGAGCAGAGTTCACTGTGGCTGAGATTGATATTGGGACGTCTCAGTAGTAGGGTCCCACTGGCCTAAACCCCTACCTCAAAAGGGCTGAAAAGAACCTTTGGAAGAGTTTGGACCAAAGACTCTCCGCTAACCAAATCCCTTATCGCTTAAGGCTAGGAAAACTGGGGTAATCAGTTTTCTATTTTCAACTGATCTGTTTACCGTATCTTCCAATTAGTGGCCAAACATATTTGAATCCACAAAAGGCAGTTTCATTAGTATGGATTTCTGGGTAGCATCTACTTTCTAGGTGCGCATCCATATATGGTGCTGAGCTGCAATGGAAGCACATGATGCAGCTGCTGAGGCACATAAATTGTCGAAAGACACCTGATAAAATTTGGATGCGTTGCTTTATCACTGACAAGAGATAAGAAGTATCGGCCCTTTTACATTCATGAGCTCTGCCAATGCCTTAAAGTCCTTCCGAAGGGACTGGACTATAGAAGTGGTGTAGGTGTTTGCCCTGACCAAATAGTTTGCAGTCACATAAGCCTTCTGAAATGATCCCTCTACCTTTTTAGCCACCTGGTCCGACAGGCGAGCGTTCTCAGAAACAACCGTACCTTGGGAGGAGAGTCCAGCCATCAGCTTATCTACCTTCACAGGAAGTGGGAATTCCTCAGAAAATCCCACTAGTGGATAGTTTTTGGAGAGGATTCTGTGAAAAGCAGATATCTTTCAACTTGTGAGAGAGTAACCTGCATACTGCACTATGCGAAGGGAGAAATTCTGCATCAGGGCACTGGTATTTAGTAAACAAATCATCTTCATTCCCCTCTGCCACAGGTATAGGGAATCCCAAATTCTTCCATTCATGCTCATACAGTTGAGTGAGCTTGGCTCTCTGGACATAATAACCCCTCTTATCTTTTTCATCTGGGTCAGGGTCTTCATTGTGAACTTAATCCTGCTGGATCCTAGAAATCTTAAGTTGGAGGATTGGCTTCTCCGTAGCCCTGAAGCCAACTTCAACAGCTGCTTCAATCATTTGTTGAAGGGCTGCAACACCATGGGACTGCATTAGAAGTACCTGGTTGCTCTTCAATCCAGTCCATACAGCAAAGAGAGAACACACTGACTAGGAACACCTGCATTTCCTGATCCCACTTCGTTTCTATGGAAACATGTCACAAGGCACCCGACATCTCGCAGGAGTCACCATTTTGGAATCAGACTGTCTCAAGAGTGGTACTTGCCGCAAGGGTACAGATGCCAAGACAATAAATATTTTAACAAATGAAACACTTCACATTTCAGAAAAAAGAATCAACAGCACAAGAACAAGGGAGATAGAGTGTTCATTGCTGTAACACAGAAATGTTCCTTGTGTAATACCCATGCTCAGCAGGGTAAAATGACCAACTTAAAAAAAAGATACTGATATAGCAAGTCTCTAAAGGAAGGAAATTAAATTAAACAACAATATTATAACGATAAATAGTACTTAACTGAAGACATGCTAGGTAACTGCTTCACTTAAAAGGTTTGTTTATGTACAGGAAGGGACACCTTCCTGTACATAAACAAACCATGGAATTCTGCTTTTTCCATGTGTGCTGCACAAGGCAGCACACATGGAAAAAGCAAAAACGAGGAGAAATAATCATTTCTCCTCGTTTCGGCAGCTTAAGACCAGGATTTTCCTGGTCTTAATTTTGGCACTGCCTCCTATGTACGCCACCCTTGTACATAGTGGGCAACGTCAAATACAATGGGTGTTGCGGTGGAACGCCCACCACAACACCCACTGCATGCCCCTTTCACACTAACCATAGCGAGAAAGGGTGCCTTATGTACAAGGCAGCTTAACTCTGCCTTGTACATAAGGCGCAGCCCCTATCGCCACCACAACGTCCGTAAAAGTGACGTTGTGGTGGCGATAGGGGCTTGTACATATGCCCCAAAGTGTCATGTGTCTCTGTAAACCAATCAGTTACTAGTGCAGTTTACAGTATTTAAACACCCTCCAAGAATACCATTCAAGAAATTTACAAGATATAGCAATAAATACCAGGGACCATATTTACCAATTTGGTGGCTCAGGGCAGCGCAGCAAGTCACCTTGCTGCGCTGACCTGCATCACACAGAAAGGGTAGATATGTGCAGTATTTATCCAATACTGCTCACTCCTGTCCTTTTCCCTTGCACTGGTGCCATTTTGGCGGTCTAGTGCCAGTTCAGGGACCCTTGCACCATGGTGCAAGGGTGGTTGGTGCAAGGGGTGCCTGCGCTGTAGCCATGATTGTTTTGTGCAGGAAGGGGCACCTACCTGCACAAAAACAATCCTGAGAGGCTTTTTTCCTCTTTCTATGTGTGCTGCAGGATGCAAAATTTCCAGGAAGTAAGCATGACTCCTACATCTTCAGGCATAGTGGAATCTATACACATCTGACTGGGGGAGAATTTGGAGAAGGATACCTGCTAGGTAAATGCATGTGACACACTCTGATGTATTCCTTGGATGTATCTGTAGTGGCCTGTGATTGATGTTTCATCCTTTCCCATTTAGGTGACAGCGCATATGCAGTGCGTTCATTCATACTCACCCCATTTCTCAACCCATCTACCCCAAGTGAGAGGAGATACAATGCTGCCCATAAGTCTACGCGGAATGTGGTGGAGCGGACATTTGGACTGCTGAAGAGCAGGCTCCGCTGCCTCCACAAAAATGGAGGTGCACAGCAGTACCACCCGAGATATGCTGCAAAATCATTGCTACTTGTGCCATGCTACACAACCTGGCCACAAAGAAGGGAACCCCAGTGGAAATCACAGATTCGAAGTCAGAGGATGAGGAATGCCCACGGCCACATCACAGAGCAGCAGGTGGTGTAGGAGCCGCAGATGGGAGACACAGACGTAATGAGATCACACGCAACTATTTCTAAGTGAGTAATGACACAAAGCTGATACTGATTTTTGAATAACAGTGTTTTATTGTCCTTACATCAGGCAATATGTTTGCACACTGCCTCACAATCCTGGCCTCTGTGTGCATTGAGTTGCACATCATGGTATATCAACACTGCATGCACATTGACAACCCCTTTCACTGTCTCACATGGGTTACCTCACCCATCAGCAAATGTCTGCCACAGCATGGACTTATTTCCTGCGCCCACGCCCAGCACTGCTACGGTCAGTGTTCACACTTCCCTCCCTTGATGACTGTTCTGCTGCCGGCCCTTGCCTTGCACTCCGCCGTCTGGGCTCAGCGACAGGTGGCGTAATGCTGCTGGGGCTGGTGACCTCCTCACTGTCCCCACCATCCCCAGCCCCTGTGGCAGCTATGTTGGCTTTCTGGAGCAGTTCAACAGCACTGGAGACCTGCACCAACCCCCTTGCAACATCCTGGCTGCAGTGGGCCATTTCCACCTGCATGCAACTGTGCGTCTGCTCAAGACCGCTGTAGCATTGATTGGCGGTTGACCGCCTTCGTGTACCCATCCATGCGCTGCTTTTCGCGGCACCTTGCGCCATGTTCCCTCTGCATGTTGGTGCATAACTGCTGTACTGCCACAGTCATGTCCTTCATGCACTCTGCATTGACCCTCTGACCCTCAGCAACAGTGGTGTTCAGTTCATTAATGCCCTCCTTGATGTCCCTCATGTTCTTATTCAGGGACACCAGCTGCCGTTGCATTAACTTCATTGTTTTCATTTGCAGATGCTGCACCTTGACCATGGTGCCCTCAAGACCCGCATAAACACTCGATTCCTCACACTGCTTGGCCTTGGTCTGCGTCGGAGACCGCTGGTGTGACTAAGCTGCATGGGTGACTGTAGGTTTGGAGACTGTGCTGGCTCTTCGGGAATGGTCTGTGGATCTTCCGGGGTCTCCTCCACCCCCCTCCATCTCCTGTAGTGTTGCCACAGTGTACCTCCTAGGTCTTGGTCTTGGTGTGCCATCTGTGGCTGTCTGCGACTCTTCCTCCCCTGCATGTTGTTGCCCAGGTGCCTCATGTGTCTCCCTGTCTTCTGCCTGTGGCGCAGGTTCGCCTGTGGATACAAGATGTCCATTTACTGTCTTTCCTTGAAGCATTTGAATTACATTAAATGTACATGATTTGCTACTCACACTAACAGTTTTCCGCTTGGTTATTGACTGGTGTGAGTCCCCTGCGATTGTGTTCACCTATGTCACTGCTATGCTATATGATGTTTGGGACTACATCTCCCATCATGCATTGCTGGTTGTTATCAAAATGTGTACTGGAGTGGAACTCTAACTTACTCCTAACTTTACTACTCCTAAACTGAGAAAAATCCTAACTTTAAGACTTTCGGGTATTCACAGAAGGCATTTAGGAGTCCTAAAGTTAGGACTACTAACTTCTGTGAATACCGAAATGAGTAAGTGCCTTCTGTGAATACCAAAATGAGTAAGTGTATTCTGTGAATACCAAAAAGTACTAACTTTACGTTTTTGACGTAAGTTAGTTCTGTGAATCAGGCCCCTTGTTTCTAGCTCAAACGGCTCAAATGTTACCACAAATGCAGCGACAAGTGTTACAGTGTGGTGGAAGGTCCTTTGTAAACCTAGAATGGTCACCTGTTACGTATTGCTAAATGTGGGTGTTAAATTGGTACTAATGGTTTGCAAGCCACTCTTGCTTCTTTCTGCACCTCTCTTGCCTCTTTCTACATTTCTGTTGCTTCTTTCTGTACCTTTATTTCTTTTTCTGCACTTCTCTTGCCTCTTTCTGCACATCTCTTCTACTTTCTGCACCTCTTTTGCCTCTTCCTGCACCTCTGTTGCCTCTTTCTGCACCTCACTTGCTTCTTTGTGCACCCCTCTTGCCTCTTCCTGCACCTCCCTTGCCTCTTTCTGTACCCCTATTCCCTCTTTTGCACCCCTCCAACCTCTTTCTGCACCTCTGTTCCTTCTTTCTGCACTTTTTTGTTTCTTTCTGCACCTCTCTTGCTTCTTTCTGCACCCCACTTACATCTTTCTCCACCCCTCTTCCCCCTTTCTGCATGTCTGTTGCTTCTTTCTGCACTTCTCCTGCATCTTTCTTCACCCCATCTTCCCTCTTTCTGTATCTCTTTTGCTTCTTTCTGCACATACCCTGTGTCTTTCTGCACCTCTCTTGCTTCTTTCTGCACCACTTGTGTATCTTTCTGCACCCCTCTTCTCTTTCTGCGCTCCTCTTGCCTCTTTCTGCACCTCTGCTCCTTCTTTCTGCACTTCTTTTGTTGCTTTCTGAACCTCTCTTGCTTCTTTCTGCATCCCTCTTGCCTCTTTCTCCACCGCTCTTCCTGCACCTCTGTTGCTTCTTTCTGCACCTCTCTTGTCTCTTTCTCCACCCCTCTTCCCTCTTTCTGCACCTCTGTTGCTTCTTTCTGCACCTCTCTTGCCTCTTTCTGCACCCCGTGCCTCTTTCACACTCCTCTTGCCTCTTTCTGCACTTGTGTTCCTTCTTTCTACACTTCTTTTGTTTCTTTCTGCATGTCTCACTTCTTTCTGCACCCCTTTTGCCTCTTATTGCACCCCTCTTCTCTCTTTTTGCACCCCTCTTCCCTCTTTCTGCACCTCTGTTCCTTCTTTCTGCACTTCTTTTGTTTCTTTTTGCACAACTCTTGCTTCTTTCGGCACTGCTTGTGCCTCTTTCTGTACCCCTCTTCCCTCTTTTTGCACCCCTCTTCCCTCTTTCTGCACCTCTGTTGTTTCTTTCTTCACTACTCTTGCTTCTTTCTGCACCACTCTTGCTTCTTTCTGCACCACTAGTGCTTCTTTCTGCACCACTAGTGCTTCTTTCTGCACCCCTCTTCCCTCTTTCTGCACCCCTCTTGCCTCTTTCTGCACCTCTGTTCCTTCTTTCTGGTCTTCTTTTGTTTCTTTCTGCACCTCTTGCTTTTTTCTGCACCCCTCTTGCCACTTTCTCCACCCCTGTTACCACTTTTTGCATCTCTGTTGCTTCTTTCTGCACTTCTCTTGCCTCTTTCTCCACCCCTCATCCCTCTTTCTGCACCTCTGTCCCTTATTTCTGCAACCCGTGTGACTCTTTCTGCACCCCTCTTCCCTCTTTCTGCTCCCCTCTTGTCTCTTTCTGCACCTCTGTTGCTTCTTTCTGCACTTCTTTTGTGTCTTTTTGCACATCTTTTTTTTTTTCTGTATCCCTCTTGCCTCTTTCTCCACCCCACTTCCCCCTTTCTGCATCTCTGTTGCTTCTTTATGCACTTCTCTTGCTTCTTTGTGCACCTCTCTTCCCTCTTTCTGTACCCTGATTGCCTCTTTGTGCACCTCTGTTGCTTCTTTCTGCACTTCTTTTGTTTCTTTCTGCACCCCTCTTACCTCTTTCTGCACCTCTGTTCCTTCTTTCTGCACTTCTTTTGTTTCTTTCTGCAGCTCTCTTGCTTCTTTCTGCACCCCTTGCCTCTTTCTCCACCCCTCTTCCCTCTTTCTTCACCCCTGTTGCCTCTTTCTGCACCTCTGTTGCTTCTTTCTGCACTTCTCTTGCCTCTTTCTACACCCCTCTTGCCTCTTTCTGCACCTCTGTTGCTTTTTTCTGCACTTCTCTTGCTTCTTTCTGCACTCATCTTGCCTCTTTCTGCACCCTTCTTCCCTCTTTCTGCACATCTCTTGCTTCTTTCTGCACCTCTCTTGCCTCTTTCTCCACCACTCTTCCCTCTTTCTGTACTTCGTTTGTTTCTTTCTGCACCTCTCTTGCTTCTTTCTGTAACCCTTTTACCTCTCTCTGTACCCCTTTGCCCTCTTTCTGCTCCCCTCTTGCCTCTTTTTGCACCTCTGTTTCTTCTTTCTTCACTTCTTTTGTTTCTTTCTGCAACTCTTGCTTCTTTCTGTATCCTTCTTGCCTATTTGTGCACCTCTGTTGCTTCTTTCTGCACTTCTTTTGTTTCTTTCTGCACCCCTCTTGAATCTTTCTGCACCTCTGTTCCTTTTTTCTGCACTTATTTTGTTTCTTTCTGCACCTGTTGCTTCTTTCTGCACACCTTTTGCATCTTTGTGCACCACTCTTGCCTATTTCTGCACCTCTGTGCCTTCTTTCTGCACTTCTTTTGTTTCTTTCTGCACATCTCTTGCCCCTTTCTGCACCCCTTCCCTCTTTTTGCACCCCTCTTGCCTCTTTCTGCACCTCTGTTGCTTCTTTCTGCACTACCCTTGCTTCTTTCTGCAACTCTCTTGCTTCTTTCTGTCTCCTTCTTGCCTCTTTCTCCACCCCTCTTTCCTCTTTCTGCACTCCTCTTGCCTCTTTATGCACCTCTGTTGCTTCTTTCTGCTCTTCTTTTGTTTCTTTCTGTACATCTCTTGCTTCTTTCTGCACTCCTCGTGCCTCTTTCTGCACCCCTCTTCCCTCTTTTTCATAACCTCTTGTCTCTTTCTGCACCTCTGTTGCTTCTTTCTGCACTACTCTTGCTTCTTTCTGCACCTCTCTTGCTTCTTTCTGCACCACTCGTGCTTCTTTTTGCACCCCTATTCCCTATTTCTGCACCCCTCTTACCTCTTTCTGCACCCCTGTTCCTTCTTTCTGCTGTTCTTTTGTTTCTTTCTGCACCTCTCTTGCTTCTTTCTGCACCCCTCTCTGCACTTTCTCCACCCCTGTTCTCCCTTTTTGCACCTCTGTTGCTTCTTTCTGCACTTCTCTTGCTTCTTTCTGCACCTCTGTCCCTTCTTTTTTGCAACCCTGTGCCTCTGTCTGCACTCCTATTCCCTCTTTCTGCTCCCCTCTTGCCTCTTTCTGCACCTCTGTTCTTTCTTTCTGCACTTCTTTTGTTTCTTTCTGCAACTCTCTTGCTTCTTTCTGTATCCATCTTGCCTCTTTCTCCACCCCACTTCCCCCTTTCTGCCTCTCTGTTGCTTCTTTCTGCACTTTTCTTGCCTCTTTCTGTACCTCTGCCCCTTCTTTCTGCAACCCTTGTGCCTCTTTCTGCAACCCTCCTCCTTCTCTTTGTTCCCCTCTTGTCTCTTTCTGCACCTCTGTTGCTTCTTTCTGCACTTCTTTTGTTTCTTTCTGCACCTCTCTTGCTTCTTCCTACACCCCTTGTGCCTCTTTCTGCATCCCTCTTCCCTCTTTCTGCACTCCTCTTGCCTCTTTTTGCACCTCTATTCCTTCTTTCTGCACTACTTTTATTTCTTTCTGTACCTCTCTTGCTTCTTTCTGCATCCCTCTTGCCTCTTTCTGCACCCCTTGTGCCTCTTTCACACCCCTCTTCCCTCTTTCTGCACCCCTTTTTCTACACCTTTGTTCCTTCTTTGTGTACTTCTTTTGTTTCTTTCTGCACCTCTCTTGTTTCTTTCTGTATCCCTTGTGAGAAGTTGGCCTGGCATATGCTGTCCACTAGTTATAGTGGGCACCTTGCACCAGTCCAATCGACCTTAATTGATGATAGGTTTAAAGACAACCTTTATTGAAAGCTATCCTAGTAGCAGCTATGGAGAGCAGCCTTCAGGCTAAGTCTTGAAGGAGTGTTAAGCTGTTGTTTTACCAGTTATAATCTCGTGAATGACCAAATGAAAGGAGAACCACACCAGGTATATATATAAAATATATGTATTTATTACTAAACACTACCCAATAGTCTCTTTATGAGGCTAGAGGTCAAAGTACACAAGTTACAAGTCAAATGGCACAGTAAATTAGCACAATATACGATTAGCCCTAGGGGCGTACCAAACCATATATTAAGAAAGTGGTATAAGAACCACGACTTAAGTAGACACAAGGCCTAGAGCCTGTAGAATCACTGGGACCCCAAGGAACCACCCAAGGTAGTGACACAGGGGAACTACAGGGGCTGTGTGCAGTGTGTGAACACAGCCGCGAGCTCCGTTAAAGTCTATGGGAAAGTCGCGGTAAGAGTTTTAGAGTTTAATGACACATAGAAATGGACTAGGACCAAACCCTCTTGGACTTAGACAGTTCTAGGATCAACACCCACGGGAGCACCGGAGTACTCAAGTTACCTCACCCAGGGAAGCCGGGTGCATAGGTGTCTAATGGTGTCGGGTCGCGGCGTCGATTTCAATGGCAGCCTGCAACGAAGTGCTGCTGCCGGGAAGATGCGAAGTGTCCGTAGAGATCCAAGCCTGGATCGGGGATGAGAAGAACCTGAAAGCAGAGGGGACAGAGTATGGGTCACTTTCCAGTGACCAGGGGCACGATAGTCGAATACCCACCGATGTCGGGTGCTTCAGGTGAAAGAGGTGAAGCTTGACTCTTCAGCCACGAGGACCAGGAGGTGTCGACGACAACCAGGAGCTGGATTCGAGCTGTCCCACAAAAGATGTCGAGTGCTGCAGCATTGGTGTCCGGATTGAACACAACAAGCCTTGGCAACAGCAACCCATGCAGAGAGGAGAAAGATGCTTCGGAGCAGACCAGCAAGGTCTGGGGGACTCACCACTTGGTGGGGAGTCAGGGCATGTCTGGAGCAACCAGAAATGCCCAAAGCAAATCAGAGTTGTCTTCACAGGGACCCACCAGTCGACGGACCAATGATCGCGAAGGAGCCCCAAGCGGAAATGCAGGAAGCAGGCCCACGGAACACTCGTGGAGTGTAGTCTCTTAATCTTCAGTGCAAATGGTGCACGGGGCCTGGGCTACAAGTAATCCAAAGCAGGACTTCAAGAGACGTCGAGAAGTCAATGCACTAGCAAATGTGCACGGTGACAAGGAGTTCTGGTTCCACGCTACTCACGAGGGCTGTGGGTCTCAGCTTTGCTGGGAACTCGGGTCAGCCTCTGAGATGTCTGGAAATCCTCTTCCTGGACTGCAAGTACTTCGGAGTCCGGCGGGAGCTTCAGAGGTGCAGACCGGCAAATGCTTTGTTGGTGCCTGCCAAGCAGGGGAGTCACTCCTTGACCCCAAGGGAGATTTCTTCAGTCCTCTAGTCTTGAGTAGAGCATCGAATTCCCAGGATTCAGTTGCAGAGTTTCATCCGGGGATATCTAAAGTCCTGTTGCCAGGGTTCCCTTATTTATACTAAAGAAAGGGGTTGGACTAACTCTGGGGACCCACCTATGGGAGGGTTTGGAAAGAGGGGTGGTGTGAGAAGTTGGCCTGGTATATGCTGTTCACTAATTAAAGTGGACACCTTGCACCAGAACAATTCGACTCTTCTGGTTGGTAGGTTTAAGACAACCTTTATAGAAAGCTATCCTAGTGGTAGCTGTGGAGAGCAGCCTTCAGGCTAAGTCTTGGAGGAATGTAAAGCAGCTTGTTTTACCACACAATCTCTTGAATCACCAAATGAAAAGACACCACACAGGTATATATATCAAATATATATGTATTTATTAATAAACAACTCTCTACTAATCTCTTTATGAGATTAGAAGTCAGGAACATATGTACAAATCAAATGTTATCAAAATAAGTTAGCACAATCAAATGTCACAATCTTAGTTTGGCTAGACTTAGGTCTAGAGCAGTTAGAATCGAGGGACCCCCAAGAACCACCCCAGGTAGTTGTAGGAGACCCACAGGGGACGGACGCGGTGTCCTGGCACCGGTGCGAGTCCTGTTCGAGTCTATGCGAACAGACGCGATTGAGATTTCAATGTTAAAGGTCCCTTGCGTGTTCGAGGCGAACACACCGATCGGTCCTTGTACGAGTCGAAGGACGCGGTTCCAGATAGAGTTGCAAGGGAGATGGACGCGCTGTGTCTAACACAGACGCGAACCTTGTACGAGTCAGCGCAATGGATATTCCAATGTTACAGGCCCCTTGTGAGTTCAAGGCGAACACCGATCGGACTCAGTACGAGTCGAAGGACACGGTTATAGATAGTGTTACAAGGGAGATGGACGCGATGTGTCTAACACAGACGCGAACCCTGTACGAGTCAGCGCAATTGTCGCACTTAGAAAATAAGAGTTTTAGGGCACTTCTAGGGTAGTTACAAGCAAGCCACTTACAGGGTAAGTAGTTCTAGGGCCCACACCCACGGGAGCACCATAATGCTAAAGTTACCTCACCCAGGGGAGCCGGGTGCATAGGTGTCCTTTGGTGTCGGGTTGCGGCGTCGTTTTCATTGGGAGCCAGTGAAGACTTGCTGCTTGCGGCGACAGAAGAAGTGTCCGTTGGAATCCAAGCCTGGATTCAGAAGGAGGAAGACCTGAAAGCAGAGGGGACAGTGTTCACAGTCACTAGGCAGTGACCCGGGGCAAGGAAGATGAATGCCCACCGTTGTCGACAGATTCAGGTCATTCACTGGTGTCTTGACTCTTCAACCACGAGGTCCAGGAGGCGTCAATGATGGCCAGGAGCTGGATTCAGTGTGTCCCACAAAGTCTTCAGCTGACTGCCATGTTGGCGACCCGATTGGAGCCAACAAGCCTTGGTAGAAGCAAGTCTCATGGTAGAACGGAAAAGTCAATGGTGCAGACCAGAAAGGTCTGAGGAACTTACCCAGCGAGGGTAGGTCAGGGCAGGCCTGGAGCAATCAGGGGAGCCCTTTGGTTTCTTTAGAAAGTCTTCTGGGGACCCACAAGCCGGCTGGCAAGGGATCGCGAAGACGCCTCAGGAGGATTCACTCAACAGGGGCCCACGGTCACTTGGGATGGTAAAGGCCTCTGATTTTGGGAGGGGTCTCTGCTGGAGGCAGGGACCACACATGGTCCAAAGCACAAGTTCGTAGAATGTCATGAAGGGGTTGCACTCGACAATAGTGCACGGTACCCAGGGTATGCGGTTCCTCATTGCTCGTGGGGTTCACTTGCCTCAGCTTCGCTGGGGACTCACGATGGCCTTGGAGGGGTCAGGAAATCCTCTTTCTGGGCTGCAGGGACTTCGGGCTCTGGCGGGAGTGGCATCGTTTGCGACCGTAGTTGTCATTTTTGGTGCCTGCCAAGCAGGGGAGTCACTCCTTGACTCCAAGGGAGATTCTTCCATCTTCCAAAGGTAGTAGAACATCGAAGGTCCGGGATTCTTCTTGTAGAGCATCGTCCAGGGGTATCTAGTTTGCAATGCACAGGTTCCCCCTCTTATACTAAAAGAAAGGGAGGGACTAGCTCTATGACCCCACCTATGGGAGGGTCAGGGGAGTGGGTGGCTACACCCACTTCCCTTTGTCCAGTTTTGTGCCAGGGCAGGGGCAGGTAGCCCCTGAGCTGGTTTGAACTGGCATATGCACAGAGGAGCCTTCTGCTCCCCCAGTGCAGGACTTCAAAGCACTCTAAGAGTGCACCCACCCAGCCCCAATACACTAAACCCTGTCTGGAAGGTGGTCACACCCTCCTGTGACAGGATACCTATTGTTGGGCTTCCTCCACTGCGAGTTTCGGTCATCAGCAGGAGGGCAGCCCAGTATCTGTGACTGGTGGCATCCATTTTGTGATGCCAGGGCTCTGCAGGATTCTACTGTGTTTCCACAGTAGGTACATGTCTATCCCTCTAGAAGGGTGGAATGCTACCCCCGCTGCCAGAACTGGCGGCGGGTAGTATTCCAAGATGTTTGACACCAAACACGACATGTTTTGATGCAGCCATTCCAAAGTTAGCATTCTACCGCGAGGATATAATGCACTTAAGAGTATATGGTTTAACCGCATCCACAAACAGCCCCAGAGAATGGACTCTGAGAGCTGCAGAGGGGCCCTGCTCAGGCAGAGGCACCCTCTCACATAGGAACCAAGCACCCCGCCCTCAGGATTGATAGGGCCTGCCTTAGGGGGGACTGATAGGTTTAAATGTGTGTGCAGGAGAGATATAGGGAACCTATATCTCAGTGAGGGGTGCTAGCACCACTTCACCCAGGCTGCAGTAGCAGGCCTGTGGTGTCAGATTTAGTCTGCTTCCCAGGGGTGGCATAATACCTGCTTCAGCCCCTGGTAGGCCTGTGAAGTACCTATGCCCTTGGTACCTAAGGTACCATATACTAGGGACTCATGATGTACCACAGTATCCAATCACTAGTGCACCTAGAGTGCACTTCAAGTCATTTAGAGAGAACAGAGAGGCTGGGGCCCTGATTGGCAGGGACCCAGCCAGACTATAGCCAGAAACCAGTGTAAACATCAGAAACAAAGTGGGGGCAACATAAGAGGCAGATCCTACTCTCCTACACAACCCCCCCCCCAAACGCAGGGACACTAAACTAACCTTGACCAGTTGAGTCTTCATGTTCTAAGTAGAAATACCTTGAGAGTCCATCTGCATTGGCATGTTGGGTCCCAGGTCTATGTTCCACTGTATAGTCCATCCCCTGTAGGGAAATGGACCACCTCAAAAGTTTTGGGTTTTCACCTTTCATCTGTTTAAGCCATAGGAGGGGCTTGTGGTCAGTCTGAACTATGAAGTGAGTGCCAAACAAGTATGGCCTCAGCTTCTTCAGGGCCCACACCAACGCAAAGGCCTCCCTCTCTATAGCTGACCAACGTTTCTCTCTAGGGGTCAGCCTTCTGCTAATAAAAGCTACTGGCTGGTCTTGACCTTCATCATTCAGTTGAGACAGTACAGCTCCCACACCGAGCTCAGAAGCATCTGTTTGGACAATGAACTTTTTGGTGTAGTCTGGACTCTGTAAGATGGGGGCAGTGCACATGGCCTGCTTTAGGTCTTCAAATGCCTTCTGACAGCTAGCTGTCCACTGAACCTTTTGGCATTTTCTTTGAGGTCAGATCATTCAAGGGGGTCACTATAGATCCATATCCCTTGACAAACCTCCTATAGTACCCAGTCAGGCCTAAGAAGGCTCTCACCTGTGTCTGGGTGGTTGGAGCAACCCATTCCATTATGGTTTGGATTTTGCTCTGTAAAGGCTGAACCTGGCCTCCACCTACAAGGTGGCCCAGGTACACAACCTGACTCTGCCCTATCTGGCACTTAGTGGCCTTGATAGTGAGGCCTGCTTTCTGCAGAGCCTCCAAAACAGTTCTGAGGTGGACCAGGTGACCCTGCCAGGAGGAACTAAAGACAGCAATATCATCTAGATAAGCTGAGCAATAAGTTTCCATCCCTTCCAGAAATTTATTCAGCAACCTCTGAAAAGTGGCAGGTGCATTTTTCAATCCAAAGGGCATCACCACAAAGTGGTAGTGCCCACTAGGGGTTGAAAATGCTGTTTTGGCTTTTGCATCATCAGCTAATCTGATCTGCCAGTAGCCAGCTGTTAGGTCAAATGTACTTAGATACTTGGCTGAGGCCAAAGTATCAATCAGCTCATCTGCCCTTGGTATGGGATAGGCATCAGTCCTAGTGACTGCATTGAGGCCTCTGTAGTCTACACAAAACCTCATTTCTTTCTTACCACCCTGGGTATGAGGCTTGGGTACCAGGACTACTGGGCTAGCCCAAGGGCTATCTGAAGGCTCAATTACACCTAGCTCCAACATTTTCTGGACTTCAGTCCTGATACAGTCCCTGACATGGTCAGGTTGCCTGTAGATTTTACTTTTGACAGGCAGACTGTCTCCAGTGTCCACCTCATGGGTGCACCAGGTAGTCTGACTAGGGGTCAGGCTAAACCTATGTCTATACTGTTGCAGAACTTGTCTGCACTCAGTTTGCTGATGGTCAGTGAGGCTGCTTGCCAAAGCAACACCATCTACTGACCCATCATCAGGGTTCTGAGAGAGCAGGTCAGGGAGAGGGTCACTCTCCTCCACCTGGTCCTCATCAGTTGCCATGAGCAAGCCCATGTCAGCCCTGTCAACATATGGCTTTAATCTGTTGACATGGAGCACCCTCAGGGGGCTCCTGGGAGTTCCAAGATTCACCAGATAGGTGACTTCTCCCTTCTGTTCAACTATTGTATGGGGGCCACTCCACTTGTCCTGGAGGGCTGCTGGGGCCACAGGCTCCAACACCCACACTTTCTGTCCTGGCTGGTACACAGTCAGCACAGCCTTTTGGTCATGCCAAGCTTTTTGCAATTCTTGGCTGGCCTCCAGGTTTTTGGTTGCCTTTTTCATGTAGTCGGCCATCCGGGAGCGGAGACCAAGTACATAGTCCATCACATCCTGTTTGGGGGTTTGAGAGGTAACTCCCAGCCCTCTTTAACCAAACACAATGGACCTCTTACAGGGTGCCCAAACAGAAGCTCAAATGGGCTGTAACCAACCCCCTTCTGTGGAACTTCTCTGTATGCAAACAACAGGCAGGGAAGAAGAAGGTCCTATTTCCGCCTAAGCTTCTCTGGGAGTCCTTTAATCATTCCCTTCAGGGTTTTGTTGAAACGTTCAACCAACCCATTGCATTGTGGGTGATAGGGGGTGGTGAACTTATAAGTTACACCACACTCCTTCCACATTGCCTTCAAGTATCCTGACATGAAGTTGGTACCTCTGTCAGAAATGACCTCCTTTGGGAAACCCACTCTGGAGAAGACTCCAATGAGGGCTCTTGCCACCACAGGGGCTGTGGTGGTCCTCAGAGAATTGCCTCTGGGTACCTGGTGGCATGATCCACTACCACCAGGATAAATCTGTGCCCAGATGCAGTTTGAGGGTCAAGGGGACCAACAATGTCAATCCCTACCCTTTCAAAGGGTACCCCCACCACAGGTAGTGGTATCAGGGGGCCTTTGTTGTGCCACCTGCCTTGCCACTGGCTTGGCATGTGACACAGGAGCGACAAAACTCCTTTGTGTCCTCTGACATATGTGGCCAATGAAAATGTGGAACAAGCCTGTCCCAGGTCTTGTTTTGGCCCAAGTGACCTGCCAACGGGATGTCATGTGCTAGGGTCAAGAGGAACCCCTAAACTTCTGAGGTATTACCAACCTCCTGGTGGCTCCAGGGGCTGGGTCTCTACCCTCAGAATATAGGAGTCCCTCATCCCAATAAACTTTATGGGACCCACTAGCACTCCCAGCAGCCTCAGCAGCAGCCTGCTGTCTGAGGGGTTCAAGAGAGGGGCAGCACTGTTGCTCCTTACTCAGATCTTCCCTAGAAGGGCCCCCTGCCCACAAGAACTCAACCTGATCAGGCTCAAGTCCCTCTGGGGCAGTTCCTTCTTCAGGATCTGCTTCACCTCCCTCTGGGGGTGAATCTGTGATCTGAGACAGAGGGGAAGGCACTGCCTTTACCCTACTGCTCCTCCTCTTGGGAAGCATCTGGTCCATTGTTCCAGGATCCAGAGCTGGTTCAGTGTTATGCATTCTTGCTAGTGACCTGGTCACAGCAAATACCTCTGCAGGGATGCCCAACATCTCAGCGTGAGTCCATAACTCTACTTCAGACCAGGCTGAAGTCTCTAGATCATTGCCCAATAGACATTCTACAGGGAGGTCTGCACTGACTACAACCTTCTTGAGGCCAGTTACCCCTCCCCAGGAGAAATTCACAACTGCCAGACTATGGTTGGTCCTGACATTGCTTGCATTGGTCACCTGGTACATTTTGCCCAGGATGATCTGTCCAGGGTCCACAAGATCCTCTGCCACCATGGTGACACTAGCACCTGTGTCCCTAAATGCCAAAGCCTGTTTGCCATTTATTACAGGCTGCTGTTTGTATTTGCCCAGATTACTGGGACTTACTAGGAAGGACATATCAAGGTCTCCATCACAAATCAGCACTGCCTAAGTGGGTACTCTGACTAGGTCAGAGTCCACTTCAGAACCCAGGGTCAACCCTACTACACCCTTATTCTGAGTACCACCTCCACCAGTAGCTGAGCTAGGGGGAACAGTTGCCTTAGGGGCAGGAGTGGTGGTGGTTTGGACTTGTTACAATCAGAAGTCCAGTGCCCTTTCTGTTTACAGAATTTGAACCAGGGCTTCTTTTGGCCTTTTCCCTTGTTGGATTGTGACTCCCCACCAGATGCAGATTTTTGGGGCCCTTGTGAAGACTTCTGGTCTTTTGCCTTATCCCCACCTTTCTCAGAGCCCTTAGGATCTTGCTTCTTGGTGTCACCCCCTTGGTTCTGGGTTTTCTGCCTCACCCTGGTTCTGACCCACTTGTCTGCCTTCTTTCCCAATTCTTGGGGAGAGGTCAGATCTGGGTCCACCAGGTATTGATGCAACAACTGGTTCTGGCAATTATTAAGGATCTGTTCTCTCATCATTAGATTATACAATCCCTTGAAATCAGTAACCCTACTGCCAACCAACCAACCCTCCAGAGCCTTGGTCGCACAATCTACAAAGTCAGTCCAGTCCTGAGTCTGTGCCTTTTGGGTGTCTCTGAACTTCAACCTGTACTGCTCAGTGGTTAAGCCAAACCCATCTATCAGTGCACTCTTCAGGACTTCATAGTCATCAGCATCCTCTTCTCTAACAGTGAGGAGCTTGTCTCTACCTTTATCTGAAAAGGAGAGCCACAAGATTGCTGCCCACTGCTTTTAGGGGACCTGTTGTACTCTACAGGCCCTTTCCATAGCAGTTATCCACTTGTGGATATCATCCGCACTCTGGTAGGGAGGAACAACCTTGCTCAGGTTCCTATGGTCTGGAGTATTTTCTATACCTCTAGGGACACTGTTGCTGCCACCAGGGGGTTCTAACCCCTCTCTTCTAGAAGCTTTCTGGAACTCAAAGGCTTCTTTGTCTAATGCCAACTGCTTGGTTTTGAGGGCAAATCTTGCTTCCTCATACTGCAGCAGTTTGTACATCCTTTCAGAGGAGGTCTCTCTTCTTGGGAAGAAGGAGTTCCTCTGGTAGACAGTTTCTCTGCCAGAGTGAAAGGAGTGCTCAGATTCCCTGGAGAGGGACCTGTGCCTGTCTTCCACTATGTCAGTTCTCTTAGGGAGAATTCCTCTGTCTGGTTCAGACCCCTTTGGGCCTGGCCCTACAATCACAGAGTCCTGGTCATCCTGATGTTCATCATCTGACCCAGACACTATAACTGACCCACCCACTGATCCAGACCCCTTAGCTCCTAGAGATAATCTAAGGTCATCTGCTGTTAGCAGAGCTATCAAGTGTAGTGTGGAGGGACTCTGTCCTATCTTCAGGTGCCTCTCAGAACACATGGCTTTCAAGTCACAGAAAGTCAGGTCCTTATACTGAAGCTGGGTGGATCCACTGGGTCCATCCCTTGAGGACATTCTAGTGTTGTGCAGTGTTGTACTACCTACACTAGTTTGTGGCCTACTGATACTAGCTTGAGCTGTAGAAAGGGTGTGCTATCCCTTTTGCACACAGCTCTAAGTTCAGTAGAACTTATTGATACTAAGCTTGATTTTATATGTACCTTGAGTACCTATAGTGGTTTTCAGTTAGTAATTCAAATAGAGATTTTCTGGTAAAACAATAGCAAGCTGGAATCCCACACGCTGCCACCAAGGTGAGAAGTTGGCCTGGTATATGCTGTTCACTAATTAAAGTGGACACCTTGCACCAGAACAATTCGACTCTTCTGGTTGGTAGGTTTAAGACAACCTTTATAGAAAGCTATCCTAGTGGTAGCTGTGGAGAGCAGCCTTCAGGCTAAGTCTTGGAGGAATGTAAAGCAGCTTGTTTTACCACACAATCTCTTGAATCACCAAATGAAAAGACACCACACAGGTATATATATCAAATATATATGTATTTATTAATAAACAACTCTCTACTAATCTCTTTATGAGATTAGAAGTCAGGAACATATGTACAAATCAAATGTTATCAAAATAAGTTAGCACAATCAAATATCACAATCTTAGTTTGGCTAGACCTAGGTCTAGAGCAGTTAGAATCGAGGGACCCCCAAGAACCACCCCAGGTAGTTGTAGGAGACCCACAGGGGACGGACGCGGTGTCCTGGCACCGGTGCGAGTCCTGTACGAGTCTATGCGAACAGACGCGATTGAGATTTCAATGTTAAAGGTCCCTTGCGTGTTCGAGGCGAACACACCGATCGGTCCTTGTACGAGTCGAAGGACGCGGTTACAGATAGAGTTGCAAGGGAGATGGACACGCTGTGTCTAACACAGACGCGAACCTTGTACGAGTCAGCGCAATGGATATTCCAATGTTACAGGCCCCTTGTGTGTTCGAGGCGAACACCGATCGGACTCAGTACGAGTCGAAGGACACGGTTATAGATAGTGTTACAAGGGAGATGGACGCGATGTGTCTAACACAGAGGCGAACCCTGTACGAGTCAGCGCAATTGTCGCACTTAGAAAATAAGAGTTTTAGGGCACTTCTTGGGTAGCTACAAGCAAGCCACTTACAGGGTAAGTAGTTCTAGGGCCCACACCCACGGGAGCACTGTAATGCTAAAGTTACCTCACCCAGGGGAGCCGGGTGCATAGGTGTCCTTTGGTGTCGGGTCGCGGCGTCGTTTTCAATGGGAGCCAGTGAAGACTTGCTGCTTGCGGCGACAGAAGAAGTGTCCGTTGGAATCCAAGCCTGGATTTGGAAGGAGGAAGACCTGAAAGCAGAGGGGACAGTGTTCACAGTCACTTGGCAGTGACCCGGGGCAAGGAAGATGAATGCCCACCGTCGTTGACAGATTCAGGTCGTTCACTGGTGTCTTGACTCTTCAACCACGAGGTCCAGGAGGTGTCGAGGATGGCCAGGAGCTGGATTCAGCGTGCCCACGAAGTCTGCAGCTGACTGCGGTGTGGTTGACCCGATTGGAGCCAACAAGCCTTGGTAGCAGCAAGTCTTGTGGTGGAACGGAAAAGTCAATGGTGCAGACCAGCAAGGTCTGAGGAACTTACCCAGCGAGGGTAGGTCAGGGCAGGCCTGGAGCAACCAGAGGAGCCCTTTGGTTTCTTTGGAAAGTCTTCTGGGGACCGACAAGCTAGCTGGCAAGGGATCGCAAAGATGCCTCAGGAGGATTCACTCAACAGGGGCCCACGGTCACTTGGGACGGTGTAGGCCTCTGATTTTGGGAGGGTTCTCTGCTGGAGGCTGGGATCATATGTGGTCCAAAGCACAAGTTCGTAGAACGTCGTGAAGGGGTTGCACTCGACAATAGTGCACGGTACCCAGGGTCTGCGGTTCCTCATTGCTCGTGGGGTCCACTTGCCTCAGCTTCACTGGAGTCTCACGATGGCCTTGGAGGGGTCAGGAAATCTTCTTCCTGGGCTGCAGGGACTTCGGGCTCCGGCGAGAGCGGCATCGTTTGTGACCGTCGTTGTTGTTTTTGGTGCCTGCCAAGCAGGGGAGTCACTCCTTGACTCCAAGGGAGATTCTTCCATCTTCCAAAGGTAGTGGAACATCGAAGGTCCGGGATTCTTCTTGTAGAGCGTCGTCCAGGGGTATCTAGTTTGCAATGCACAGGTTCCCCCTCTTATCGAGAAGACCGTCAACAGACAACTGGCCGCCTTCCTCGAGACGAATGGATCCCTCGACCACTCGCAGTCCGGCTTCCGGGCCAACCACAGCACCGAGACCGCCCTCATCGCAGCCACCGACGACATCCGAGCCCTGCTCGACAACGGGGAAACAGCGGCCCTCATCCTCCTGGACCTCTCCGCAGCGTTCGACACAGTCTGCCACCGCACCCTAGTGCAACGCCTGAACAACGTCGGAATCCAAGAGAAGGCACTGGAGTGGATCATCTCCTTCCTCGCCGGAAGAACCCAGAGAGTCCGCCTCCCCCGTTCAGTTCCGAGGCCACCGAAGTCATCTGCGGCGTACCACAAGGATCATCACTCAGCCCCACCCTCTTCAACGTCTACATGAGCCCCCTCGCAGCCATCGCACGCCAACACAACCTCAACATCATCTCCTATGCCGACGACACCCAGCTGATCCTCTCCCTCACCAACGACCCCACAACCGCCAGAACCAACCTACATGAAGGGATGAAGGACGTAGCCGAGTGGATGAGGAACAGCCGCCTGAAACTGAACTCAGATAAGACGGAAGTCCTCATCCTAGGATCATCACCCTCCGCCTGGGACGACTCCTGGTGGCCCCCTGCCCTGGGCAACGCACCCAAACCAACGGACCACGCATGCAACCTGGGCTTCATCCTGGACTCCTCCCTCTCAATGACCCGACAAGTCAACGCCGTCTCCTCGTCTTGCTTCAACATCCTACGCATGCTGCGCAAGATCTTCCGGTGGATCCCCACCGAAACCAGGAAGACGGTCACCCAGGCCCTCGTCACCAGCCGACTGGACTACGGCAACTCCCTCTACGCCGGAACCACAGCCAAACTTCAAAAAGACTCCAACGCATCCAGAACGCCTCAGCTCGACTCATCCTGGACATCCCCCGACACAGCCACATCGCCGGACACCTGAGAGACCTGCACTGGCTCCCCGTCAGCAAGAGAATCACGTTCCGACTCCTCACCCACGCACACAAAGCTCTCCACAACCAAGGCCCCAGATACCTCAACGACCGTCTGACCTTCTACACTCCCACCCGCCAGCTACGATCGACCAACCACGCCCTCGCCGCCGTCCCCCGCATCCGAAGAGCCACAACGGGATGAAGATCCTTCTCCTACCTGGCTGCCAAGACGTGGAACTCCCTACCCATCCACCTCCGCCTTACCCAAGACCACCTCTCCTTCAGGAAGCAACTCAAGACCTGGCTGTTCGAACAGTAGCGGACCCCCCACCCTAGCGCCTTGAGACCCTCCGGGTGAGTAGCGCGCTATACAAATGCTTGATTGATTGATTGATTGATTGATATACTAAAAGAAAGGGAGGGACTAGCTCTATGACCCCACCTATGGGAGGGTCAGGGGAGTGGGTGGCTACACCCACTTCCCTTTGTCCAGTTTCGCGCCAGGGCAGGGGCAGGTAGCCCCTGATCTGGTTTGAACTGGCATATGCACAGAGGAGCCTTCTGCTCCCCCAGTGCAGGACTTCAAAGCACTCTAAGAGTGCACCCACCCAGCCCCAATACACTAAACCCTGTCTGGAAGGTGGTCACACCCTCCTGTGACAGGATACCTATTGTTGGGCTTCCTCCACTGCGAGTTTCGGTCATCAGCAGGAGGGCAGCCCAGTGTCTGTGACTGGTGGCATCCATTTTGTGATGCCAGGGCTCTGCAGGATTCTACAGCGTTTCCACAGTAGGTACATGTCTATCCCTCTAGAAGGGTGGAATGCTACCCCCGCCGCCAGAACTGGCCGGAAACAAGCATCCTGGGACCGGTTTCTGGACTGTTCCCATGAGGCACAGGGTCAGACTGATTTGCATATGGCCATGTCTGAACTGGGGTGGTAGAGTGAGCTAAAGAATGATGATGGATTAAACCCAGATCAGTTGACTGTGGGTGAGTGTTTGATTTGCTCTAACGCTCCGTCCATCATCCCCTTTGGCATCGCTTTGTTCGCCCTAAGTTGGCAGGATATGCCCAGACGTGGGTCCCTTGCTCACTTTGCCACTGGATTCAAGATAGCCTGGCTGATGAGGGTTTTGAACCCGAAACCAGTCCCAGGATGCTTGTTTCCGGTCCAGGGAAGACATGGCTTGGCAGTTTGGGCTGGACTGTTCCCATGAGGCACAGGGTCAGACTGATTTGCATATGGCCATGTCTGAACTGGGGTGGTGGAGTGAGCTAAAGAATGATGATGGATTAAAGCCAGATCAGTTGACTGGGGGTGAGTGTTTGATTTGCTCTAACGCTCCGTCCATCATCCCCTTTGGTATCGCTTTGTTCGCCCTAAGTTGGCAGGGTATGCCCAGACGTGGGTCCCTTGCTCACTTTGCCACTGGATTCAAGATAGCCTGGCTGATGAGGGTTTTGAACCCGAAACCGGTCCCAGGATGCTTGTTTCCGGTCCAGGGAAGACATGGCTTGGCAGTTCAGGCTGGACTGTTCCCATGAGGCACAGGGTCAGACTGATTTGCATATGGCCATGTCTGAACTGGGGTGGTGGAGTGAGCTAAAGAATGATGATGGATTAAACCCAGATCAGTTGACTGGGGGTGAGTGTTTGATTTGCTCTAACGCTCCGTCCATCATCCCCTTTGGTATCGCTTTGTTCGCCCTAAGTTGGCAGGGTATGCCCAGACGTGGGTCCCTTGCTCACTTTGCCACTGGATTCAAGATAGCCTGGCTGATGAGGGTTTTGAACCCGAAACCGGTCCCAGGATGCTTGTTTCCGGTCCAGGGAAGACATGGCTTGGCAGTTCGGGCTGGACTGTTCCCATGAGGCACAGGGTCAGACTGATTTGCATATGGCCATGTCTGAACTGGGGTGGTGGAGTGAGCTAAAGAATGATGATGGATTAAACCCAGATCAGTTGACTGGGGGTGAGTGTTTGATTTGCTCTAACGCTCCGTCCATCATCCCCTTTGGTATCGCTTCAGGATTGATAAGGCCTGCCATAGGGGTGACTGATAGGTTTGTATGTGCAGTGATAGGTGAGATATAGCGAACCTATATCTCTGTAAGGGGTGCAGGCACCACCTCACTCAGGGTGCAGTAGCAGTTCTGTGGTGTCATTTTGGAGGGCCTTCCAGGGGAGGCACAATACATGCTTCAGCCCCTGGTAGGCCTCTGGGGTACCAATGCCCTGGGTACATAGTATACCATATACTAGGGACTTATAAGGGCACTCCAGAATCCAATCTGGGATGTACCTAAGGTACATGGAATCAATTTATAAGAGAAAGCAGATAGGCTGGGGACCTGAATAGCAGGTTCCCAGCCAAACTAAGTAAAAAACCATCAAAACACCAGAAAAAAAGTGGGGGCAACCATGTAGTCAGATTCCACCTTCCTACATAACCCCCCCAAACGAAAGGAGATAAGGCTAACCTTGGCCAGTTGAGCCTTTATTGACTAAGTGGCCATATAAGGAAGTACCTGCACTAGCATGGTTACCCCCTGTCTTATGCTCCACTAAGCTATCCCTCACCCTAAGGGTATGAGAGGGTCTCCACCATGGGGAATTACTACCTGTGGTGTGCTTTGGTAAAGTAAAAGGCTGATGAGGTGTCTGAGTAGGGAAGTGAGACCCTAGGAAAGTTGGTCTCAGCTTCCTCAGATCACTGGTCACCATGTATGCCTGTCTTTCCATGACTGAGTTGCATTTTGCTCTAAGGGTCAACCTTTGGCTGCCTACAGCTGGGGGTTGGGTCCCTTTGGATGGAACACTGGAGGGGCATGGCAGGTTTGGAACCTTTTGGTCCCAGGTTTGCCCTTGCCTAACAGAGTCCTTCTGGGGGAGGTCCCTACACAAAGGTATGGGGGATCCCTCAGTGTGTTGAGGAATTTTCACCTGGCTAGGGCTACTAGACTAGGTGCCCCTAATCTGCTGATGAGGGGGTTCCTCTGGACAGGGGGCCCTGTGGGGTCCACTGACCTCCCTGACCTGTGCAGCCCTGGGCTGACTGAGGCAGGGTAGAGAGGGGCAGGTTACCTGCTCCAGACTGGGTACCACCTTGGAAGGGTCCCCTGCAATCAGAGGGGTTGTCAGGCCAGGCCTGACTACCTCTGGGGCAGTTCCTTCCCTAGGGGTAGGATCAGTTCCCTGAGGAGGCTGACCCTTACCTATAGTCTGGGGGGAAGAAGACTTTTCTTCAACCCTTGTGCTCTCTTGTGGAGGAGAGTGGGCCATTCTTTCAGGCTCCATCACTCCAAAATTTTCCTGGGGTGGGGCTGTGGCCATCACAGGCCCCCTAACTTTCTCAGGGATGCCCAGCATTCTCAGATGGGCTTGGTGTTCAACTTCAGCCCAGGCTGAAATTTCTAGATCATTGCCCATCAGGCAATCTATAGGCAAGGTTGGGGACACTGCCACTCTTTTTGGGCCTGTGAACCCTTCCCAGCTGAGATTGACTATGGCCATGGGGTGATCTGTTCTGACACCATCAATGTTGGTCACCTGGTATTTAAACTCAGGTAAAAGCTGGTGAGGGGGGACTAGTTTCCCTGCCACCATGGTGACACTAGCCCCTGTGTCCCTGAATGCCACAGCTTTCTGACCATTAATCATTGGCTCCAGTCTGTACCTGCCCAATGCATTGGGACCCATGGTAAAGGTGGCAAATCCTATACCACCATCAGAGTCAGATGAGTCTGTTGAGGGGGTCCTGTCTAAACTAGGGCCCACCTCTGTTCCCCTTGCAAAAGCACCTAACTTTTTGGGTGCACTACTCCCAACTGGAGGATTACTACTGGTAGTACCAGGAGGGGTGGTAGTATTTGTTGGAGGAACATTTTCTTTATTGCCAATCCTGGGGCAACTGGGATCAGTTTTCCAGTGGCCAGGCTTTTTACAAACATGGCAATATGGTTTCTTTTCAGGAGAGGAAGGAGTCTGGGGCCCACCCCCAGAAGAGGACTTTTGGGGCCCTGTAGTAGATTTATCCTTAGATTTATCCCCACCTTTCTCTTGGGACTTGGTAGAATCTTTCTTCTGGTCACCACCCTGATTCTTAGGCCTTACCCTGGTTCTGACCCATTTGTCTGCCTTCTTTCCCAATTCTTGGGGAGAGGTCAGATCAGAGTCCACCAGGTACTGGTGTAAAAGCTGGATTTGACAATTATTAAGGATCTGCTCCCTCATAATCAAATTGTACAATCCAATAAAGTCATGCACTTTGCTGCCATGTATCCAACCTTCCAGAGCCTTAGTAGCACAATCTACAAAGTCAACCCAGTCTTGAGTTTGAGCCTTTTGGGTGTCTCTGAACTTCAACCTATACTGTTCAGTGGTTAGGCCAAACCCATCAATCAGAGCACTCTTCAAGACTTTGTAATTGTCAGCATCCTCTTCTCTAACAGTGAGGAACTTGTCTCTACCTTTGTCTGCAAAGGGGAGCCACAAAATTGCTGCCCACTGCTCCTGGGGGACCCTCTGAACTTTAGAGGCCCTTTCCAGTGCAGTAATCCATTTGTGGATGTCATCCCCACTCTGGTAGAGAGGGACAATCTTGTTTAGGTTTCTATGGTCATAAGACCTTTCCCTACCACTAGGGAAGTTGCTGCAACCATGGGACTCTAGTCCCAACTTTCTTCTTTGTCTATGACGCTCTAGGGACTCCCTGTCTATAGCCAACTGCTCTCTTCTGATCCTAAGCTGAGCTTCTTCATACTGGAGCAGTCTCTTTTTCCTTTCATGAGAGGATTCCCTCCTATGAGAGTAAACAGAGGTCCCTATTGAGGTGTCAGAATGGTTAGACTCCTGAGAGGGAGATCTTGACCTTCTAGGCACACTCACAACTCTTCCTGGTGGGACAAAGGGGAGGCCATTCTGGTCCTCCTCCTCATCTGCAGGAGGAGCTGGATTTTCCAGGTCAAGATCATTGTCATCTTCCTGGCCAGCTTCTGAGGTCAGGTCCTGGGTATTTTCACCCCTGGTCCCTTCCTCATCTTCTGCCCCACCCTGTCTGCCTACCCCTTCAGACCCTAGGGGTCTTCTGAGATCATCCAGCAGAAGCATCTCCATGAGACGTTGGGTGTTGGCACTTTTGCCTGTCTTCAGCTTCCTAGTCTTGCACAACTCTCTCAATTCCAAGAATGGGAGGTTGTCATACTTGGAGGGTAGAAGCCCACTGGCTTCTGGCAGGGACCCACTGGTTCCTGGCCTTGAAGACATCACTAGTGAGGTGTGGTGTATGCACTACCTACTCTAGTGTGGCCTACTAAACTCTCTTGAGTTGTAGAAAGGGTGTGCTAAGCCCTTGACACACAACTCTAAGTTCAGTAGAACTTACTGTATTTCTAAGCTTGAATTTATATGTACCTCAGGTACCTTTAGTGGTTTTCAGTTAGTCACACACTTGAGATTATCTGGTAAAACAGGGCAAGCTTGAATCCAACCGCTGCACACCAATGTGAGAAGTTGGCCTGGCATATGCTGTCCACTAGTTATAGTGGGCACCTTGCACCAGTCCAATCGACCTTTATTGATGATAGGTTTAAAGACAACCTTTATTGAAAGCTATCCTAGTGGTAGCTATGGAGAGCAGCCTTCAGGCTAAGTCTTGAAGGAGTGTTAAGCAGTTGTTTTACCAGTTATAATCTCGTGAATGACCAAATGAAAGGAGAACCACACCAGGTATATATATAAAATATATGTATTTATTACTAAACACTACCCAATAGTCTCTTTATGAGGCTAGAGGTCAAAGTACACAAGTTACAAGTCAAATGACACAGTAAATTAGCACAATATACGATTAACCCTAGGGGCGTACCAAACCATATATTAAGAAAGTGGTATAAGAACCACGACTTAAGTAGACACAAGGCCTAGAGCCTGTAGAATCGCTGGGACCCCAAGGAACCACCCAAGGTAGTGACACATGGGACCCACGGGGGCTGTGTGCAGTGTGTGAACACAGCCGCGAGCTCCGTTAAAGTCTATGGGAAAGTTGCGGTAAGAGTTTTAGAGTTTAAGGACACTTAGAAATGGACTAGGACCAAACCCTCTTGGACTTAGACAGTTCTAGGGTCAACACCCACGGGAGCACCGGAGTACTTGAGTTACCTCACCCAGGGAAGCCGGGTGCATAGGTGTCTAATGGTGTTGGGTCGTGGCGGCGATTTCAATGGCAGCCTGCCACGAAGTGCTGCTGCCGAGAAGATGCGAAGTGTCCGAAGAGATCCAAGCCTGGATCGGGGATGAGAAGAACCTGACAGCAGAGGGGACAGAGTCTGGGTCACTTGCCAGTGACCAGGGGCACGATAGTCGAATGCCCACCGATGGTGGGTGCTTCAGGTGAAAGAGGTGAAGCTTGACTCTTCAGCCATGAGGACCAGGAGGCGTCGATGACAACCAGGAGCTGGATTCGAGCTGTCCCACAAAGGATGTCTAGTGCTGCAGCGTTGGTGTCCGGATTGAACACAACAAGCCTTGGCAACAGCAACCCATGCAGAAAGAAGAAAGATGCTTCGGAGCAGACCAGCAAGGTCTGGGGGACTCACCACTTGGTGGGGAGTCAGGGCACATCTGGAGCAACCAGAAACGCCCAAAGAAAATCAGAGTTGCCTTCACAGGGACCCACCAATCGACGGACCAGGGATCGCAAAGGAGCCCCAAGCGGAAATGCAGGAAGCGGGCCCACGGAACACTCGTGGAGTGTAGGCTCTCAATCTTCAGTGCAAATAGTGCTTGGGCCTGGGCTACAAGTAACCCAAAGCAGGACTCCAAGAGACCTTGAGAAGTCAATGCACTAGCAAATGTGCATGGTGACCAGGAGTTCCAGTTCCACGCTACTCACGAGGGCTGCGGGTCTCTGCTTTGCTGGGGACTTGGGTCGGCCTCTGAGATGTCTGGAAATCCTCTTCCTGGACTGCAAGTACTTCGGAGTCCGGCGGGAGCTTCGGAGGTGCAGACCGGCAAATGCTTCGTTGGTGCCTGCCAAGCAGGGGAGTCACTCCTTGACCCCAAGGGAGATTTCTTCAGTCCTCTAGTCTTGAGTAGAGCGTCGAAGTTCCAGGATTCAGTTGCAGAGTTTCGTCCAGGGATATCTAAAGTCCTGTTGCCAGGGTTCCCTTACTTAGACTAAATAAAGGGGTTGGACTAACTCTGGGGACCCACCTATGGGAGGGTTTGGAAAGAGGGGTGGCTACACCCATTTCCTTTGTCCAGTTTCGCGCCAGAGCAGGGGCTGGTAGCCCCTGCAACCGGTTTGAACTGGGGTATGCACGAGGACACCAAATGTGCCCCCAGTGCAGGACTTCAAAGCACTCAGAGAGTGCACCCACCCAGCCCCAATCCACTAAGGCCTGTCTGGGAGGTGGTCACACCTCCCTGTGACAGGAAGCCTATTGTCCAGGCCTCCCCTGCCGGAGTTTCGGTCAGCAGCAGGAGGCCAGACTCGTGTCTGTCGCTGCAGCATCCATTTTGTGATGCCAGGGCGCTTTAAGGTTTCTACCGGGTATACCGGGGGGGACATGTCTCTCCCTCTAGAAGGGTGGAATTCTACCCCCATCGCCAGGACTGGCGGGGGGGGGTAGGATTCCAAGGCGTGTGACACCAAACACGGCATGTTTCTGTGCAGCCAGTCCAAAGTTAGCATTTTACCGTGAGGTTATAATGCACTTAAGAGTATATGGTCAGGCTGCACCACAGACAACCCCGGAGGATATATTCCAAAGGCTGCAGGGGTGCTCTGCTCATGCATGGGCACCCTCTCACATATAACCAAGCACCCTGCCTTCAGGATTGATAAGGCCTACCATAGGGGTGACTGATAGGTTTCTATGTGCAGTGATAGGTGAGATTTAGTGAACCTATATCTCTGTAAGGGGTGCAGGCACCACCTCACTCAGGCTGCAGTAGCAGTCCTGTGGTGTCATTTTGGAGGGCCTTCCAGGGGTGGCACAATACATGCTTCAGCCCCTGGTAGGCCTCTGGGGTACCTATGCCCTGGGTACATAGTATACCATATACTAGGGACTTATAAGGGCACTCCAGAATCCAATATGGGAAGTACCTAAGGTACATGGAATCAATTTATAAGAGAAAGCAGATAGGCTGGGGACCTGAATAGCAGGTTCCCAGCCAAACTAAGTCAAAAACCATCAAAACACCAGAACAAAAGTGGGTGCAACCATGTAGTCAGATTCCATCTTCCTACATCCCTCTTGCCTCTTTCTCCACCCCACCTCCCCCTTACTGCATCTCTGTTACTTTTTTATGCACTTCTCTTGCTTCTTTCTGCACACCTCATGCCTCTTTCTGCACCCCTCTTCCCTCTTTCTGCACTCCTCTTGCCTATTTGTGCACCTCTGTTGCTTCTTTCTGCACTTCTTTTGTTTCTTTCTGCACCCCTCTTGAATCTTTCTGCACCTCTGTTCCTTCTTTCTGCACTTATTTTGTTTCTTTCTGCACCTCTCGCTTCTTTCTGCACCCCTTTTGCATCTTTGTGCACCCCTCTTGCCTATTTCTGCACCTCTGTGCCTTCTTTATGCACTACTTTTGTTTCTTTCTGCACATCTCTTGCTTCTTTCTGCACCCCTCATGCCTCTTTCTGCACCCCCTTCCCTCTTTTTGCACCCCTCTTGCCTCTTTCTGCACCTCTGTTGCTTCTTTCTGCACTACTCTTGCTTCTTTCTGCAACTCTCTTGGTTCTTTCTGTATCCATCTTGCCTCTTTCTCCACCCCTCTTCCCTCTTTCTGCACTCCTCTTGCCTCTTTATGCACGTCTGTTGCTTCTTTCTGCACTTATTTTGTTTCTTTCTGCACATCTCTTGCTTCTTTCTGCACTCCTCGTGCCTCTTTCTGCACCGCTCTTCCCTCTTTTTCATACCATCTTGTCTCTTTCTGCACCTCTGTTGCTTCTTTCTGCACTACTCTTGCTTCTTTCTGCACCACACTTGCTTCTTTCTGCACCACTCATGCTTCTTTTTCCACCCCTATTCCCTATTTCTGCACCCCTCTTGCCTCTTTCTGCACCCCTGTTCCTTCTTTCTGCTATTCTTTTGTTTCTTTCTGCACCTCTCTTGCTTCTTTCTGCACCCCTCTCGGCACTTTCTCCAACCCTGTTCTCCCTTTTTGCATCTCTGTTGCTTCTTTCTGCACTTCTCCTGCCTCTTTCTCCACCCCTAATCCCTCTTTCTGCACCTCAGTTGCTTCTTTCGGTACTTCTCTTGCTTCTTTCTCCACCTCTGTCCCTTCTTTTTGTAACCCTGTGCCTCTGTCTGCACTCCTCTTCCCTCTTTCTGCTCCCTCTTGCCTCTTTCTACACCTCTGTTCCTTCTTTCTGTACTTCTTTTGTTTCTTTCTGCAACTCTCTTGCTTCTTTCTGTATCCATCTTGCCTCTTTCTCCACCCCACTTCCCCCTTTCTGCATCTCTGTTGCTTCTTTCTGCACTTCTCTTGCCTCTTTCGGTACCTCTGCCCCTTCTTTCTGCAACCCTTGTCCCTCTTTCTGCAACCCTCCTCCTTCTCTTTGTTCCCCTCTTGTCTCTTTCTGCACCTCTGTTGCTTCTTTCTGCACTTCTTTTGTTTCTTTCTGCACTACTCTTGCTTCTTTCTGCACCACACTTGCTTCTTTCTGCACCACTCATGCTTCTTTTTCCACCCCTATTCCCTATTTCTGCACCCCTCTTGCCTCTTTCTGCACCCCTGTTCCTTTTTTCTGCTATTCTTTTGTTTCTTTCTGTACCTCTCTTGCTTCTTTCTGCACCCCTCTCGGCGCTTTCTCCAACCCTGTTCTCCCTTTTTGCATCTCTGTTGCTTCTTTCTGCACTTCTCCTGCCTCTTTCTCCACCCCTAATCCCTCTTTCTGCACCTCAGTTGCTTCTTTCTGTACTTCTCTTGCTTCTTTCTCCACCTCGGTCCCTTCTTTTTGCAACCCTGTGCCTCTGTCTGCACTCCTCTTCCCTCTTTCTGTTCCCTCTTGCCTCTTTCTACACCTCTGTTCCTTCTTTCTGTACTTCTTTTGTTTCTTTCTGCAACTCTCTTGCTTCTTTCTGTATCCATCTTGCCTCTTTCTCCACCCCACTTCCCCCTTTCTGCATCTCTGTTGCTTCTTTCTGCACTTCTCTTGCCTCTTTCTGTACCTCTGCCCCTTCTTTCTGCAACCCTTGTCCCTCTTTCTGCAACCCTCCTCCTTCTCTTTGTTCCCCTCTTGTCTCTTTCTGCACCTCTGTTGCTTCTTTCTGCACTTCTTTTGTTTCTTTCTGCACCTCTCTTGCTTCTTTCTGCACCCCTCGTGCCTCTTCCTGCACCTCTCTTCCCTCTTTCTGCACTCCTCTTGCCTCTTTTTGCACCTTTGTTCCTTCTTTCTGTACTTCTTTTATTTCTTTCTGCAACTCTCTTGCTTCTTTCTGCACCCCTCTTGCCTCTTTCTGTACTCCCTGTGCCTCTTTCACACTCCTCTTCCCTCTTTCTGCACCCCTCTTTCTGCACCTTTGTTCCTTCTTTGTGCACTTCTTTTGTTTCTTTCTGCACCTCTCTTGTTTCTTTCGGTATCCCTCTTGTCTCTTTCTCCACCCCACTTCCCCCTTTCTGCATCTCTGTTGCTTCTTTCTGCACTACTCTTGCTTCTTTCTGCACCTCTCTTGCTTCTTTCTGCACCACTCGTGCTTCTTTCTGCACCCCTCTTCCCTCTTTCTGCACCTCTATTGCCTCTTTCTGCATCCCTGTTCCTACTTTCTGCTCTTCTTTTGTTTCTTTCTTCACCTCTCTTGCTTCTTTCTGCACCCCTCTCACCACTTTCTCCACCCCTGTTCCCCATTTTTGCATCTCTGTTGCTTTTTTCTGCACTTCTCTTGCTTTTTTCTGCACCTCTGTCCCTTCTTTCTGCAACCCTTGTGCCTCTTTCTGCACCCCTCTTCCATCTTTCTGATCCCCTCTTGCCTTTTTGTGCACCTCTGTTGCTTCTTTCTGCACCCCTCTTGAATCTTTCTGCACCTCTGTTTCTTCTTTCTGCATTTATTTTGTTTCTTTCTGCACCTCTCGCTTTTTACTGCACCCCTTTTGCCTCTTTGTGCACCCATCTTGCCTACTTCTGCACCTCTGTTCCTTCTTTCTGCACTTCCTTTGTTTCTTTCTGCAGCTCTCTTGCTTCTTTCTGTACCCTCTTGCCTCTTTCTTCACTCTTCTTCCCTCTTTCTTCACCCCTGTTGCCTCTTTCTGCACCTCTGTTCCTTCTTTCTGCACTTCTTTTGTTTCTTTCTGCACATCTCTTGCTTCTTTCTGCACCCCTCGTGCCTCTTTCTGTACCCCCTGCCCTCTTTTTGCACCCCTCTTGCCTCTTACTGCACCTCTGTTGCTTCTTTCTGCACTACTCTTGCTTCTTTCTGCACCTCTCTTGCTTCTTTCTGCACCACTCGTGCTTCTTTCTGCACCCCTCTTCCCTCTTTCTGCACCTCTCTTGCCTCTTTCTGCACCCCTGTTCCTACTTTCTGCTCTTCTTTTGCTTCTTTCTTCACCTCTCTTGCTTCTTTCTGCACCCCTCTCACCACTTTCTCCACCCCTGTTCCCCATTTTTGCATCTCTGTTCCTTTTTTCTGCACTTCTCTTGCTTTTTTCTGCACCTCTGTCCCTTCTTTCTGCAACCCTTGTGCCTCTTTCTGCACCCCTCTTCCCTCTTTCTCCACTCGACTTGACCCTTTCTGCACCTCTGTTACTTCTTTCTGTACTTCTTTTGTTACTTTCTGAACCTCACTTGCTTCTTTCTGCATCCCTCTTGCCTCTTTCTCCACCCCTCTTCCTTCTTTCTGCACTTCTTTTGTTTCTTTCTGCAACTCTCTTGTTTCTTTCGGTATCCCTCTTGCCTCTTTCTCCATCCCACTTCCCCCTTTCTTCATCTCTGTTGCTTTTTTTGCACTTCTCTTGCTTCTTTCTGCACCTCTCTTGCTTCTTTCTGCACCCCTCGTGCCTCTTTCTGCACCCCTCTTCCCTCTTTCTCCACTCGACTTGACCCTTTCTGCACCTCTGTTACTTCTTTCTGCACTTCTTTTGTTACTTTCTGAACCTCTCTTGCTTCTTTCTGCATCCCTCTTGCCTCTTTCTCCACCCCTCTTCCTTCTTTCTGCACCTCTGTTGCTTCTTTCTGCACCTCTCTTGTCTCTTTCTCTACCCCTCTTCCCTCTTTCTGCACCTCTGTTGCTTCGTTCTGCACCTCTCTTGCTTCTTTCTGCACCACTGTGCCTCTTTCACACCCCTCTTGCCTCTTTCTGCACCTGTGTTCCTTCTTTCTGCAAGTCTTTTGTTTCTTTCTGCATGTCTCACTTCTTTCTGCACCGCTTTTGCCTCTTATTGCTCCCCTCTTCCCTTTTTCTGCACCCCTCTTGCCTCTTTCTGCACCTCTGTTCTTTCTTTCTACACTTCTTTTGTTTATTTCTGCAGCTCTCTTGCTTCTTTCTGCACCCCCTTGCCCATTTCTCCACCCCTCTTTCCTCTTTCTTCACCCCTGTTGCCTCTTTCTGTACCTCTGTTCCTTCTTTCTGTACTTCTTCTGTTTCTTTTTGCAGATCTCTTGCTTCTTTCGGCACCGCTCATGCCTCTTTCTGCACCCCTCTTCCCTATTTTTGCACCCCTCTTCCCTCTTTCTGCACCTCTGTTGTTTCTTTCTGCACTACTCTTGCTCCTTTCTGCGCCACTCTTGCTTCTTTCTGCACCACTTGTGTATCTTTCTGCACCCCTCTTCCCTCTTTCTGCACCCCTCGTGCCTCTTTCTGCACCTCTGTTCCTTCTTTCTGGTCTTCTTTTGTTTCTTTCTGCACCTCTCTTGCTTCTTTCTGCACCCCTCTTGCCACTTTCTCCACCCCTGTTACCACTTATTGCATCTCTGTTGCTTCTTTCTGTATCCTCTTGCCTCTTTCTCCACCCCCACTTCCCCCTTTCTGCTTCTCTGTTGCTTCTTTCTGCACTTCTCTTGCCTCTTTCTGCACCTCTGTCCCTTCTTTCTGCAACACTTGTGCCTCTTTCTGCACCCCTCTTCCCTCTTTCTGCTCCTCTATTGTCTCTTTCTGCACCTCTGTTGCTTCTTTCTGCACTTCTTTTGTTTCTTTCTGCACCTCTCTTGCTTCTTTCTGCACCCCTCGTGCCTCTTTCTGCATCCCTCTTCCTTCTTTCTGCACTCCTATTGCCTCTCTCTGCACCTCTGTTCCTTCTTTCTGCACTTTTTTTTGTTTCTTTCTGCACCTCTCTTGCTTCTTTCTGCACCCCTCTTGCTTCATTCTGTACCCCTCATGCCTTTTTCACACCCCTCTTTCTTTCTGTACCCCTCTTACCTCTTTCTGCATCTCTGTTGCTTCTTTCTGCACTTCTCTTGCCTCTTTCTGCACCTCTGTCCCTTCTTTCTGCACTTTTTTTGTTTCTTTCTGCACCTCTCTTGTTTCTGTATCCCTCTTGCCTCTTTCTCCATCCCACTTCCCCCTTTCTTCATCTCTGTTGCTTTTTTGCACTTCTCTTGCTTCTTTCTGCACCTCTTTTGCTTCTTTCTGCACCCCTCGTGACTCTTTCTGCACCCCTCTTCCCTCTTTTTGCACTCGACTTGCCTCTTTCTGCACCTCTGTTCCTTCTTTCTGCACTTCTTTTGTTTCTCTCTGCTACTCTCTTGCTTCTTTCTGCACCACTCATGTATCTTTCTGCATCCCTCTTCCCTATTTCTGCACCCCTCGTGCCTCTTTCTGCACCTCTGTTCCTTCTTTCTGGTCTTCTTTTGTTTCTTTCTGCACCTCTCTTGCTTCTTTCTGCACCCCTCTTGCCACTTTCTCCACCCCTGTTACCACTTTTTGCATCTCTGTTGCTTCTTTCTGTATCCTCTTGCCTCTTTCTCCACCCCCACTTCCCCCTTTCTGCTTCTCTGTTGCTTCTTTCTGCACTTCTCTTGCCTCTTTCTGCACCTCTGTCCCTTCTTTCTGCAACACTTGTGCCTCTTTCTGCACCCCTCTTCCCTCTTTCTGCTCCTCTATTGTCTCTTTCTGCACCTCTGTTGCTTCTTTCTGCACTTCTTTTGTTTCTTTCTGCACCTCTGTTGCTTCTTTCTGCACCCCTCGTGCCTCTTTCTGCACCCCTCTTCCTTCTTTCTGCACTCCTATTGCCTCTCTCTGCACCTCTGGTCCTTCTTTCTGCACTTTTTTTGTTTTTTTCTGCACCTCTCTTGCTTCTTTCTGCACCCCTCTTGCTTCTTTCTGTACCCCTCATGCCTTTTTCACATCCCTCTTTCTTTCGGTACCCCTCTTACCTCTTTCTGCATCTCTGTTGCTTCTTTCTGCACTTCTCTTGCCTCTTTCTGCACCTCTGTCCCTTCTTTCTGCACTTCTTTTGTTTCTTTCTGTACCTCTCCTGTTTCTGTATCCCTCTTGCCTCTTTCTCCATCCCACTTCCCCCTTTCTTCATCTCTGTTGCTTTTTTGCACTTCTCTTGCTTCTTTCTGCACCTCTTTTGCTTCTTTCTGCACCCCTCGTGCCTCTTTCTGCACCCCTCTTCCCTCTTTCTGCACTCGACTTGCCTCTTTCTGCACCTCTGTTCCTTCTTTCTGCACTTCTTTTGTTTCTCTCTGCTACTCTCTTGCTTCTTTCTGTATCCTCCTGCCTCTTTCTCCTCCCCACTCCCCCCTTTCTGCATCTCTGTTGCTTCTTTCTGCATCTCTGTTGCTTCTTTCTACACCTCTCTTGCTTCTTTCTGCACCCCTTGTACCTCTTTCTGCACCCCTCTTACCTCTCTCTGCACTCCTCTTGCCTCTTTCTGCACCTCTCTTGCTTCTTTGTGTACTTCTTTTCTTTCTTTCTGTACCTCTCTTGCTACTTTCAGGACCCCTCTTACCTCTTTCTCTGCCCACTCTTCCTTCTTTTTTCATCTCTGTAGCTTCTTTCTGTACTTCTCTTGCCTCTTTCTCCAACCCTCATCCCTCTTTCTGCACCTCTATTGCTTCTTTCTGCACTTCTCTTGCTTATTTCTGTACCTCTCTTGCTTCTTTCTGCACCCCTCGTGCCTCTTTCTGCACCCCTATTCCCTCTTTCTGCATCCCTCTTGCCTCTTTCTCCACCCCTCTTCCCTCTTTCTATACTTCTTTTGTTTCTTTTTGCACCTCTCTTGCTTCTTTCTGCACCCCTCTTCTCTCTTTCTGCACCCCTCTTGCCTCTTTTTGCACCTCTGTATCTTCTTTCTGCACTTCTTTGGTTTCTTTCTGCAGCTCTCTTGCTTCTTTCCGCAGCACCTCGCCTCTTTCTCCGCTCTCTTCCCTTTTTCTGCACCCCTGTTACCTCTTTCTGCACCTCTGTTCCTTCTTTCTGTACTTCTTTTCTTTCTTTCTGCACATCTCTTGCTTCTTTCTGTACTTCTCTCGCCTCTTTCTGTACTCTAATGGAAAGTGCAAGCTGTCAAGTTTAAAGGTCTGTATGCTCTTGTGACTGAGGTATATGTCTACTTGTATATGTATTCTCACACATGTTATGCATCTGAAGATGGTAGCTTAAAAAGTGGGTAGCTTCTTCAAGAGGTTGTTAAATGTTCTCAGTTCTGCTCTGTCATTCAGTTGCACAGGCAGACATGTCTTATGTATATAGGTGTTATAGAGCCCCTCAAATATACTATTGAATACCCATGTGCCTGTATTATGAGCAGAAAGAAATACATACACCTTTTTGTACACATATTTACAGAGTATACTGTTTGAAACACAGGTATTCAAGTATTTCTATGTTTATTTTTATGTAACATGTCACTCGGTAAAAGCAGAGACACGCATGCATACCTTCACAAACGTGGTCGGACTTACAACAGTGATATGTTTAGGATAGCTGTTTTATGTTTGGTAGGTAGGCCTAATATTCTGAGAAGTTGATTAATAGTGAACCTTCAAGAGAAAAGTGAGGTTTAAGACATCTTGGGAGAAGTATTAGTGATTAGGCTACTTTGTATGAGTCGTAAGGTACAGTCAAACTAGGCGTCTTTCTGCACCTCTGTTGGTTCTTTCTGTACTTCTCTTGCTTCTTTCTGCACCTTTTGTCCTCTTTCTGTACTTCTGCTGCCTCTTTCTGCACTTCTCTTGCTTCTTTCTGCGCCGTTCTTCCTCTTTCTGCACATGTCCTACCTATGTAGGCATATTTATAAATTAGCATTTAAAAAACCTTAGAAATTCACTGAAAAAACCAGAGGTTTCAGGGATGTTATAGTTGGGAATTAGCATTTAAAAAACCTTTGAAATTCACTGAAAAAAACCATAGGTTTCAGGAACGTTATAGTTAGAAATTAGCATTTAAAAAACCTTAGAAATACACTGAAAGAACCACAGGTTTCAGGGACGTTATAGTTAGTTGGACATTTCACTCATACAAAACTAGAGAAATTCGGCCGTTATAGTTAGTTGAGCTAACTATAACTCGTGCCCCCGCAATGCACTGCTGATGATATCACATAATACATCACTCATGACATGGTCAGTGACATTACTGATGACATCACTGATGACATCTCAAATGACATCACTGATGACATCATCCACGTAATATCTGATGAACCTTCTCACACCCTAATATAACCTTACATACACCCACTCTAAAATACAGACTACCATTCTAGAAACTATAGACACAGCAATACCAGTTAGTACATACCCACTCACTGTTTCATAGGTCTACACACATCCACTCACACACCGATACAATCACTCATACACGCAGTCACTCATCAATACAGCCTCTGATATATGCACTCATACACCCATTTAGACACTCACATACTGCCACTCATCGACAGAGATACTCACACACCTAGTCAGTCACCCAAAGACTCAATCACACTGCAATTTACTCACCAAAACAGTTATACACACACCACCTCACTTATTCATACAGATACTAACACATACTTGCTCTCTTATACAATCACTGACACAAAAACACACTCATCCATACAGCCACTCTCACACTCACTTACTGTCACATATAGTCACTTATATACTCCAACATTCACAAATACTGCCTTTAACATATGTAGTCACTCACACATATACCACTGAGACATCCATTCACTCACAGACACAGCCATACGCATACTCACTCACCCATACAGTCCCTCACAGATGCACTCATGAACCCATACACCCACTGAATCACCCACTCACACATCCATGGAGGGAGTCACATACCCCCCACCCACCCACACAGACACTCAGGCACCCATACAGGTAATCAGACAACCAATCATTAACCCAAATTCAAATTCAAATTTTATTTATTTATTTGATTTAGTTCTCTACTGAGAACAACAAATAAGATGATAAAACGATAAAATTACATTTATAAGTAGAAACATTGTAAGCGCTTATCCTAATACAAGTTTAAGAAAGTTTTCAAAAATTTAAACAGATTATAGCATACAAATTTATTGGGAGGTGATTTAAGAATGGAGATCAAACTCTGTACACTTATAGAGTTACACTTTGTTTGAATTGGTTTTAAAAATCGCTTTCTAGCGTCAACTACTGTGGAGTTAGGACAAACAAACAAAATATGCGTCAGATCTTGAACTCCTCCTTTACAGAGGTCACATAAGCTGCTGGCATTATTGTTATTTGTCCATTTACAGGTAAAAGAATTAAGAGGAAGGATCCCAAACCGAAGTAAAACCATACAACGCCGGGCACCATGTCTTAGAGTGAAAGTAAGATATTGTTGCCTTTGTTTGAATTCAATTGACTCAGCATATTGTTTATAACATTGCAGTTTTGTACAGTGCTGGAAGTCGAGATCATAACTTATCCTTGGAGTCAAGTGTTTTAAAAAGAGTTTCAAATGTGCCGGGGTCCAGGTTTTCAACAGATCAACTGTACATTCTGACGACTTCAGTGCAAACATTAAGTTTCGATAAAAGACGTATTTTGAGGATCCTTCTTCAAAAATTTCCAGTTTTAATAGAGATCTTAGAGATCTTTGTTCAGCATGTAAGATGTTATACGCCCATCGGATGATACTAGTGATTCCTCTAGCGTATGTACTTGTTAGAGAAAACTCGAGGCGCAGAGCTTGCACAGGTACTGCTTGAGACATTTTGGTTAATTTCCGAAGAATCTTACTTTCTTTGAGTTGTATTGAATGCCATTGATTTATGGGAATGTGCTCAAGAGCGTATGAAAGAACTGGAGGGATCTTGATGCTAAAGACCTGTAAAAGGGTTGAAAAGTGCCTATGCCCAGTAGAAGAGTATAATCTTTGAAGCGCCCCGGCATGAACATCAGCTTTGTAGGCCAGGTGCTGAAGATGGGAATGATTTTTAAGGTTTGCGAAAAAATACGACCTAGATAGATGTATTCATTCACTATTTCTAACGGTTGTCCTCCTAAGGTCCAGTTATAGTTTGCGTATCTTTTACTTCCTCGAAAAGGAACTATTTTTGTCTTTGTTATATTAGGGACCAAAAAATGTTGTTCTGCATATGACGCAAGTGCATGCAAGTTCCTTTGGAGGCCAAACGGAGTCAGGTCAAGGATAATCACATCATCTGCGTACATCAGAGTATGAATTTTATGTAGTGATATTTTCGGAGGGAAATTAGTTATCTGCTTAAAACAATCTGGGAGATCACTAAGGTAAAGGGAAAATAGTAAAGGAGCTAAAAGACACCCTTGTCTTAGGCCATTCAATGTTTTAATTGGGGATGTGAGGCCCTTCTCTTTCCCTAATAAAACTTGGCACCAGGTTTCGGAGTGGAGTGACACAATTATATGTAATAAGTTAACCGGGATTGCCATTAACCCAAATAGACACTCATGTAACTACTCACCAACCCATGCAGCCACTTACATACCAACTGACAGACTGATACAGACATTCACACAGATTAGTCATTCACCCATGCATTCACTTAGACATGTTTAATCGCTCACTAAAACAGTCAGTCACGCACCCACTAAATCATCCATTCAGACACTCATACACCCACTCATTCTTCAATACACCTTTGCGTATCTATAATTAACATTCTTAAACTGTTAAAAATCACCCAGTCTGTGGATGATGTGATCAGTGATGTCTTCAGTGATGTCATTTGAGATGTCATCAATGATGTCACTGACCATGTCATGAGTGATGTAATATGTGACGTCATCAGCAGTGCATTGCGGGGGCGCGAATTATAGTTAGCTCAACTAACTATAACGGCCGAATTTCTCTGGTTTTGTGAGTGAAATATCCAGCTAACTATAACGTCTCTGAAACCTATGGTTTTTTTCAGTGAATATATGTATATATATATATATATATATATATATATATATATAGATAGATAGATAGATAGATAGATATACAAAAATATATATTTTTTTCACTGAAGTACAAAGAAAATGACAGATGGAGCTAAATTCATTTCCTCACACAAAGGAAAATTACTACTATGTTACATGGGCTACATTTATACACAAGAAAAATTATCAGACAATAAAATACATTGGAAATGTACTAAATACTACTCCACTTCTTGCTATGGGAAGCTGTAACTATACAATCATTATAACATTTGCACAGAACCTATGCAGCCATCTAAACACCCACTTACAACCCATGCAGTCATTGAAATACTGAGTCACACACGTGCACTAATGAAACACTCAGGCTCTACTCATGCACTAATGTAATTACGTAGAGAGTACCATTGTAGTAAACCTATCACACATATTGTCTAAAGACTATATACTCCTCAGTAAAAATTGTAAATACATCGGTTTGTGGTTGAATACATCAATACTTCCTGGATGATTGAATATGTGCATAGGTAGTGCCTAGGTGATTCCCTGAGTATACAAATAGTGCATAGATGATTCCCTGACTATGTCATAACTCCATGGGTCATTCCATATCTGCATACTTAATGCCGGCTTGTTTGTATGAGTATACCACCAGTATCTGGGTGTTTGGATGAGTGCGTCAGTTGAGCCTGAATGATTAGACAAGTGCGTGACTAATGCTTCAATAATTCAATACATGCATAGATACTGGTGGAATGAATAAATGAGTGCAATTCTAGTGCCTAGATGGTTGCAAGAGTGCATGCATAGTATATAGGGGAATTATAGAGTGCATGGATAGTGCATACATGATTGTTTAAGCCTATGCATATCATTTAGCCTATTGGATGAGAGAATGAAAAGATTTTCAGCAATTGGATGCTACCCATTTGTTTTTGGTTGAGTGAACAGGTAGTGCCTGGATGTTTAGTTAACTACATGGGTAGTGCCTGTTGAATTGAATAAGTGTATTAGTAGTGCCTGGTCAATTAGATGAGTTCATGACTAGTGTCTGAATGACTGCATGATTCTATTGTTAAAGCTTGAGAGATTGGATGAAAGTACGTATACTGCTGGGGTGATTGTATTAGTGCAATACTATTGCCTCAGTAATTACATGACTGTATAGGTACTGGGTGGGTGATAGGTTTACTACAATGGTACTCTCTATGAAATTAGATGAGTGAATGAGTAGTGCCTGAGTGTTTTATCAGTGCATGTGTGTACCTCAGTATTTCAATGATTGCATGGGTCGTACATGAGTGTTTAGATGGCTGCATAGGTTCTGCCCAAATGTTATAATGATTGCATAGTTACCACCCTGTTAGTTGCATAAGTCGATAGTTAGTACCTAGGTGATTAGATGAATGTATGGGTAGTGCATGCATAGTTCAATGACTACATAATTTCTGCCTGCCTGATTGCAAGAGTACAAGTGTAGTGTCTGGGTAATTGAATAACTCCATGGATAGTGAATCAATGATCTGATAAATGCCTGAGTAGTGGCTGAGTGACTGCATGAGTGCCTGAATACTGCCTGACTGACTGTGAAAGAACCTTCACTGCTGTCAGATACATAACAGTTGCCACTATATCTCTGACTCATTGGTTATATCCTTCTGTCAGTATCAAACTACCTGTTTTACTGTATATATGCTTTTCTTCTGAGCTATGTGTGAGTGAAATCTAGGTATCACACTTGATATATAATTGCATACATGGCTCTCTAAAAATACACATTGTTTTGTTACTGAGCATGCACATGCATCGTTAGTTTCTAAAATGTAAAAGAACATTTTAATATTTTTCAAAGCACAAAATCTTTCGCGAATTGCATATCCACATCGTTTCTCAAATACTTCCTCTGCTTCTAAAACATATATTCAGCATTTCTCAAACAAAAGTTATACTCGAAATGAAGCTAGAATAAGAATTCTTCAGGCTTTCTGCATTATTAATCCTTCTCAATTTTAAACAAACCATGTTTAAAGAAAAACACTACCCTCACCATATACATGAAATTTTCATTAGCCTTACTGAACATAGATCACCATGTAAACATATATGCAATTTCTTAATAGATGTACACCTTCAAGCCATGTTTCCAAAAATATATACCTCTCTGCATTTTTAAGTAAACTTAAAAGTCCCACAGTATATATAGCTATGTGTGAGCACAAAAAACATATCTCACCATCTAAGCATATGCAAAGCGGTCATATAAGTTAAAAACCACATTGACAAACGCTTCACAATACATACCTAACAGGTATTACTTCTTTCTAATTCATATACAGGCGGACAACATGTTTTCATCTTTTATTTCTCACTACACTATTCCTGTTTAATAATGTTACTAAAAGTACTACAACTTCCAGAAAGCATATAGCAGGTGTATCTATTCTGCACATCATGTTTAGACATTTAAAACATTCTCATTGCAACTTTCTACAAGACTATACTGTTGTTTTTCAATAAAATACATAATGTAGCCCGTCCACTGTTTGTTCTGCCCTCCGGTGGGGGCGAAGTGCTGAGGAGGCCAGAGATCGTTACCGGGACCCAGGGAGTGCTGAACTACACTCCCCAGCATCGCCTGCGGCACACAGTGCAGCCGCCAACATCACCGCTGCGCCAGGAGGCACCTACATAATCCCCCAGGGGCTCCCGCTGCGCGGGACGTGCGCGGGGGGCACCCGGGCCAAGGGCGGGCCCGCCTGCGCCCGTCCGCGTCTGGTCAAGGCTGGGCCAGGTCCCTTGGCCCTGCGGGAAAGGCACAGAGAGACTGCATTGGTCCTACTCTACCTAAAAGGCAAGGAGATGGGGAAGCGCAAAACAGTTATGACCTCCGCCAAAAGGATCGTCCTTTGACATCATCAATTACAAATTTCCTGACAAATGCAATGGGGGCGATAACTAGCGAAATAGAATCTGTGGAGGAGAGACTGGGGGCCACACAAAGAGCTTTGCACAGCGGTACAGCAACTGTGTCGGAGTTGGAGCAGAATGATGTGCTGGAGCACAACGCTGGGGGTGATGGACCAGGGAGCACTGACCCAGTTGTGGGGGCCCTAGTGCCTAATATCTCCGGGAATGCAATTAACACTAGTACTACACAACAAGGAGGTTTTGTTGACACTATGCCCTCCTCGGTCCAAAAAAACCAAGGCATGTGACAAGGACAAAAAAGATGTCTTGCCGCCGGTAACACAAAAGAAAATCATGGCGCCCCCTATAAGGAAAGCAGCAAAGGCTTTAGTTTCAGACACCGCCCCGGGCATTAGAAATATTGAGCATACAGGGGACTTTTTGTCAACTACACAGCTCACTAACGTATTGGAGGTTACCTTTAAAACATTACTTGAACCACTTATGGGAGTGCTAAACAGCATTGACACGTCTTTAAAAATATTGATTGGTGCTAGTGTTTCAAAGTTAACACCTGGTTCAGGGTCCATTCCTGATTCTACTAACAAATTAAATCAGGATATACCTAAAGCGACGCCATCTTATTTGGCACCAGCAACCAGAAATTGTATTGCAAATAACTCTTCGAATGCATTACAACAAGCAAAATCACAAATAAAAGAAACACATACATTGGGTGATGGTTGAACAAATATAACAGTTAGGTGCAGGGATCCTGGAAGGCCTAATGTTGCAGTTAGTCAGCGCAATGCAAGCCTGGGTGATGATCGAAAGGACTAAGAAGAACACTTCACCTCCCGCCTGATGCTACCCCTTATGTCATTGTACTTAAAAATTTTCCACCCCTGCCAATCAACAAGGAAGGGGACTGGAAGCAGCTTAAGAATAAAACTGTACACTGGTTGGCAAAGGCTGCGGATTGGATATGCAGCGATGACTTGTTTTGTAAGATAAATAACGTTGAACGTGTTTCATGGGTGGGCACACAGCCAAAGAAGGAAAGCGGCGATTGTATTATTGTTAATTTTAGGGACAAGTCCCTGGTATACTGGCTCATGATAGGCTCCTTTGGAGTAACAAGGCAAGGGGCCCCATTGAGGCAGTACCATTGGGTTATTTTTATAGGCCATTAATAAATAGCAGTCCTGGGTTTGAACCCACAGTCGTTAATACGCCATCTGCCTTTGCTATCCCAATTTTCAATCGCTTCTCTCCTCTAGATCATGTGGATTGACTTCATTTTTTTGGCCTGAATTTGCGTGGAGTTAAAAATGGTTTATTCTACCCATTGTCTAGCATACAGGATCTTGGGGTGGACAACTCGCCATCCTCTTTTATGACCAAGATGGATGTTGCTAACTCTCCTGAGGTTGTAGGGAATTCTCTAATATGTTTTGATGATAACTTAGAAGGAGAGTTGTCACATGTTTATGCATGTGGTCAGCATAATCCGGTCTCCCCTGCTATTTCTAATCCAGTCGGTATTAATTCCTATGTACCACCAGAGAGCACGTTTCTGTCACTCAGTGTTATGTTGCAGGGTGAATTGGAACTACCTGTGGCATCTATCGACACTGTGCCTTTGGACGGCCACGTTCCATCTCTGCCATCCATATCGGAGGGGTCTATTTGTTATAATAATATGACCACCTATGGTAGCTTATTCTGAAACATTGCAGGTTTGTCGCTCAAGTTAGAAATTAATGAGTGGGCCGTCTTTATCCGAAAATATAGAATAATATGCCTACAGGAACCATGGATGCGAGTTACTGTACATATAAATGTTTTTTTTTCCATTCATACACCAGCAAACGCTTCTCTAGGTGGTCACGCAAAGGGAGGATTACTGACTTTGGTCTCAACAACACTGAATGGCAGGTTAGGAAAGACTAAGACTGATTCACCGCATTTCCAGATTATTAATATCTCTCTCAGGAAAAATCTTACATTGGTTATTGTAAATTTTTATCACAACAACTTCAATGTTACAAATATTAGTATTGCTCAAGAGTTGGATAATGTCTTGTCAACCCATGTTGAAGAGTTGAATACGGATTTTGTAGTCCTTTGGGGAGGTGATTTTAATTGTAAACTTTGTCCTTTGTCCAAACAGGCTGCATGCCATTTGGTGGTCGGGGCGACTGATGGTAGTTGTCATTTTAATCACAATCCCTGTGGGAATATTTTTAATTCACTTTTGTCAAAATGTTCCCTATTCCTTACTGTGGATCTTATAAATTCCTTAGGCACTGATTTAGTTACATATACAGGAAGAGGACAAGGCTCCTAATTGATTTTATTGCTCTCTCAGAATATTTAAAACCTCACTCCTTAATTTTTAACATTCACAAAATTTGTTATAGTGATCACTACCCCCTATCCTTAGAGCTGATGACCCAAGCCTATGAACAAACTGCTACAGTTAGATCAGGTCCATTAAACTATGTTACGAACAAGGGGTTACTTCGGAAGTGGTCTACTATAAACCTGACCTGGTCTTATCTCAAATTTTAACAACTAATTTGACCCAAGTTCTAGATTGAATGGAAGATACCATAAGTCCTTCGGTTATGATAACATCATTTGAGTCAATAACAGAGACCATTAATGTTGCATTAACCATAAAAATCAAGTCTACATACAGAGTAATAAGAGGTGGTTTAATAGTGACTGTTCTTTCTTCCATAACAAATTAATCAAGGTATTGAAAATAAAACCCCGAAATATATCCAAGGTAAAGCAGTCACGCCTTGAATATAAGCAGGCGTTAGAGAAACGCAAGCTAGAAATTAGACATGAGGCGTATACATTTAGCCCCTTTGTTATTGTGGCATAACATCTGGGTGAAGGAAGAAGCGGCTTTGAATCGTGCTGTCATCACAGACTGTTTAAAACTGGAATGGGCGAGTAAAATCCCATGGATCTCTTATGTTAAGGCTCAATTGGAGACCCTGGGATTGTTGGATTGTTTCGACAACCCTGGAAATATTGCCAACACATCAAGGGCAAAGTTGAAAAGGGACTTCTTAGCTCACTCCTATTCGTTGAGAGCTATACAGGAAACAACGAAAAAAAGGGTTGTTGACCACTGACTTTTAGTCTGCTCTCCAGGTACGGAGCTTTATCTGTCCTTCTACCTTAGCCATGCTAAATTGTATTACCTAATTAGGTTCAGGTTTGGAATCTCTCATTTCTTGGTTTCATATCCTCGAAACGTATATTCTGATGCTAAATTGTATTCATGCCCCTGTGATTCAGAATCTGTTCAGAGCACATTGCACTTTATGTTTTTTGTAAATTGTATACTAATGAGAGACGTGCTATTTTAAAACCACTCTTAAAATTCCTAAATATAAGAAAATGTCGGGCTGCCTTGCATTATCTCCAGCTTTTAAATGATGAATTTATTTACCTAATGGTTTTTAAATATATTTCTTCCACAGTTCTGCTTCGAAACATTGTCGGAAAATGACTTTTTATGTATTTATTTTTCCCACAGTGATTAATGTTGAAACTTAAACAGGAAATGATATGTGCCATGCTCGTAGTTGCCCCTCTATTTATGGAACTCCTATTTGATATTTGTATTTAATTAATGAAATGTTATGAAATGTGTTATTTCTGTGATGTACTCTTTTATGGCTGGTCACTGCCGAATAAAGATTTTCTGATACTGATACACAAAGTAATAGAGGCACTAATTCATTTTTCTCTTACTTCCCAAAACATTCACCATTAACCTTTTAAACAAATACCCTCTAATAGATACAGTTCATCTCATATTTTTTCACATCACTGTGATACTCCTTTTAAACAAACTCCCATACACAACTTCATTTCTATTGTACATTAATTAAAATATTTACAAAGTTACATACATACCAGTGAATTGAGTTTGTAGAGTAAATTGTTGTTTTAGCTCTTTCTGGATAGTTTTGACACTGTTCAGATTTGCAATAACTAAGCACAAGAATGGTACATGACTCTCATACAAAGCAACTCTAAAATGGCAACCTCTTCAACTTTCCACTCTATCATCATGAGAAAAGCAGCAAATGAAATCATGTCTTTCATTTTAGACTACTGCATCTCCAATTGTGAATGGTTAGCATTTGTTAACCGTTTTCATCTCTTTCAAAACGAGGTTCCTGTCGGCACGCTTTCGCAATGGTTTCACGATCATCGTAGAGAAATCGCGTAAAAACCAATATCTAGCTTAATTTTTCTGAAATTTAAATGCTGCACAACAGTTTATTACATAGTCCTGAGTTGGAAATTAAAACTTGCCATTACTTAAATTGTGTCATCACTTCTCAACTTTTTAAAAAAATGTTCTGTCTCTTTAACTCCCTTCCCCCAATAAAGTCTTAACTCAGTGTACCTAGCAACCCAGCGGAACCAGTAGGTCACAAGTTCACAGCACATTCTAGAAGGAACATGCTGTTTCCAAATAAGATACAGCAGGTGTGCTTTACTCCACAGATTCAAAAGCATATCCATTTCTGTATTTCATTTATTTTCTTAAACAACAGATAATAATAAGACTTCTTGCTAAGGCATCCAACACACTACCTAATTTTTTTCACTTTCATGCCGACAGCATCCAATGAAATATATATTTTTTAAACCTCCATTTTAACTGCATTCCCTTTGGAAAACTACCTCATTGAGCTCCAGCCTTCTCCTGACAACTCTAGCTCCTTCACTTCAAAATGGTTACAGTATGTATTGTGGGCCAAAACTATATCGATTGGGCTAAAGAAGCTGCAAAAGAGAGGGGTTGCCAGGGACTTGGGTTTGCCAAATGTGCAGATTATTTGGTTTGGCCAGAGAGGGTTAAAGTTTCATCAGTTGCTGGCTTTGGTTAAATCCATTGTGGATTCCCAAAATCCTCACCTCATGATTGTGCACTATGGTGGCAATGACCTAGGCACATTGATTGGGGCAGGACTGGAAATCCTAAAGAAAGAAACCTTTGCAAAACTGATGTTGCTTTTCCCTCACACTGTCTTGTTGTACTCAAATATATATCAAATCAATTCTGTCCACAGATTGACAAAGCCAGGAAACAGGTTAATAAAAATCGTTTCTACATTCCTCAGAGACCATCGCATGGGCTGTATCTATAACAACAATCTTCATTTTAACAGGCATGGAATTTATAGAAATGATGAAGTGCACTTTACAGATGAAGGCAACAGGGAGTTCCTAAGTAACCTGAAACTCTGCATCCGGTCTTATGTATAGCAGCCATATACACAAAACCAACACAATGTCTCTTGACTCTAGTACCCAAAATATTGGGAAGTTTGTTTTCTAAAGGGTTTTTTTCCTTTAGTTTTTGGGGATCTTTGCAACGATGTCACGATCCCTGCAGACACATCGCAAAAACGGAAAACAAAAGCAGACATTCAATGGCAACCAACACATCCAAAAATAATATGTAAAAAAAATCCATTATGAACATTGCCCTGCACATATTACTATATACTATATACATACTTCTTTCAAAGCATGTTTAAACTTATATTTTTGTCCTAAGTTTCTTTAAAATCCATATTTCAGACCAATTTTCAGTTTTTGCAGTTATTCTGGACGTCGCAATGACGTCGTTATCTATGATGATCACGCCTTTATAAAGTCTGAAACACATATATACACATATGTTACAGTATTTTACATACTAGGGATTTCTTACAGTATTCTCTAAAGTCATGTTTTTCTAGAGAGTTTCTATAAAAGACATCTCTAAAACCTATTTTATCTTTTAGCAGTGACTGCAGAGACCGCAATGACGTCGTTAATCGTGATCCCCCTGGACACGATTCGAAAGCAGAAAACAAAAGCAGACATTCAGTGGCCACCAACACATCCAAAAATAATATGTAAAAAAAATCCATTCTGAACATTGCACTACTCATATTACTATATGCATACTTCTTTCAAAGCATATTTAAACTCATATTTTTCCGCTAAGTTGCTTTAAAAACCATCTTTCAGACCTATTTTCCGTTATCGCGGTTATTTGGGGTGTCGCAATGACGTTGTTAACCACAACGATCGCGCCTTTTCCATAAAGTGAAAACACATATGTGCACACATATTACAGTATTTTACACACTTGGGGTTTATTACTGTGCATCTCAAACTCATGTTTTTCTAGTGTATCTCTGGACCAACCATCTCTAAAACCTATTTTCCGTTTACGCGGTGAGACCGGAGATTGTGATGATGTTGGTCATCGCAATCCCCATGTTTATGTGCCGAAAGCAAAAGCAGGAATTCAATAGCCACCACCACATTAAAAAAATATAACTACATAATTAATTGTAACCATCACAGTACATAACTCACTATATAAATAATTGTATAAAAACTTTTATCAAAATCTTAATATCTATAAAACAATGCGTATTAATGATTCACTGATATATATTTTTTTCGATTTCTACCAATATTCTCGATGGCGTTGTGAGAGTCGTAAAGTCCCCGTGACAGTAGACGGGGGGATGCGTTGACAGTCACGGTGTCATCACAAATATTGCGAATACCGCGCACAATTAAAAAAATCAATTTTGGACAAATAACTTGTGTCACTAACACCCCCATTTCTCAACCAATGGGTCAGAGTATCTCCACCCTGACCCGTTATGTTGGCTTTCACACAAACATTCAGCCCCGGGAACCGTTCCCTATAGATAAAATGGTGGCTGCAACTTTCTGTTCAAGTTGCGTCCAGCCAATCAGAGCATTCCTGTTGGCGTGTCCGTTCGAGATTCATCGCGAAACCACGCAAAATTTCTACGGCCAGAGATATCACTATAATTTTCATCTTAAATTTCTCAAAAACTACTGAACGGATTTACACCAAATAAGCAAAAGGCCCCACTTCCTTGAACTGACATCTACTTCCCTGCCAAATTTGGTGTAAGTCCATTCAGCGGTTCGGGCTGTAGATGTGGCTAAAGGTTCCTATGGGAATTAACATTACAAACGCAACAGTATTTTGCGCCCCAAATTCTTGGTCCCCCCTGCACGGATCACCCCCAAACTTTCCATGACAATAGAACCCACCATGACACTTCTTTGGGAAAATTTCATGAAGATTGGTCAAGCGACACCAAAGTTATAGCCAAGTCAAAAAGTGCTTTTCCTATGGGAACATGGTCCTAACTATAACTACCTACTGGCAACTGACAGTAGGTAATACATACACATATATACATATATATGGTAGATATAGTTAGGATCGTGTTTCCATAGGGAATGCAGTTTGATGAATCTCCACAAAACTTTCAAAAAAAGTGCTCTTTTTGCCTAGTTTGCGCATGGAAAGTTTCGGGGTTCGAGAAAAAAGGGGGTTCCCATAGGAACTTTAGACACAGCTACAGCTTAAACCTCCAAACGAATATACACCAAATTTGGCAGAAATCTAGATCTAAGTCCAGAAAGAGTGCTTTTGGGTTTTGGTGTAAATCCATACATAGTTTTTGAGTAGTTAATGCTAAAACAAATTTGTAGGTCTAGGGACGTGGAGGCTCCATGGATCCAGACAGATCTCAAACTGAGATCTGATTGGCTGCCACCACCTCAACCAGGAAGTGGTGGTAGCCATTTTAGGACTCAAGACTTAGTCCAGAGTCCTAAAAAAAAGGAAAAAGACACAAGGTGACAGGGTATGAAAACCCTGCCCCCTTGGCCTGGTGGTGGGGTCCCAAAGAGACTGCCTGGGGCCAAAAATGTAATACGTTTTTAATATTGCTGCAAATATGCAGAGAATCCACAGTGACATTTAAAAATAAAACACAAGTGCGGCCTCCTGCGCTTGTTTTTTGAAGCTTCCAGGTCCTGTGGGAAAACATATTTATAGTTTGGGGCTGGGGGCGCACATGGCCCCCTTCCCAGGCTGTTTTTGTGCCCGGGTACCCCATCTCCTGGGACCTGGATGCATATGTAAGGGGGAGGGGGCACTTGGACCCCCAACCCAGTTTTGGCCCTGGGGACCCCATGCCCCGGGCCTGGTCAAATGTGGAAAAGGGGAGAGGGCTGCATGACCCCTCCCCTTAATTTTAATTAGTGGCCCTGGTAGATCGGGTCCTCTGGGCCATAATAGGGTTGAGAAGATGGCCAAGCACCCCCCTTAATAAAAATAAGGCCCTGGGGTCCCCAGGGCCAGGCCTTGTGCCGTACCCACTGCAGCACATGACCGAAGGCAGTGCATGGTGTGGCGTTGGCTGCTTTGTGGGGTTGGCCACAAGGCCTGGCCACATTCCAGGCCCTGCAGCCAAACCCCACCATGCACAACTGAACACCTTGCACAGCATGGGGATGGCTGCATACAGACGGTTGGGCGCAGGCCAGGCCCTGCAGCTAACTCCCCGTTGTTGGTTTGATCTATGGTAGTTATATTTTACTTTATGTTTAAAAAAAAACTAGAAATTCACTGAAAAAACACAGGTTAAAGTCAATTAATAGTTAGTTGAAATGATCAGTTTCAAACTCTAAAAACCACTAACTTTTACCAGCTAAAGTTAGAGTTTTCTCAAGTAACTATAACTCATGCTCTAAGGTAACTATAACTCGCACCTCGCCATGCACTGCTAATTACCCTAGATGTTACATCCCTCATGACATCTTCTGTGATATCATTGACAATATCATTGTGCATGGTGGGGGCACAAGTTATATTTATGTTAGGCATTATATATATATGACCTTTTGCACTAACAAGTAACATCATATTTGCACTATATTTACAACAACCCTTAGGTGGGTTGTAAAAGCTGTAATAATTAATTTTCCTACCTTCTCTCATACACACTGATAATGAAGGCCCGCTCTATCAGTTTTAATATTTCTTGAAAACAAAACTATGAAAAACTTCTTAAATATATGCACATTCCTATAGTTCACCATTTCCCACTCTCCCACTTAACTTATGTTCCCTGTCACCACCCCTTTCATTTTATACCTCACTTTCGATGGCGAAAAACCTCAGCTTTTTCCAATCTCCGCCAAGATATCGTTCCATGTGCTTAGATACTGCATTGCTGCGATCTTTATTGACTGTAGCTCTCTCATGTTCCAAAATCCGTTTTTTGAGTTCACAGATCGTGCTCCCAATGTATTTCAGAACACATGGACATTCAATTATGTACACCACATATTGGCTTTTACACGTGATCAGTTGGTTAATTTTCCAAGATTTGTTGTTAGCTAATTTGATTTCCTTAGTATTCGTGGCCATTTGACACACTTTGCAGTTGTTACACTTGAAAAAGCCTGTTTGTTTCAGCCACCTGCCAGGTTTGTTTCTCCTCCGAAAATGGCTGTGGACTAACTGATCTTTCAAGTTTTTAGCTTTTCTGAACGTTATGTTGGGATGTTTGCCCATTATTTTAGATACTGTGGGGTCTAGATGTAAGATTTTCCAATTTTTTCTTAAGATGTTATTAATCTGTTTGGCTTCTGTAGAGTAAGTCGTAATAAGACGGATAGTCTCTGTTGTCTTAGTTTTTTCCAATTCTTTCTTTTGGAGCAGTTCTAACCTGGATTTCATTGCGGTTTTCTGTAGGCCTGTGTTTATTATATTGTTATTGTATGCCCTTTTTCTGACTCTTTGCAATGAATGTTTGCTATGTTTTAGCCATTCATCTTCTTGTGAGCATATTCTGCAGATCCGTAGGCATTCTCCATACGGAATGTTCCTGATGAGGCTAGACTGATGAAAGCTTCCTGCGTGTAGGGTTGCATTGGTCGCTGTTTCTTTCATGTGTAGCGTTGTATGGATCTGATTATTTTGGATATATATCTCTGTATTCAAAAAGATCACCCTAGATCTACTGATAGTATAAGTGATGCTCAGGTTTGCGCTGGTTGTATTTAAGATCCTAAAGTATTCCGCAAATTCATCTTCAGATTCATCCCAAATGATAAAAATATTGTCTATGTACCTCAACCACATGACTGTCTTATTGACATAAAAATCGTATGACTACCAAGCCAGTTCCTGCTCCCACCAGCCCATCATGAGACAAGCATAGCTAGGACTGAAGGAAAAACCCATTGCCGTCCATTTGGTTTGTCTATACAGTTCTTGCGCGAACAAAAAGACATTTGATCATGAAACACCTGTGAGTGCGACCAATTTCTTCTTGGTAGAAGTTTGGGGAAATGTAATTAACGCCTTGGCTCTGCCATTTTCGGTACCACACCAACTGAGAAGCGCCAAGCTTTCCAGCGAAGGAGTCAGCTGCTTTGTGGAGACATATATAAATTCACTGAAAAAACCATAGGTTTCAGGGACGTTATAGTAGAAATTAGCATTTAAAAACCCATAGAAATTCACTGAAAAACACAGGTTTCAGGGACGTTATAGTTAGTTGGACATTTCACTCGTACAAAACCAGAGAAATTCAGCCATTATAGTTAGTTGAGCTAAGTATAACTTGCGCCCCCGCAATGCACTGCTGATGACATCACATATTACATCACTCATGACATGGTCAGTGACATCACTGGTGACATCACTGATGACATCTCAAATGACATCACTGATGACATTACTGATGACATCATCCAGTGACTGTGTGTTTCTGTAAAGTTTAAATATGTTTTATATATATATAGGCCAAGGTGTATTGAAGAATGAGTGGGTGTATGACTGTCTGAATAGATGATTTAGTAGGTGTGTGACTGACTGTATAAGTGAGTGATTAAAAGTGTCTTACTGAATGCATGGGTTAGTGACTAAACTGTGTGAATGTCTGTATCAGTCTGTCTGTTGGTGTGTAAGCAGTTGCATGGGTTGGTGAGTAGCTACATGAGTGTCTATATGGGTTATTGATTGTATGTCTGAGTATCTGTATGGGTGCCTGAGTGTCTGTGTGGGTGGGTGGGGTGTGTGTGACTCACTGCATGGATGTGTGAGTGGGTGATTCACTGGGTGTACGGGTTCAAGAGTGTGTCTGTGAGGGGCTGTATGGGTGGGTGAGTGTGTGTATGGCTGTGTTGGTGAATGAATGGATGTCTCAGTGGTACATGTGTGAGTAACTACATATGTGAAAGGCAGTATATGTGAGTGTTGGAGTATATAAATGACTATATGTGAGAGTGAGTGATTGTGAGAGTGGCTGTGTGGATGAGTGTGTGCTTTTGTCAGTGATTGTATAAGAGAGTAAGTATGTGTTAGTATCTGTGTGAATAAGTGAGGTGGTGTGTGTATAACTGTATAGGTGAGTAAATGGGAGTGTGATTTATTGTTTGTATGACTAACTAGCTGTGTAAGTAACTCTATGGGTGAGTGGTGGTGTGTGAGTGTCTGTATAGGTGTATGAGTTCATATGATAGTGGCTGTATTGATGAGTGACTGCATGTATGAGTGACTATATGGGTGAGTAAGTGGATGTGTGTGTAGACCTAGGAATCAGTGAGTGGGTATGTAGTAACTGGTATTGGTGTGTCTATGGTTTCAAGAATGGCAGTCTGCATTTTAGAGTGGGTGTATCAGAGGTTATATTTGGCCGTGAGGAGGTGCATCAGAGGATCACGTGGATGATGTCATCAGTGATGTCATCAGTGATGTCATTTGAGATGTCAATAGTGCTGTCACTGACCATGTCATGAGTGATGTAATATGTGATGTCGTCAGCAGTGCATTGCGGGGGCGCGAGTTATACTTAGCTCAACTAACTATAACGGCTGAATTTCTCTGGTTTTGTATGAGTGAAATGTCCAACTAACTATAACGTCCCTGAATCCTGTGGTTTTTTAAGTGAATTTCTATGGTTTTTTAAATGCTTATTTCTAACTATAACGTCCCTGAATCCTATGGTTTTTTCAGTGAATTTCAAAGGTTTTTTAAATGATAATTTCTAACTATAACGTCCCTGAAACCTATGGTTTTTTCAGTGAATTTCAAAGGTTTTTAAATGATTATTTCTAACTATAATGTCCCTGAAACCTATGGTTTTTTCAGAAAATTTCAAAGGTTTTTTAAAAGCTAATTTCTAACTATGCCTACAGAGGTAGGACATGTGAAGAAAGAGGAATAAAGGCGCAGAAAGAAGCAAGAGAAATGCAGAAAGAGGCAACAGAAGTCCAGAAAGACGAAGAAAAGTGCAGAAAGAAGCAAGAAATATGCAGAAAGAACCAACAGAGGTGCAGAAAGAGGCCTTGTTGCAAAGTCATCCTGTGCCCCCAACTTTTTGCTGACTGGTACAGGTGGTAATTGATTCTGACTAACCAGGCCCAGAGCCAGTGCTATGCTGATAGACACTTAGAATACAGTGGAAACACTTACATACACTAGGGTACCCCTGTAATTGGCATGACCTCCCCTGTAAGGCCCTAGTACATAATAGGGCAGGGGGAGCAAAACTACCTCTAACTCAGAGGTGCAGAAAGAGGCAAGAGAGGTGTATAAACAGGCAGGAAAGGTGCAGAACCAGGGAACAGGGGTGCAGAAAGAGGCAAGTGAGGTGCAGAAAGAAGCAAGAGCAGTGGAGAAAGAACAAACAGAGCAACAAAAAGAGGCAAGAGGGGTGCAGAAAAAGGGGGTGCACAAAGAGGCAAGAGAGGTACAGAAAGAGGCAGGAGGGGTGCACAAAGAAGGAAGAGAAGTGCAGAAAGAGGCAAGTGAGGTGCAGGAAAAAGCAAGAGCAGTGCAGAAAGAGCTAACAGAGATACTGAAAGAGGCGTGAAGGGTGCAGAAAGAGCCAGAGAAGTACATAAAGAGGCAGCAGAGGTACAGAAAGAGGCAAGAGAGGTGCAGAAACAGGCAGGAAAGGTGTAGAAACAGGGAACAGGGGTGCAGAAAGAGGCATGAGAGGTACAGAAAGAAAAAAGAGGGGTGCAGAAAGAGGCAAGAGATCTGCAGAAAAAAGCAACAGAGGTGCTGAAAGAGGCAAGTGAGGTGCAGAAAGAGGCAAGTGATCTGCAGAAAAAAGCAACAGAGGTGCTGAAAGAGGCAAGTGAGGTGCAGAAAGAAGCAACAGAGGCAGTAGAAGTGCAGAGAGAAGCAACAGAGGTGCAGAAAGAGGCAAGAGAGGTGCAGAAAGAGGAGAGAGAAGTGCAGAAAGAAGCAAAAGAGGTGCTCAAAGAGGCAAGAGGGATGCAGAAAGAGGCAAAAGCAGTGCAGAAAGAGGAGAGAGAAGTGCAGAAAGAAGCAACAGAGGTGCAGAAGGAGGCACGAGGGGTGCAGAAAGAGGCAAGAGAAGTGCTAAAAGAACAAGAGAGGTGCAAAAAGAGGAAAGAGGGGTGCAGAAAAAGGTAGGCGGGGTGCACAAAGAGGCAAGAGAGGTACAAAAAGAGGCAGGAGGGGTGCAGAAAGAAGCAACAGATGTTTGAAAAGAAGCAAGAGAAGTGCAGAAGGAGGCAAGTGAGGTGCAGAAAGAAGCAAGAGCAGTGCAGAAAGAACCAACAGAGGTGCAAAAAGAGGAAAGAGGGGTGCAGAAAGAAGGAAGAGAAGTGCAGAAAGAGGCAAGAGAATTGCTGAAAGAAGCAACAGAGGTGGAGAAAGAAGCAAGAGAAGTGCAGAAAGAGGCAAGTGAGGTACAGGAAGAGGCAAGAGATGTGCAGAAACAGGCAGGAAATGTGCAGAAACAGGGAACAGGGGTGCAGAAAGAGACAAGAGAGGTGCAGAAAGAGAAAAGAGGGGTGCAGAGAGAGAGGCAAGAGATCAGCAGAAAAAAGCAACAGAGGTGCTGAAAGAGGCAAGTGAGGTGCAGAAAGAGGCAAGAGATCTGCAGAAAAAAGCAACAGAGGTGCTGAAAGAGGCAAGTGAGGTGCATAAAGAAGCAAGAGAGGTGCAGAAAGAGGCAATAGAAGTGCAGAAAGAAGCAACAGAGGTGCAGAAAGAGGCAAGAGGGGTGCAGAAAGAGGAGAGAGAAGTGCAGAAAGAAGCAAAAGAGATGCTCAAAGAAGCAAGAGGGATGCAGAAAGAGGCAAGAGCAGTGCAGAAAGAACCAAGAGAAGTGCAGAAAGCAACAGAGGTGCAGAAGGAGGCACAAGGGATGCAGAAAGAAGAAAGAGAAGTGCAGAAAGAAGCAACAGAGGTGCAAAAAGAGGCGAGAGGGGTGCAGAAAAAGGTAGGCGGGGTGCACAAAGAGGGAAGAGAGGTACAGAAAGAGGCAGGAGGGGTACAGAAAGAAGGAAGAGAAGTGCAGAAAGAAGTAACAGAGGTGCTGAAAGAGGCATGAAGGGTGCAGAAAGAGCAAGAAAAGTGCAGACAGAGGCAACAGAGGTACAGAAAAAGGTAAGAGAGGTACAGAAACAGGCAGGAAAGGTGCAGAAAGAGGGAACAGGGATGCAGATAGAGGCAAGAGAGGTGCAGAAAGAGAAAAGAGAGGTGCAGAAAGAGGCAAGCGTTCTGAAGAAAAAAGCAACAGAGGTGCAGAAAGAGGCAAGAGATCTGCAGAAATAAGCAACAGAGGTGCTGAAAGTGGCAAGTGAGGTGCAGAAAGAAGCAAGGGAGGTACAGAAAGAGGCAATAGAAGTGCAGAAAGAAGCAACAGAGGTGCAGACAGAGGCAAAAGGGTTGCAGAAAGAGTCAAGAAAAGTGCAGAAAGAGGCAAGAGAGGTACAGAAAGAGGCAAGAGAGGTGCAGAAACAGGCAGGAAAGGTGCAGAAAGAGGGAACAGGGGTGCAGAAAGAGGTAAGAGAGGTGCTCAAAGAGGCAAGAGGGATGCAGAAAGAGGCAAGAGCAGTGCAGAGAAAACCAAGAGAAGTGCAGAAAGAAGCAACAGAGGTGCAGAAGGAGGCACGAGGGGTGCAGAAAGAGGCAAGATAAGTGCATAAAGAACAAGAGAGGTGCAAAAAGAGGCAAGAGGGGCGCAGAAAAAGGTAGGAGGGGTGCACAAAGAGGCAAGAGAGGTACAGAAAGAGGCTGAAGGGGTGCAGATAAAAGGAAGAGAAGTGCAGAAAGAAGCAACAGAGGTGCAGAAAGAGGCAAGAGGGGTGCAGAAAGAGGAGGGAAGTACAGAAAGAAGCAAAAGAGGTGCTCAAAGAGGCAAGAGGGATGCAGAAAGAGGCAAGAGCAGTGCAGAAAAAACCAAGAGAAGTGCAGAAAGAAGCAACAGAGGTGCAGAAGGAGGCACAAGGGGTGCAGATAGAGGCAAGAGAAGTGCAGAAAGAACAAGAGAGGTGCAAAAAGAGGCATGAGGGACGCAGAAAAAGGTAGGAGGGGTGCACAGAGGCAACAGAGGTACAGAAAGAGGCAGGAGGGGTGCAGAAAGAAGCAACAGATGTTTAGAAACAAGCAAGAGAAGTGCAGAAGGAGGCAAGTGAGGTGCAGAAAGAAGCAAGAGCAGTGCAGAAAGAACCAACAGAGGTGCAAAAAGAGGAAAGAGGGGTGCAGAAAGAGGTAGGAGAGGTGCACAAAGAGGCAAGAGAGGTAAAGAAAGAGGCAGAAGGGGTGCAGAAAGAAGGAAGCAAAGTGCAGAAAGAGGCAAGAGAATTGCTGAAAAAAGCAACAGAGGTGGAGAAAGAAGCAAGAGAAGTGCAGAAAGAGGCAAGTGAGGTACAGGAAGAGGCAAGAGATGTGCAGAAACAGGCAGGAAAAGTGCAGAAACAGGGAACCGGGTTGCAGAAAGAGGCAAGAGAGGTGCAGAAAGAGAAAAGAGGGGTGCAGAAAGAGGCAAGAGATCTGCAGAAAAAGCAACAGAGGTGCTGAAAGAGGCAAGTGAGGTGCAGAAAGAGGAGAGAGAATTGCAGAAAGAAGCAAAAGAGGTGCTCAAAGAGGCAAGAGGGATGCAGAAAGAGGAAAGAGCAGTGCAGAAAGAACCAAGAGAAGTCCAGAAAGAAGCAACAGAGGTGCAGAAGGAGGCGCAAGGGATGCAGAAAGAAGAAAGATAAGTGCAGAAAGAAGCAACAGAGGTGCTGAAAGAGGCACGAAGGGTGCAGAAAGAGGCAAGAGAAGTGCAGAAAGAGGCAAGAGAAGTGCAGAAAGAAGCAACAGAGGTGCAAAAAGAGGCGAGAGGGGTGCAGAAAAAGGTAGGCGAGTGCACAAAGAGGGAAGAGAGGTACAGAAAGAGGCAGGAGGGGTGCAGAAAGAAGGAAGAGAAGTGCAGAAAGAAGTAACAGAGGTGCTGAAAGAGGTGTGAAGGGGGCAGAAAGAGCAAGAGAAGTGCAGACAGAGGCGACAGAGGTACAGAAAGAGGCAAGAGAGGTACAGAAACAGGCAGGAAAGGTGCAGAAAGAGGGAACAGGGATGCAGATAGAGGCAAGAGAGGTGCAGAAAGAGAAAAGAGGGTGTAGAAAGAGGCAAGCATTCTGCAGAAAAAGCAACAGAGGTGCTGAAAGAGGCAAGTGAGGTGCAGAAAGAGGCAAGAGATCTGCAGAAATAAGCAACAGAGGTGCTGAAAGTGGCAAGTGAGGTACAGAAAGAAGTAAGAGAGGTGCAGAAAGAGGCAATAGAAGTGCAGAAAGAAGCAACAGAGGTGCAGACAGAGGCAAAAGGGTTGCAGAAAGAGGCAAGAAAAGTGCAGAAAGAGGCAAGAGAGGTACAGAAAGAGGCAAGAGAGGTTCAGAAACAGGCAGGAAATGTGCAGAAAGAAGGAACAGGGGTGCAGAAAGAGGTAAGAGAGGTGCTCAAAGAGGCAAGAGGGATGCAGAAAGAGGCAAGAGCAGTGCAGAAAAAACCAAGAGAAGTGCAGAAAGAAGCAACAGAGGTGCAGAAGGAGGCAAGAGGGGTGCATAAAGAGGCAAGAGAAGTGCAGAAAGAACAAGAGAGGTGCAAAAAGAGGCAAGAGGGGCGCAGAAAAAGGTAGGCGGGATGCACAAAGAGGCAAGAGAGGTACAGAAAGAGGCTGAAGGGGTGCAGAAAGAAGGAAGAGAAGTGCAGAAAGAAGCAACAGAGGTGCAGAAAGAGGCAAGAGGGGTGCAGAAAGAGGAGAGAAGTACAGAAAGAAGCAAAAGAGGTGCTCAAAGAGGGATGCAGAAAGGGGCAAGAGCAGTCCAGACAAAACCAAGAGTAGTAGAGAAAGAAGCAACAGAGGTGCAGAAGGAGGCACGAGGGGTGCAGAAAGAGGCAAGAGAAGTGCAGAAAGAACAAGAGAGGTGCAAAAAGAGGCAAGAGAGGCGCAGAAAAAGGTAGGAGGGGTGCACAAAGAGGCAAGAGAGGTACAGAAAGAGGCAGGAGGGGTGCAGAAAGAAGCAACAGATGTTTAGAAAGAAGCAAGAGAAGTGCAGAAGGAGGCAAGTGAGGTGCAGAAAGAAGCAAGTGCAGTGCAGAAAAAACCAACAGAGGTGCAAAAAGAGGAAAGAGGGGTGCAGAAAGAGGAAGGAGAGGTGCACAAAGAGGCAAGAGAGGTTAAGAAAGAGGCAGGAGGGGTGCAGAAAGAAGGAAGAGAAGTGCAGAATGAGGCAATAGTAGTGCAGAAAGAAGCAACAGAGGTGCAGACAGAGGCAAAAGGGTTGCAGAAATAGGCAAGAAAAGTGCAGAAGGAGGCAAGAGAGGTACAGAAGGAGGCAAGAGAGGTTCACAAACAGGCAGGAAAGGTGCAGAAAGAGGAGAGAGAAGTGCAGAAAGAAGCAAAAGAGGTGCTCAAAGAGGCAAGAGGGATGCAGAAAGAGGCAAGAGCAGTGCAGAAAGAACCAAGAGAAGTGCAGAAAGAAGCAACAGAGGTGCAGAAGGAGGCGCGAGGGATGCAGAAAGAAGAAAGAGAAATGCAGAAAGAAGCAACAGAGGTGCAGAAAGAGGCACAAAGGGTGCAGAAAGAGGCAAGAGAAGTGCAGAAAGAAGCAACAGAGGTGCAAAAAGAGGCAAGAGGGGTGCAGAAAAAGATAGGCGGGATGAACAAAGAGGGAAGAGAGGTACAGAAAGAGGCAGGAGGGGTGCAGAAAGAAGGAAGAGAAGTGCAGAAAGAAATAACAGAGGTGCTGAAAGAGGCGCGAAGGGTGCAGAAACAGCAAGAAAAGTGCAGACAGAGGCAACAAAGGTACAGAAAGAGGCAAGAGAGGTACAGAAACAGGAAGGAAAGGTGCAGAAAGAGGGACCAGGGATGCAGATAGAGGCAAAAGAGGTGCAGAAAGAGAAAAGAGGGGTGCAGAAAGAGGCAAGCGATCTGCAGAAATAAGCAACAGAGGTGCTGAAAGTGGCAAGTGAGGTGCAGAAAGAAGCAAGAGAGGTGCAGAAAGAGGCAATAGAAGTGCAGAAAGAAGCAACAGAGGTGCAGACAGAGGCAAAAGGGTTGCAGAAAGAGGCAAGAAAAGTGCAGAAAGAGGCAAGAGAGGTACAGAAAGAGGCAAGAGAGGTGCAAAAACAGGCAGGAAAGGTGCAGAAAGAGGGAACAGGGGTGCAGAAAGAGGTAAGAGAGGTGCTCAAAGAGGCAAGAGGGATGCAGAAAGAGGCAAGAGCACTGCAGACAAAACCAAGAGAAGTGCAGAAAGAAGCAACAGAGGTACAGAAGGAGGCACAAGGGGTGCAGAAAGAGGCAAGAGAAGTGGAGAAAGAACAGGAGAGGAGAGATGCAAAAGAGGCAAGAGGGGCGCAGAAAAAGGTAGGAGGGGTGCACAAAGAGGCAAGAGAGGTACAGAAAGAGGCTGACGGGGTGCAGAAAGAAGGAAGAGAAGTGCAGAAAGAAGCAACAGAGGTGCAGAAAGAGGCAAGAGGGGTGCAGAAAGAGGAGGGATGTACAGAAAGAAGCAAAAGAGGTGCTCAAAGAGGCAAGAGGGATGCAGAAAGAGGCAAGAGCAGTGCAGAAAAATCCAAGAGAAGTGCAGAAAGAAGCAACAGAGGTGCAGAAGGAGGCACGAGTGGTGCAGAAAGAGGCAAGAGAAGTGCAGTAAGAACAAGAGAGGTGCAAAAAGAGGCAATAGGGGTGCAGAAAAAGGTAGGAGGGATGCACAAAGAGGCAAGAGAGGTACAGAAAGAGGCAGGAGCGGTGCATAAAGAAGCAACAGATGTTTAGAAAGAAGCAAGAGAAGTGCAGAAGGAGGCAAGTGAGTGCAGAAAGAAGCAAGAGCAGTGCAGAAAGAACCAACAGAGATGCGAAAAGAGGAAAGAGGGGTGCATAAAGAGGTAGGAGAGGTGCACAAAGAGGCAAGAGAGGTAAAGAAAGAGGCAGGAGGGGTGAAGAAAGAAGGAAGAAAAGTGCAGAAAGAGGCAAGAGAATTGCTGAAAGAAGCAACAGAGGTGGAGAAAGAAGCAAGAGAAGTGCAGAAAGAGGCAAGTAAGGTACAGGAAGAGGCAAGAGATGTGCAGAAACAGGCAGGAAATGTGCAGAAACAGGGAACAGGGGTGCAGAAAGAGGCAAGAGAGGTGCAGAAAGAGAAAACAGGTGTGCAAAAAGAGGCAAGAGATCAGCAGAAAAAAGCAACAGAGGTGCTGAAAGAGGCAAGTGAGGTGCAGAAAGAGGCAAGAGATCTGCAGAAAAAAGCAAGAGAGGTGCTGAAAGAGGCAAGTGAGGTGCATAAAGATGCAAGAGAGGTGCATATGAGGCAATAGAAGTGCAGAAAGAAGCAACAGAGGTGCAGAAAGAGGCAAGAGAGGTGCAGAAAGAGGAGAGAGAAGTGCAGAAAGAAGCAAAAGAGGTGCTCAAAGAAGCAAGAGGGATGCAGAAAGAGGCAAGAGCAGTGCAGAAAGAACCAAGAGAAGTGCAGAAAGCAACAGAGGTGCAGAAAGAGGCACAAGGGATGCAGAAAGAACAAAGAGAAGTGTAGAAAGAAGCAACAGAGGTGCAAAAAGAGGCGAGAGGGGTGCAGAAAAAGGTAGGCGGGGTGCACAAAGAGGGAAGAGAGGTACAGAAAGAGGCAGGAGGGGTACAGAAAGAAGGAAGAGAAGTGCAGAAAGAAGTAACAGAGGTGATGAAAGAGGCACGAAGGGTGCAGAAAGAGCAAGAAAAGTGCAGACAGAGGCAACAGAGGTACAGAAAAAGGTAAGAGAGGTGCAGAAACAGGCAGGAAAGGTGCAGAAAGAGGGAACAGGGATGCAGATAGAGGCAAGAGAGGTGCAGAAAGAGAAAAGAGAGGTGCAGAAAGAGGCAAGCGTTCTGAAGAAAAAAGCAACAGAGGTGCAGAAAGAGGCAAGAGATCTGCAGAAATAAGCAACAGAGGTGCTGAAAGTGGCAAGTGAGGTGCAGAAAGAAGCAAGAGAGGTACAGAAAGAGGCAATAGAAGTGCAGAAAGAAGCAACAGAGGTGCAGACAGAGGCAAAAGGGTTGCAGAAAGAGTCAAGAAAAGTGCAGAAAGAGGCAAGAGAGGTACAGAAAGAGGCAAGAGAGGTGCAGAAACAGGCAGGAAAGGTGCAGAAAGAGGGAACAGGGGTGCAGAAAGAGGTAAGAGAGGTGCTCAAAGAGGCAAGAGGGATGCAGAAAGAGGCAAGAGCAGTGCAGAAAAAACCAAGAGAAGTGCAGAAAGAAGCAACAGAGGTGCAGACGGAGGCACGAGGGGTGCAGAAAGAGGCAAGATAAGTGCAGAAAGAACAAGAGAGGTGCAAAAAGAGGCAAGAGGGGCACAGAAAAAGGTAGGAGTGGTGCACAAAGAGGCAAGAGAGGTACAGAAAGAGGCTGAAGGGGTGCAGATAAAAGGAAGAGAAGTGCAGAAAGAAGCAACAGAGGTGCAGAAAGAGGCAAGAGGGGTGCAGAAAGTGGAGGGAAGTACAGAAAGAAGCAAAAGAGGTGCTCAAAGAGGCAAGAGGGATGCAGAAAGAGGCAAGAGCAGTGCAGAAAAAACCAAGAGAAGTGCAGAAAGAAGCAACAGAGGTGCAGAAGGAGGCACGAGTGGTGCAGAAAGAGGCAAGAGAAGTGCAGAAAGAACAAGAGAGGTGCGAAAAGAGGCATGAGGGACGCAGAAAAAGGTAGGAGGGGTGCACAGAGGCAACAGAGGTACAGAAAGAGGCAGGAGGGGTGCAGAAAGAAGCAACAGATGTTTAGAAAGAAGCAAGAGAAGTGCAGAAGGAGGCAAGTGAGGTGCAGAAAGAAGCAAGAGCAGTGCAGAAAGAACCAACAGAGGTGCAAAAAGAGGAAAGAGGGGTGCAGAAAGAGGTAGGAGAGGTGCACAAAGAGGCAAGAGAGGTAAAGAAAGAGGCAGAAGGGGTGCAGAAAGAAGGAAGCGAAGTGCAGAAAGAGGCAAGAGAATTGCTGAAAAAAGCAACAGAGGTGGAGAAAGAAGCAAGAGAAGTGCAGAAAGAGGCAAGTGAGATACAGGAAGAGGCAAGAGATGTGCAGAAACAGGCAGGAAATGTGCAGAAACAGGGAACCGGGTTGCAGAAAGAGGCAAGAGTGGTGCAGAAAGAGAAAAGAGAGGTGCAGAAAGAGGCAAGAGATCTGCAGAAAAAAGCAACAGAGGTGCTGAAAGAGGCAAGTGAGGTGCAGAAAGAAGCAAGAGAGGTGCAGAAGGACGCAATAGAAGTGCAGAAAGAAGCAACAGATGTGCTGAAAGAGGCTAGAGAGGTGCAGAAAGAGGAGAGAGAATTGCAGAAAGAAGCAAAAGAGGTGCTCAAAGAGGCAAGAGGGTTGCAGAAAGAGGAAAGAGCAGTGCAGAAAGAACCAAGAGAAGTGCAGAAAGAAGCAACAGAGGTGCAAAAAGAGGCGAGAGGGGTGCAGAAAAAGGTAGGCGAGTGCACAAAGAGGGAAGAGAGGTACAGAAAGAGGCAGGAGGGGTGCAGAAAGAAGGAAGAGAAGTGCAGAAAGAAGTAACAGAGGTGCTGAAAGAGGCGCGAAGGGTGCAGAAAGAGCAAGAGAAGTGCAGACAGAGGCAACAGAGGTACAGAAAGAGGCAAGAGAGGTACAGAAACAGGCAGGAAAGGTGCAGAAAGAGGGAACAGGGATGCAGATAGAGGCAAGAGAGGTGCAGAAAGAGAAAAGAGGGGTGTAGAAAGAGGCAAGCATTCTGCAGAAAAAAGCAACAGAGGTGATGAAAGAGGCAAGTGAGGTGCAGAAAGAGGCAAGAGATCTGCAGAAATAAGCAACAGAGGTGCTGAAAGTGGCAAGTGAGGTACAGAAAGAAGTAAGAGAGGTGCAGAAAGAGGCAATAGAAGTGCAGAAAGAAGCAACAGAGGTGCAGACAGAGGCAAAAGGGTTGCAGAAAGAGGCAAGAAAAGTGCAGAAAGAGGCAAGAGAGGTACAGAAAGAGGCAAGAGAGGTTCAGAAACAGGCAGGAAATGTGCAGAAAGAAGGAACAGGGGTGCAGAAAGAGGTAAGAGAGGTGCTCAAAGAGGCAAGAGGGATGCAGAAAGAGGCAAGAGCAGTGCAGAAAAAACCAAGAGAAGTGCAGAAAGAAGCAACAGAGGTGCAGAAGGAGGCATGAGGGGTGCATAAAGAGGCAAGAGAAGTGCAGAAAGAACAAGAGAGGTGCAAAAAGAGGCAAGAGGGGCGCAGAAAAAGGTAGGCGGGATGCACAAAGAGGCAAGAGAGGTACAGAAAGAGGCTGAAGGGGTGCAGAAAGAAGGAAGAGAAGTGCAGAAAGAAGCAACAGAGGTGCAGAAAGAGGCAAGAGGGGTGCAGAAAGAGGAGAGAAGTACAGAAAGAAGCAAAAGAGGTGCTCAAAGAGGGATGCAGAAAGAGGCAAGAGCAGTCCAGACAAAACCAAGAGTAGTAGAGAAAGAAGCAACAGAGGTGCAGAAGGAGGCACGAGGGGTGCAGAAAGAGGCAAGAGAAGTGCAGAAAGAACAAGAGAGGTGCAAAAAGAGGCAAGAGAGGTGCAGAAAAAGGTAGGAGGGGTGCACAAAGAGGCAAGAGAGGTACAGAAAGAGGCAGGAGGGGTGCAGAAAGAAGCAACAGATGTTTAGATAAAAGCAAGAGAAGTGCAGAAGGAGGCAAGTGAGGTGCAGAAAGAAGCAAGTGCAGTGCAGAAAAAACCAACAGAGGTGCAAAAAGAGGAAAGAGGGGTGCAGAAAGAGGAAGGAGAGGTGCACAAAGAGGCAAGAGAGGTTAAGAAAGAGGCAGGAGGGGTGCAGAAAGAGGCAAGAGAGGTTCAGAAACAGGCAGGAAATGTGCAGAAAGAAGGAACAGGGGTGCAGAAAGAGGTAAGAGAGGTGCTCAAAGAGGCAAGAGGGATGCAGAAAGAGGCAAGAGCAGTGCAGAAAAAACCAAGAGAAGTGCAGAAAGAAGCAACAGAGGTGCAGAAGGAGGCATGAGGGGTGCATAAAGAGGCAAGAGAAGTGCAGAAAGAACAAGAGAGGTGCAAAAAGAGGCAAGAGGGGCGCAGAAAAAGGTAGGCGGGATGCACAAAGAGGCAAGAGAGGTACAGAAAGAGGCTGAAGGGGTGCAGAAAGAAGGAAGAGAAGTGCAGAAAGAAGCAACAGAGGTACAGAAAGAAGCAGGAGGGGTGCAGAAAGAAGGAAGAGAAGTGCAGAAAGAAATAACAGAGGTGCTGAAAGAGGCGCGAAGGGTGCAGAAACAGCAAGAAAAGTGCAGACAGAGGCAACAAAGGTACAGAAAGAGGCAAGAGAGGTACAGAAACAGGAAGGAAAGGTGCAGAAAGAGGGACCAGGGATGCAGATAGAGGCAAAAGAGGTGCAGAAAGAGAAAAGAGGGGTGCAGAAAGAGGCAAGCGATCTGCAGAAATAAGCAACAGAGGTGCTGAAAGTGGCAAGTGAGGTGCAGAAAGAAGCAAGAGAGGTGCAGAAAGAGGCAATAGAAGTGCAGAAAGAAGCAACAGAGGTGCAGACAGAGGCAAAAGGGTTGCAGAAAGAGGCAAGAAAAGTGCAGAAAGAGGCAAGAGAGGTACAGAAAGAGGCAAGAGAGGTGCAAAAACAGGCAGGAAAGGTGCAGAAAGAGGGAACAGGGGTGCAGAAAGAGGTAAGAGAGGTGCTCAAAGAGGCAAGAGGGATGCAGAAAGAGGCAAGAGCACTGCAGACAAAACCAAGAGAAGTGCAGAAAGAAGCAACAGAGGTACAGAAGGAGGCACAAGGGGTGCAGAAAGAGGCAAGAGAAGTGGAGAAAGAACAGGAGAGGAGAGATGCAAAAAGAGGCAAGAGGGGCGCAGAAAAAGGTAGGAGGGGTGCACAAAGAGGCAAGAGAGGTACAGAAAGAGGCTGACGGGGTGCAGAAAGAAGGAAGAGAAGTGCAGAAAGAAGCAACAGAGGTGCAGAAAGAGGCAAGAGGGGTGCAGAAAGAGGAGGGATGTACAGAAAGAAGCAAAAGAGGTGCTCAAAGAGGCAAGAGGGATGCAGAAAGAGGCAAGAGCAGTGCAGAAAAATCCAAGAGAAGTGCAGAAAGAAGCAACAGAGGTGCAGAAGGAGGCACGAGTGGTGCAGAAAGAGGCAAGAGAAGTGCAGTAAGAACAAGAGAGGTGCAAAAAGAGGCAATAGGGGTGCAGAAAAAGGTAGGAGAGATGCACAAAGAGGCAAGAGAGGTACAGAAAGAGGCAGGAGCGGTGCATAAAGAAGCAACAGATGTTTAGAAAGAAGCAAGAGAAGTGCAGAAGGAGGCAAGTGAGTGCAGAAAGAAGCAAGAGCAGTGCAGAAAGAACCAACAGAGATGCGAAAAGAGGAAAGAGGGGTGTAGAAAGAGGCAAGCATTCTGCAGAAAAAAGCAACAGAGGTGCTGAAAGAGGCAAGTGAGGTGCAGAAAGAGGCAAGAGATCTGCAGAAATAAGCAACAGAGGTGCTGAAAGTGGCAAGTGAGGTGCAAAAGAAGTAAGAGAGGTGCAGAAAGAGGCAATAGAAGTGCAGAAAGAAGCAACAGAGGTGCAGACAGAGGCAAAAGGGTTGCAGAAAGAGGCAAGAAAAGTGCAGAAAGAGGCAAGAGAGGTACAGAAAGAGGCAAGAGAGGTTCAGAAACAGGCAGGAAATGTGCAGAAAGAAGGAACAGGGGTGCAGAAAGAGGTAAGAGAGGTGCTCAAAGAGGCAAGAGGGATGCAGAAAGAGGCAAGAGCAGTGCAGAAAAAACCAAGAGAAGTGCAGAAAGAAGCAACAGAGGTGCAGAAGGAGGCATGAGGGGTGCATTAAGAGGCAAGAGAAGTGCAGAAAGAACAAGAGAGGTGCAAAAAGAGGCAAGAGGGGCGCAGAAAATGGTAGGAGGGATGCACAAAGAGGCAAGAGAGGTACAGAAAGAGGCTGAAGGGGTGCACAAAGAAGGAAGAGAAGTGCAGAAAGAAGCAAAAGAGGTGCTCAAAGAGGGATGCAGAAAGAGGCAAGAGCAGTCCTGAAAAAACCAAGAGAAGTAGAGAAAGAAGCAACAGAGGTGCAGAAGGAGGCACGAGGGGTGCAGAAAGAGGCAAGAGAAGTGCAGAAAGAACAAGAGAGGTGCAAAAAGAGGCAAGAGGGGTGCAGAAAAAGGTAGGAGGGGTGCACAAAGAGGCAAGAGAGGTACAGAAAGAGGCAGGAGGGGTGCAGAAAGAAGCAACAGATGTTCAGAAAGAAGCAAGAGAAGTGCAGAAGGAGGCAAGTGAAGTGCAGAAAGAAGCAAGTGCAGTGCAGAAAAAACCAACAGAGGTGCAAAAAGAGGAAAGAGGGGTGCAGAAAGAGGAAGGAGAGGTGCACAAAGAGGCAAGAGAGGTAAAGAAAGAGGCAGGAGGGATGCAGAAAGAAGGAAGAGAAGTGCAGAATGAGGCAATAGAAGTGCAGAAAGAAGCAACAGAGGTGCAGACAGAGGCAAAAGGGTTGCAGAAAGAGGCAAGAAAAGTGCAGAAAGAGGCAAGAGAGGTACAGAAGGAGGCAAGAGAGGTTCACAAACAGGCAGGAAAGGTACAGAAAGAGGGAACGGGGTGTAGAAAGAGGTAAGAGAGGTGCTCAAAGAGGCAAGAGGGATGCAGAAAGAGGCAAGAGCAGTGCAGAATAAACCAAGAGAAGTGCAGAAAGAAGCAACAGAGGTGCAGATGGAGGCACGAGGGATGCAGAAAGAGGCAAGAGAAGTACAGAAAGAACAAGAGAGGTGCAAAAAGAGGCAAGAGTGGCGCAGAAAAAGGTAGGAGGGATGCACAAAGAGGCAAGAGAGGTACAGAAAGGGGCTGAAGGGATGCAGAAAGAAGGAAGAGAAGTGCAGAAAGAAGCAACAGAGGTGCAGAAAGAGGCAAGAGGGGTGCAGAAAGAGGAGGGAAGTACAGAAAGAAGCAAAAGAGGTGCTCAAAGAGGCAAGAGGGATGCAGAAAGAGGCAAGAGCAGTGCAGAAAAAACCAAGAGAAGTGCAGAAAGAAGCAACAGAGGTGCAGAAGGAGGCACAAGGGGTGCAGAAAGAGGCAATAGAAGTGCAGAAAGAACAAGAGAGGTGCAAAAAGAGGCATGAGGGACGCAGAAAAAGGTAGGAGGGGTGCACAGAGGCAAAAGAGGTACAGAAAGAGGCAGGAGGGGTGCAGAAAGAAGCAACAGATGTTTAGAAAGAAGCAAGAGAAGTGCAGAAGGAGGCAAGTGAGGTGCAGAAAGAAGCAAGAGCAGTGCAGAAAGAACCAACAGAGGTGCAAAAAGAGGAAAGAGGGGTGCACAAAGAGGCAAGAGAGGTAAAGAAAGAAGCAGAAGGGGTGCAGAAAGAAGGAAGAGAAGTGCAGAAAGAGGCAAGAGAATTGCTGAAAAAAGCAACAGAGGTGGAGAAAGAAGCAAGAGAAGTGCAGAAAGAGGCAAGTGAGGTACAGGAAGAGGCAAGAGATGTGCAGAAACAGGCAGGAAATGTACAGAAACAGGGAACCGTGTTGCAGAAAGAGGCAAGAGAGGTGCAGAAAGAGAAAAGAGGGGTGCAGAAAGAGGCAAGAGATCTGCAGAAAAAAGCAACAGAGGTGCTGAAAGAGGCAAGTGAGGTGCAGAAATGTGAGAAGTTGGCCTGGTATATGCTGTTCACTAATTAAAGTGGACACCTTGCACCAGAGCAATTCGACTCTTATGGTTGGTAGGTTTAAGACAACCTTTATAGAAAGCTATCCTAGTGGTAGCTGTGGAGAGCAGCCTTCAGGCTAAGTCTTGCAGGAATGTAAAGCAGCTTGTTTTACCACACAATCTCTTGAATCACCAAATGAAAAGACACCACACAGGTATATATATCAAATATATATGTATTTATTAATAAACAACTCTCTACTAATCTCTTTATGAGATTAGAAGTCAGGAACATATGTACAAATCAAATGTTATCAAAATAAGTTAGCACAATCAAATATCACAATCTTAGTTTGGCTAGACCTAGGTCTAGAGCAGTTAGAATCGAGGGACCCCCAAGAACCACCCCAGGTAGTTGTAGGAGACCCACAGGGGACGGACGCAGTGTCCTGGCACCGGTGCGAGTCCTGTTTGAGTCTATGCGAACAGACGCGATTGAGATTTCAATGTTAAAGGTCCCTTGCGTGTTCGAGGCGAACACACCGATCGGTCCTTGTACGAGTCGAAGGACGCGGTTACAGATAGAGTTGCAAGGGAGATGGACGCGCTGTGTCTAACACAGACGCGAACCTTGTACGAGTCAGCGCAATGGATATTCCAATGTTACAGGCCCCTTGTGTGTTCGAGGCGAACACCGATCGGACTCAGTACGAGTCGAAGGACACGGTTATAGATAGTGTTACAAGGGAGATGGACGCGATGTGTCTAACACAGACGCGAACCCTGTACGAGTCAGCGCAATTGTCGCACTTAGAAATAAGAGTTTTAGGGCACTTCTAGGGTAGCTACAAGCAAGCCACTTACAGGGTAAGTAGTTCTAGGGCCCACACCCACGGGAGCACCGTAATGCTAAAGTTACCTCACCCAGGGGAGCCGGTGCATAGGTGTCCTTTGGTGTCGGGTCGCGGCGTCGTTTTCAATGGGAGCCAGTGAAGACTTGCTGCTTGCGGCGACAGAAGAAGTGTCCATTGGAATCCAAGCCTGGATTCGGAAGGAGGAAGACCTGAAAGCAGAGGGGACAGTGTTCACAGTCACTTGGCAGTGACCCGGGGCAAGGAAGATGAATGCCCACCGTCGTCGACAGATTCAGGTCGTTCACTGGTGTCTTGACTCTTCAACCACGAGGTCCAGGAGGCGTCGAGGATGGCCAAGAGCTGGATTCAGCGTGCCCCATAAAGTCTGCAGCTGACTGCGGTGTCGGCGACCCAATTGTAGCCAACAAGCCTTGGTAGCAGCAAGTCTCGTGGTGGAACGGAAAAGTCAATGGTGCAGACCAGCAAGGTCTGAGGAACTTACCCAGTGAAGGTAGGTCAGGGCAGGCCTGGAGCAACCAGGGGAGCCCTTTGGTTTCTTTGGAAAGTCTTCTGGGGACCCACAATCCGGCTGGCAAGGGATCGCGAAGATGCCTCAGGAGGATTCACTCAACAGGGGCCCACGGTCACTCGGGATGGTGTAGGCCTCTGATTCTGGGCGGGGTCTCTGCTGGAGGCTGGGACCATACGTGGTCCAAAGCACAAGTTCGTAGAATGTCGTGAAGGGGTTGCACTTGACAATAGTGCACCGTACCCAGGGTCTGCGGTTCCTCGTTGCTCGTAGGGGTCCACTTGCCTCAGCTTCACTGCGGACTCACGATGGCCTTGGAGGGGTCAGGAAATCTTCTTCCTGGGCTGCAGGGACTTCGGGCTCTGGCGGGAGCGGCATCGTTTGCAACCGTCGTTGTCATTTTTGGTGCCTGCCAAGCAGGGGAGTCACTCCTTGACTCCAAGGGAGATTCTTCCATCTTCCAAAGGTAGTGGAACGTCGAAGGTCCGGGATTCTTCTTGTAGAGCGTCGTCCAGGGGTATCTAGTTTGCAATGCACAGGTTCCCCCTCTTATACTAAAAGAAAGGGAGGGACTAGCTCTATGACCCCACCTATGGGAGGGTCAGGTGAGTGGGTGGCTACACACACTTCCCTTTGTCCAGTTTCACGCCAGGGCAGGGGCAGGTAGCCCCTGAGCTGGTTTGAACTGGCATATGCACAGAGGAGCCTTCTGCTCCCCCAGTGCAGGACTTCAAAGCACTCTAAGAGTGCACCCACCCAGCCCCAATACACTAAACCCTGTCTGGAAGGTGGTCACACCCTCCTGTGACAGGATACCTATTGTTGGGCTTCCTCCACTGCGAGTTTCGGTCATCAGCAGGAGGGCAGCCCAGTGTCTGTGACTGGTGGCATCCATTTTGTGATGCCAGGGCTCTGCAGGATTCTACCGCATTTCCACAGTAGGTACATGTCTATCCCTCTAGAAGGGTGGAATGCTACCCCCGCCACCAGAACTGGTGGGGGGGTAGTATTCCAAGATGTTTGACACCAAACACAACATGTTTTGATGCAGCCATTCCAAAGTTAGCATTCTACCGCGAGGATATAATGCACTTAAGAGTATATGGTTTAACCGCATCCACAAACAGCCCCAGAGAATGGACTCTGAGAGCTGCAGAGGGGCCCTGCTCAGGCAGAGGCACCCTCTCACATAGGAACCAAGCACCCTGCCCTCAGGATTGATAGGGCCTGCCTTAGGGGGACTGATAGGTTTAAATGTGTGTGCAGGAGAGATATAGGGAACCTATATCTCAGTGAGGGGTGCTAGCACCACCTCACCCAGGCTGCAGTAGCAGGCCTGTGGTGTCAGATTTAGTCTGCTTCCCAGGGGTGGCATAATACCTGCTTCAGCCCCTGGTAGGCCTGTGAAGTACCTATGCCCTTGGTACCTAAGGTACCATATACTAGGGACTCATGAGGTACCACAGTATCCAATCACTAGTGCACCTAGAGTGCACTCCAAGTCATTTAGAGAGAACAGAGAGGCTGGGGCCCTGATTGGCAGGGACCCAGTCAGACTATAGCCAGAAACCAGTGTAAACATCAGAAAAAAGTGGGGGCAACATAAGAGGCAGATCCTACTCTCCTACACAACCCCCCAAACGCAGGGACACTAAACTAACCTTGACCAGTTGAGTCTTTGTGTTCTAAGTGGAAATACCTTGAGAGTCCATCTGCATTGGCATGTTGGGTCCCAGGTCTATGTTCCACTGTATAGTCCATCCCCTGTAGGGAAATGGACCACCTCAAAAGTTTTGGGTTTTCACCTTTCATCTGTTTAAGCCATAGGAGGGGCTTGTGGTCAGTCTGAACTATGAAGTGAGTGCCAAACAAGTATGGCCTCAGCTTCTTCAGGGCCCACACCACAGCAAAGGCCTCCCTCTCTATAGCTGACCAACGTTTCTCTCTAGGGGTCAGCCTTCTGCTAATAAAAGCTACTGGCTGGTCTTGACCTTCATCATTCAGTTGAGACAGTACAGCTCCCACACCCAGCTCAGAAGCATCTGTTTGGACAATGAACTTTAGGTGTAGTCTGGACTCTGTAAGATGGGGGCAGTGCACATGGCCTGCTTTAGGTCTTCAAATGCCTTCTGACAGCTAGCTGTCCACTGAACCTTTTTTGGCATTTTCTTTGAGGTCAGCTCATTCAAGGGGGTCACTATAGATCCATATCCCTTGACAAACCTCCTATAGTACCCAGTCAGGCCTAAGAAGGCTCTCACCTGTGTCTGGGTGGTTGGAGCAACCCATTCCATTAAGGTTTGGATTTTGCTCTGTAAAGGCTGAACCTGGCCTCCACCTACAAGGTGGCCCAGGTACACAACCTGACTCTGCCCTATCTGGCACTTAGTGGCCTTGATAGTGAGGCCTGCTTTCTGCAGAGCCTCCAAAACATTTCTGAGGTGGACCAGGTGATCCTGCCAGGAAGAACTAAAGACAGCAATATCATCTAGATAAGCTGAGCAATAAGTTTCCATCCCTGCCAGAACTTTATTCACCAACCTCTGAAAAGTGGCAGGTGCATTTTTCAATCCAAAGGGCATCACCACAAAGTGGTAGTGCCCACTAGGGGTCGAAAATGCTGTTTTGGCTTTTGCATCATTAGCTAATCTGATCTGCCAGTAGCCAGCTGTTAGGTCAAATGTACTTAGATACTTGGCTGAGGCCAAAGTATCAATCAGCTCATCTGCCCTTGGTATGGGATAGGCATCAGTCCTAGTGACTGCATTGAGGCCTCTGTAGTCTACACAAAACCTCATTTCTTTCTTACCACCCTGGGTATGAGGCTTGGGTACCAGGACTACTGGGCTAGCCCAAGGGCTATCTGAAGGCTCAATTACACCTAGCTCCAACATTTTCTGGACTTCAGTCCTGATACAGTCCCTGACATGGTCAGGTTGCCTGTAGATTTTACTCTTGACAGGCAGACTGTCTCCAGTGTCCACCTCATGGGTGCACCAGGTAGTCTGACTAGGGGTCAGGCTAAACATATGTCTATACTGTTGCAGAACTTGTCTGCACTCAGTTTGCTGATGGTCAGTGAGGCTGCTTGCCAAAGCAACACCATCTACTGACCCATCATCAGGGTTCTGAGAGAGCAGGTCAGGAGAGGGTCACTCTCCTCCTCCTGGTCCTCATCAGTTGCCATGAGCAAGCCCATGTCAGCCCTGTCAACATATGGCTTTAATCTGTTGACATGGAGCACCCTCAGGGGGCTCCTGGGAGTTCCAAGATTCACCAGATAGGTGACTTCTCCCTTCTGTTCAACTATTGTATGGGGGCCACTCCACTTGTCCTGGAGGGCTGCTGGGGCCACAGGCTCCAACACCCATACTTTCTGTCCTGGCTGGTACACAGTCAGCACAGCCTTTTGGTCATGCCAAGCTTTTGCAATTCTTGGCTGGCCTCCAGGTTTTTGGTTGCCTTTTTCATGTAGTCGGCCATCCGGGAGCGGAGACCAAGTACATAGTCCATCACATCCTGTTTGGGGGTTTGAGAGGTAACTCCCAGCCCTCTTTAACCAAACACAATGGACCTCTTACAGGGTGCCCAAACAGAAGCTCAAATGGGCTGTAACCAACCCCGTTCTGTGGAACCTCTCTGTATGCAAACAACAGGCAGGGAAGAAGAAGGTCCCATTTCCGCATAAGCTTCTCTGGGAGTCCTTTAATCATTCCCTTCAGGGTTTTGTTGAAGCGTTCAACCAACCCATTGATTTGTGGGTGATAGGGGGTGGTGAACTTATAAGTTACACCACACTCCTTCCACATTGCCTTCAAGTATCCTGACATGAAGTTGGTACCTCTGTCAGAAATGACCTCCTTTGGGAAACCCACTCTGGAGAAGACTCCAATGAGGGCTCTTGCCACCACAGGGGCTGTGGTGGTCCTCAGGGAATTGCCTCTGGGTACCTGGTGGCATGATCCACTACCACCAGGATAAATCTGTGCCCAGATGCAGTTTGAGGGTCAAGGGGACCAACAATGTCAATCCCTACCCTTTCAAAGGGTACCCCCACCACAGGTAGTGGTATCAGGGGGCCTTTGTTGTGCCACCTGCCTTGCCACTGGCTTGGTATGTGACACAGGAGCGACAAAACTCCTTTGTGTCCTCTGACATATGTGGCCAATGAAAATGTGGGACAAGCCTGTCCCAGGTCTTGTTTTGGCCCAAGTGACCTGCCAAAGGGATGTCATGTGCTAGGGTCAAGAGGAACCACCTAAACTTCTGAGGTATTACCAACCTCCTGGTGGCTCCAGGGGCTGGGTCTCTACCCTCAGAATATAGGAGTCCCTCATCCCAATAAACTTTATGGGACCCACTAGCACTCCCAGCAGCCTCAGCAGCAGCATGCTGTCTGAGGGGTTCAAGAGAGGGGCAGCACTGTTGCTCCTTACTCAGATCTTCCCTAGAAGGGCCCCCTGCCCCCAAGAACTCAACCTGATCAGGCTCAAGTCCCTCTGGGGCAGTTCCTTCTTCAGGGTCTGCTTCACCGAATCTGTGATCTGAGACAGAGGGGAAGGCACTGCCTATACCCTACTGCTCATCCTCTTGGGAAGCATCTGGTCCATTGTTCCAGGATCCAGAGCTGGTTCAGTGTTATGCATTCTTGCTTGTGACCTGGTCACAGCAAATACCTCTGCAGGGATGCCCAACATCTCAGCGTGAGTCCATAACTCTACTTCAGACCAGGCTGAAGTCTCTAGATCATTGCCCAATAGACATTCTACAGGGAGGTCTGCACTGACTACAACCTTCTTGAGGCCAGTTACCCCTCCCCAGGAGAAATTCACAACTGCCAGACTATGGTTGGACCTGACATTGCTTGCATTGGTCACCTGGTACATTTCGCCCAGGATGATCTGTCCAGGGTCCACAAGATCCTCTGCCACCATGGTGACACTAGCACCTGTGTCCCTAAATGCCAAAGCCTCTTTGCCATTTATTACAGGCTGCTGTTTGTATTTGCCCAGGTTACTGGGGCTTACTAGGAAGGACATATGAAGGTCTCCATCACAAATCAGCACTGCCTGAGTGGGTACTCTGACTAGGTCAGAGTCCACTTCAGAACCCAGGGTCAACTCTACTACACCCTTACTCTGAGTACCACCTCCACCAGTAGCTGAGCTAGGGGGAACAGTTGCCTTAGGGGCAGGAGTGGTGGTGGTTTGGTCTTTGGACGTGTTACAATCAGAAGTCCAGTGCCCTTTCTGTTTACAGAATTTGCACCAGGGCTTCTTTTGGCCTTTTCCCTTGTTGGATTGTGACTCCCCACCAGATGCAGATTTTTGGGGCCCTTGTGAAGACTTCTGGTCTTTTGCCTTATCCCCACCTTTCTCAGAGCCCTTAGGATCTTGCTTCTTGGTGTCACCCCCTTGGTTCTGGGTTTTCTGCCTCACCCTAGTTCTGACCCACTTGTCTGCCTTCTTTCCCAATTCTTGGGGAGAGGTCAGATCTGAGTCCACCAGGTATTGATGCAACAACTGGTTCTGGCAATTATTAAGGATCTGTTCTCTCATCATTAGATTATACAATCCCTTGAAATCAGTAACCCTACTGTCAACCAGCCAACCCTCCAGAGTCTTGGTCGCACAATCTACAAAGTCAGTCCAGTCCTGAGTCTGTGCCTTCTGGGTGTCTCTGAACTTCAACCTGTACTGCTCAGTGGTTAAGCCAAACCCATCTATCAGTGCACTCTTCAGGACTTCATAGTCATCAGCATCCTCTTCTCTAACAGTGAGGAGCTTGTCTCTACCTTTATCTGAAAAGGAGAGCCACAAGATTGCTGCCCACTGCTTTTGCGGGACCTGTTGTACTCTACAGGCCATTTCCATAGCAGTTATCCACTTGTGGATATCATCCCCACTCTGGTAGGGAGGAACAACCTTGCTCAGGTTCCTATGGTCTGGAATATTTTCTCTGCCTCTAGGGACACTGTTGCTGCCACCAGGGGGTTCTAACCCCTCTCTTCTAGAAGCTCTCTGGAACTCAAAGGCTTCTTTGTCTAATGCCAACTGCTTGGTTTTGAGGGCTAATCTTGCTTCCTCATACTGCAGCAGTTTGTACATCCTTTCAGAGGAGGTCTCTCTTCTTGGGAAGAAGGAGTTCCTCTGGTAGACAGTTTCTCTGCCAGAGTGAAAGGAGTGCTCAGATTCCCTGGAAAGGGACCTGTGCCTGTCTTCCACTATGTCAGTTCTCTTAGGGAGAATTCCTCTGTCTTGTTCAGACCCCTTTGGGCCTGGCCCTACAATCACAGAGTCCTGGTCGTCCTGATGTTCATCATCTGACCCAGACACTATGACTGACCCACCCACTGATCCAGACCCCTTAGCTCCTAGAGCTAATCTAAGGTCATCTGCTGTTAGCAGATCTATCAAGTGTAGTGTGGAGGGACTCTGTCCTATCTTCAGGTGCCTCTCAGCACACATGGCTTTCAAGTCACAGAAAGTCAGGTCCTTATACTGAACCTGGGTGGATCCACTGGGTCCATCCCTTGAGGACATTCTAGTGTTGTGCAGTGTTGTACTACCTACACTAGTTTGTGGCCTACTGATACTAGCTTGAGCTGTAGAAAGGGTGTGCTATCCCTTTTGCACACAGCTCTAAGTTCAGTAGAACTTATTGATACTAAGCTTGATTTTATATGTACCTTGAGTACCTATAGTGGTTTTCAGTTAGTAATTCAAATAGAGATTTTCTGGTAAAACAATAGCAAGCTGGAATCCCACACGCTGCCACCAATGTGAGAAGTTGGCCTGGTATATGCTGTTCACTAATAAAAGTGGACACCTTGCACCAGAGCAATTCGACTCTTATGGTTGGTAGGTTTAAGACAACCTTTATAGAAAGCTATCCTAGTGGTAGCTGTGGAGAGCAGCCTTCAGGCTAAGTCTTGGAGGAATGTAAAGCAGCTTGTTTTACCACACAATCTCTTGAATCACCAAATGAAAAGACACCACACAGGTATATATATCAAATATATATGTATTTATTAATAAACAACTCTCTACTAATCTCTTTATGAGATTAGAAGTCAGGAACATATGTACAAATCAAATGTTATCAAAATAAGTTAGCACAATCAAATATCACAATCTTAGTTTGGCTAGACCTAGGTCTAGAGCAGTTAGAATCGAGGGACCCCCAAGAACCACCCCAGGTAGTTGTAGGAGACCCACAGGGGACGGACGCGGTGTCCTGGCACCGGTGCGAGTCCTGTTCGAGTCTATGCGAACAGACGCGATTGAGATTTCAATGTTAAAGGTCCCTTGCGTGTTCGAGGCGAACACACCGATCGGTCCTTGTACGAGTCGAAGGACGCGGTTACAGATAGAGTTGCAAGGGAGATGGACGCGCTGTGTCTAACACAGACGCGAACCTTGTACGAGTCAGCGCAATGGATATTCCAATGTTACAGGCCCCTTGTGTGTTCGAGGCGAACACCGATCGGACTCAGTACGAGTCGAAGGACACGGTTATAGATAGTGTTACAAGGGAGATGGACGCGGTGTGTCTAACACAGACGCGAACCCTGTACGAATCAGCGCAATTGACGCACTTAGAAAATAAGAGTTTTAGGGCACTTCTAGGGTAGCTACAAGCAAGCCACTTACAGGGTAAATAGTTCTAGGGCCCACACCCACGGGAGCACCGTAATGCTAAAGTTACCTCACCCAGGGGAGCCGGGTGCATAGGTGTCCTTTGGTGTCAGGTCGCGGCGTCGTTTTCAATGGGAGCCAGTGAAGACTTGCTGCTTGTGGCGACAGAAGAAGTGTCCGTTGGAATCCAAGCCTGGATTCGGAAGGAGGAAGACCTGAAAGCAGAGGGGACAGTCTTCACAGTCACTTGGCAGTGACCCGGGGCAAGGAAGATGAATGCCCACCGTCGTCGACAGATTCAGGTCGTTCACTGGTGTCTTGACTCTTCAACCACAAGGTCCAGGAGGCGTCGAGGATGGCCAGGAGCTGGATTAAGCGTGTACCACAAAGTCTGCAGCTGACTGCGGTGTCGGCGACCCGATTAGAGCCAACAAGCCTTGGTAGCAGCAAGTCTCATGGTGGAACGGAAAAGTCAACGGTGCAGACCAGCAAGATCTGAGGAACTTACCCAGTGAGGGTAGGTCAGGGCAGGCCTGGAGCAACCAGGTGAGCCCTTTGGTTTCTTTGTAAAGTTCTCTGGGGACCCACAAGCCGGCTGGCAAGGGATCGCAAAGACGCCTCAGGAGGATTCACTCAACAGGGGCCCACGGTCACTCGGGACAGTGTAGGCCTCTGATTCTGGGAGGGATCTCTGCTGGAGGCTAGGAACACATGTGGTCCAAAGCACAAGTTCGTAGAACGTTGTGAAGGGGTTGCACTTGACAATAGTGCACAGTACCCAGGGTCTGCGGTTCCTCGTTGCTCGTGGGGTCCACTTGCCTCAGCTTCACTGGGGACTCACGATGGCCTTGGAGGGGTCAGGAAATCTTCTTCTTGGGCTGCAGGGACTTCGGGCTCCGGCGGGAGCAGCGTCGTTTGTGACCGTTGTTGTCATTTTTGGTGCCTGCCAAGCAGGGGAGTCACTCCTTGACTCCAAGGGAGATTCTTCCGTCTTCCAAAGGTAGTGGAACGTCGAAGGTCCAGGATTCTTCTTGTAGAGCGTCGTCCAGGGGTATCTAGTTTGCAATGCACAGGTTCCCCCTCTTATACTAAAAGAAAGGGAGGGACTAGCTCTATGACCCCACCTTTGGGAGGGTCAGGGGAGTGGGTGGCTACACCCACTTCCCTTTGTCCAGTTTCGCGCCAGGGCAGGGGCAGGTAGCACCTGAGCTGGTTTGAACTGGCATATGCACAGAGGAGCCTTCTGCTCCCCCAGTGCAGGACTTCAAAGCACTCTAAGAGTGCACCCACCCAGCCCCAATACACTAAACAAGGCCTGGGCGGTAAATTCCGTTCCTCTCGCGGAATTTGCAGAATTTGGGTAATTTCGCGTTCTGCGGAGAACGCGGAATTGCCAAAAATTCCGCGATCCACGGCTTTGCAGAGTTTTTTGCTTGTTCGCGCTTTCAAAATGCGTATTCGCGAGATATTTCTCCCCGAGCACGCAAACAGCGTTCGTGAACAGGAAAAAAGCATCGCGAACGGCCGGAACAAGCAATTCCGCGTGTTCGCGGAACTTTTGCGTGCTCGCGGAGATTTTTTACCGTTTTGCGGAGATTTGCGTAGCGCGACTACGCAAATTCCACCCACCCCTACACTAAACCCTGTCTGGAAGGTGGTCACACCCTCCTGTGACAGGATACCTATTGTTGGGCTTCCTCCACTGCGAGTTTCGGTCATCAGCAGGAGGGCAGCCCAGTGTCTGTGACTGGTGGCATCCATTTTGTGATGCCAGGGCTCTGCAGGATTCTACCGTGTTTCCACAGTAGGTACATGTCTATCCCTCTAGAAGGGTGGAATGCTACCCCTGCCGCCAGAACTGGCGGGGGGGTAGTATTCCAAGATGTTTGACACCAAACACGACATGTTTTGATGCAGCCATTCCAAAGTTAGCATTCTACCGCGAGGATATAATGCACTTAAGAGTATATGGTTTAACCGCATCCACAAACAGCCCCAGAGAATGGACTCTGAGAGCTGCAGAGGGGCCCTGCTCAGGCAGAGGCACCCTCTCACATAGGAACCAAGCACCCTGCCCTCAGGATTGATAGGGCCTGCCTTAGGGGGGAGTGATAGGTTTAAATGTGTGTGCAGGAGAGATATAGGGAACCTATATCTCAGTGAGGGGTGCTAGCACCACCTCACCCAGGCTGCAGTAGCAGGCCTGTGGTGTCAGATTTAGTCTGCTTCCCAGGGGTGGCATAATACCTGCTTCAGCCCCTGGTAGGCCTCTGAAGTACCTATGTCCTTGGTACCTAAGGTACCATATACTAGGGACTCATGAGGTACCACAGTATCCAATCACTAGTGCACCTAGAGTGCACTCCAAGTCATTTAGAGAGAACAGAGAGGCTGGGGCCCTGATTGGCAGGGACCCAGCCAGACTATAGCCAGAAACCAGTGTAAACATCAGAAAAAAAAGTAGGGGCAACATAAGAGGCAGATCCTACTCTCCTACAAGAAAGAAGCAAGAGAGGTGCAGAAGGAGGCAATAGAAGTGCAGAAAGAAGCAACAGATGTGCTGAAAGAGGCTAGAGAGGTGCAGAAAGAGGACAAATAATTGCAGAAAGAAGCAAAAGAGGTGCTCAAAGAGGCAAGAGGGATGCAGAAAGAGGAAAGAGCAGTGCAGAAAGAACTAAGAGAAGTCCAGAAAGAAGCAACAGAGGTGCAGAAGAAGGCGCGAGGGATGCAGAAAGAAGAAAGATAAGTGCAGAAAGAAGCAACAGAGGTGCTGAAAGAGGCACGAAGGGTGCAGAAAGAGGCAATAGAAGTGCAGAAAGAGGCAAGAGAAGTGCAGAAAGAAGCAACAGAGGTGCAAAAAGAGATGAGAGGGGTGCAGAAAAAGGTAGGCGAGTGCACAAAGAGGGAAGAGAGGTACAGAAAGAGGCAGGAGGGGTGCAGAAAGAAGGAAGAGAAGTGCAGAAAGAAGTAACAGAGGTGCTGAAAGAGGCGCGAAGGGTGCAGAAAGAGCAAGAGAAGTGCAGACAGAGGCAACAGAGGTACAGAAAGAGGCAAGAGAGGTACAGAAACAGGCAGGAAAGGTGCAGAAAGAGGGAACAGGGATGCAGATAGAGGCAAGAGAGGTGCAGAAAGAGAAAAGAGGGGTGTAGAAAGAGGCAAGCGATCTGCAGAAAAAAGAAACAGAGGTGCTGAAAGAGGCAAGTGAGGTGCAGAAAGAGGCAAGAGATCTGCAGAAATAAGCAACAGAGGTGCTGAAAGTGGCAAGTGAGGTGCAGAAAGAAGTAAGAGAGGTGCAGAAAGAGGCAATAGAAGTGCAGAAAGAAGCAACAGAGGTGCAGACAGAGGCAAAAGGGTTGCAGAAAGAGGCAAGAAAAGTGCAGAAAGAGGCAAGAGAGGTACAGAAAGAGGCAAGAGAGGTTCAGAAACAGGCAGGAAATGTGCAGAAAGAAGGAACAGGGGTGCAGAAAGAGGTAAGAGAGGTGCTCAAAGAGGCAAGAGGGATGCAGAAAGAGGCAAGAGCAGTGCAGAATAAACCAAGAGAAGTGCAGAAAGAAGCAACAGAGGTGCAGAAGGAGGCATGAGGGGTGCAGAAAGAGGCAAGAGAAGTGCAGAAAGAACAAGAGAGGTGCAAAAAGAGGCAAGAGGGGTGCAGAAAAAGGTAGGAGGGATGCACAAAGAGGCAAGAGAGGTACAGAAAGAGGCTGAAGGGGTGCAGAAAGAAGGAAGAGAAGTGCAGAAAGAAGCAACAGAGGTGCAGAAAGAGGCAAGAGGGGTGCAGAAAGAGGAGAGAAGTACAGAAAGAAGCAAAAGAGGTGCTCAAAGAGGGATGCAGAAAGAGGCAAGAGCAGTACAGAAAAAACCAAGAGAAGTAGAGAAAGAAGCAACAGAGGTGCAGAAGGAGGCACGAGGGGTGCAGAAAGAGGCAAGAGAAGTGCAGAAAGAACCAGAGAGGTGGAAAAAGAGGCAAGAGGGGTGCAGAAAAAGGTAGGAGGGGTGCACAAAGAGGCAAGAGAGGTACAGAAAGAGGCAGGAGGGGTGCAGAAAGAAGCAACAGATGTTTAGAAAGAAGCAAGAGAATTGCAGAAGGAGGCAAGTGAGGTGCAGAAAGAAGCAAGTGCAGTGCAGAAAGAACCAACAGAGGTGCAAAAGAGGAAAGAGGGGTGCAGAAAGAGGAAGGAGAGGTGCACAAAGAGGCAAGAGAGGTAAAGAAAGAGGCAGGAGGGGTGCAGAAAGAAGGAAGAGAAGTGCAGAATGAGGCAATAGAAGTGCAGAAAGAAGCAACAGAGGTGCAGACAGAGGCAAAAGGGTTGCAGAAAGAGGCAAGAAAAGTGCAGAAAGAGGCAAGAGAGGTACAGAAGGAGGCAAGAGAGGTTCACAAACAGGCAGGAAAGGTACAGAAAGAGGGAACGGGATGTAGAAAGAGGTAAGAGAGGTGCTCAAAGAGGCAAGAGGGATGCAGAAAGAGGCAAGAGCAGTGCAGAATAAACCAAGAGAAGTGCAGAAAGAAGCAACAGAGGTGCAGATGGAGGCACGAGGGATGCAGAAAGAGGCAAGAGAAGTACAGAAAGAACAAGAGAGGTGCAAAAAGAGGCAAGAGGGGCGCAGAAAAAGGTAGGAGGGATGCACAAAGAGACAAGAGAGGTACAGAAAGAGGCTGAAGGGGTGCAGAAAGAAGGAAGAGAAGTGCAGAAAGAACAAGAGAGGTGCAAAAAGAGGCAAGAGGGGTGCAGAAAAAGGTAGGAGGTGTGCACAAAGAGGCAAGAGAGGTACAGAAAGAGGCAGGAGGGTACAGAAAGAAGCAACAGATGTTTAGAAAGAAGCAAGAGAAGTGCAGAAGGAGGCAAGTGAGGTGCAGAAAGAAGCAAGAGCAGTGCAGAAAGAACCAACAGAGGTGCAAAAAGAGGAAAGAGGGGTGCAGAAAGAGGTAGGAGAGGTGCACAAGGAGGCAAGAGAGGTAAAGAAAGAGGCAGGAGGGGTGCAGAAAGAAGGAAGAGAAGTGCAAAAAGAGGCAAGGGAATTGCTGAAAGAAGCAACAGAGGTGGAGAAAGAAGCAAGAGAAGTGCAGAAAGAGGCAAGTGAGGTACAGGAAGAGGCAAGAGATGTGCAGAAACAGGCAGGAAATGTTCAGAAACAGGGAACAGGGGTGCAGAAAGAGGCAAGAGAGGTGCAGAAAGAGGCAAGAGGTCTGCAGAAAAAAGCAACAGAGGTGCTGAAAGAGGCAAGTGAGGTGCTGAAAGAGGCAAGAGATCTGCAGAAAAAAACAACAGAGGTGCTGAAAGAGGCACGAAGGGTGCAGAAAGAGGCAAGAGAAGTGCAGAAAGTAGCAACAGAGGTGCAAAAAGAGGCAAGAGGGGTGCAAAAAAAGGTAGGCGGGGTGCACAAAGAGGGAAGAGAGGTACAGAAAGAGGCAGGAGGGGTGCAGAAAGAAGGACGAGAAGTGCAGAAAGAAGTAACAGAGGTGCTGAAAGAGGCGCGAAGGGTGCAGAAAGAGCAAGAGAAGTGCAGACAGAGGCAACAGAGGTACAGAAAGAGGCAAGAGAGGTATAGAAACAGGTAGGAAAGGTGCAGAAAGAGGGAACAGGGATGCAGATAGAGGCAAGAGAGGTGCAGAAAGAGAAAAGAGCGGTGCAGAAAGAGGCAAGTGATCTGCAGAAAAAAGCAACAGAGGTGCTGAAAGAGGCAAGTGAGGTGCAGAAAGAGGCAAGAGATCTGCATAAATAAGCAACAGAGGTGCTGAAAGTGGCAAGTGAGGTGCAGAACGAAGCAAGAGAGGTGCAGAAAGAGGCAAGGATTATCCGCCACCCGCGTTAGAGCGCTTTGAAATTCCCACTGTGGATACATTTAACAACCTTGCCCAAAGTGTTTCTTCCGGGTCCCCTTTGGACCCTCTTCCGCAGGCGATTTGGAAAGAGTTCCAGCTGGAACTATTTTCATGGCTGCGGCAGATTTGCTGTCAGTCATTAGAAAAGGGAACAGTCCCGGAAGGCTGGAAGCAGGCAGTGGTAACCCCGTTGCTCAAAAAGCCGTCCCTCGACCCTAAGTGTCCATCAAGCTTTAGATGCGAGCCGACAATGGTAATCTGTCCATATTGGTATTACTGGACATGTCGGCCGCATTCGACACAGTAAATCACAGGATCCTGCTGAAAAGACTAGAGAACATCGGAGTGAAAGGACAGGCTTTAAAGTGGCTGCAAACGTATCTGACGGGCAGGCAACAGGTGGTAACTATCCCACTGTTTACCTCTTCCAAGACCCCCGTGCGATACGGGGTGCCACAGGGCTCAGCAATTAGCCCAATTCTATTTAATATTTATCTGCGCCCTTTAATCCCAATTATTAGGTCTTTCGGCATTGACCTAGTCAATTATGCAGACGATATGCAACTGGTGTTCTCTCTAGAAGGAAACCAGGCAGTATCTATTGAGAAATTTCAGGAGTGCATGCTCAAGACCTCCAGCTGGCTCAGGAAAAACTCCTTACAATTTAATGGAGAAAAAACTGAGATAGTATACTGCTCTGCGGACAAAATAGCTCGGCTTTACCCCACCGAATTTAGACTCACCCCTATGGATAAACCACTGATTCCTGCCAGTACAGTGCGTAACCTGGGGGTTTTAATGGATGATAATCTCCAACTGGAATCACAAATTAATAAAACAGTCGACACTTGCTTCTCCTTGCTAAGAGCACTGCACCAGATCCTCCCGCTCCTGCCTGCCACCTCCAGACCCTTAGTGATGAGGAGTCTAATACTGAGTAGGTTGGACTACTGTAACTCCCTGTATTTGGGAGCACCACAATCAGCATTGCGGAAACTACAGAGGATTCAGTCTATAGCAGCCAAACTGGCGTTAAACAGGCAGCGCAGGTCCTCTACATCTCTAGCTCTAAGAGACCTCCATTGGTTGCCCATAAATGAGCAAATTCACTTCAAATCTCTCTGTATAGTGTTCAAAGCATTACATGGCTTAGGTCCAATATCCATGCAGGAGAAATGTACCTGGTATATTCCAGGGAGAAATTTACCTCATCAGGCATGTATTTGGTAACCACCACCAGATTTAGGAAGACCAGGACAGGTGGCAGAGCCTTTGGGGTAGCAGCCGCAGGACTCTGGAATGACCTTCCCTTGAATATTAGGCAACTGAAATCTTTGCTCCCATTTATAAAAAGCCTAAAGACATGGCTCTTCCCTAAGAACTAGCGTTATGAGCATACCGTATAGACTATCTTTATGCACAATGTCATCTGGGCAAGTCACAGCGCCAGGATACCTGTAGGGTGACAGTTTTGCGCTATATAAATTTAATAAATAAATAAATAAATAGAAGTGCAGAAATAAGCAATAGAGGTGCAGACAGAGGCAAAAGGGTTGCAGAAAGAGGCAAGAAAAGTGCAGAAAGAGGCAAGAGAGGTACAGAAAGAGGCAAGAGAGGTTCAGAAACAGGCAGGAAAGGTGCAGAAAGAGGGAACAGGGGTGCAGAAAGAGGTAAGAGAGGTGCTCAAAGAGGCAAGAGGGATGCAGGAAGAGGCAAGAGCAGCGCATAAAAAACCAAGAGAAGTGCAGAAAGAAGCAACAGAGGTGCAGAAGGAGGCATGAGGGGTGCAGAAAGAGGCAAGAGAAGTGCAGAAAGAACAAGAGAGGTGCAAAAAGAGTCAGGAGGGGTGCAGAAAGAAGCAACAGATGTTTAGAAAGAAGCAAGAGAAGTGCAGAAGGAGGCAAGTGAGGTGCAGAAAGAAGCAAGAGCAGTGCAGAAAGAACCAACAGAGGTGCAAAAAGAGGAAAGAGGGGTGCAGAAAGAGGTAGGAGAGGTGCACAAAGAGGCAAGAGAGGTAAAGAAAGAGGCAGGAGGGGTGCAGAAAGAAGGAAGATAAGTGCAGAAAGAGGCAAGAGAATAGCTGAAAGAAGCAACAGAGGTGGAGAAAGAAGCAAGAGAAGTGCAGAAAGAGGCAAGTGAGGTACAGGAAGAGGCAAGAGATATGCAGAAACAGGCAGGAAATGTGCAGAAACAGGGAACAGGGGTGCAGAAAGAGGCAAGAGAGGTGCAGAAAGAGAAAAGAGGGGTGCATAAAGAGGCAAGAGATCTGTAGAAAAAAGCAACAGAGGTGCTGAAAGAGGCAAGTGAGGTGAAGAAAGAGGCAAGAGATCTGCAGAAAAAAGCAACAGAGGTGCTGAAAGAAGCAAGTGAGGTGCAGAAAGAAGCAAGAGAGGTGCAGAAAGAGGCAATAGAAGTGCAGAAAGAAGCAACAGAGGTGCAGAAAGAGGCAAGAGAGGTGAAGAAAGAGGAGAGAGAAGTGCAGAAAGAAGCAGAAGAGGTGCTCAAAAAGGCAAGAGGGATGCAGAAAGAGGCAAGAGCAGTGCAGAAAGTACCAAGAGAAGTGCAGAAAGAAGCAACAGAGGTGCAGAAGGAGGCACGAGGGATGCAGAAAGAAGAAAGATAAGTGCAGAAAGAAGCAACAGAGGTGCAGAAGGAGGCACGAGGGATGCAGAAAGAAGAAAGAGAAGTGCAGAAAGAAGCATCAGAGGTGCAAAAAGAGGCGAGAGGGGTGCAGAAAAAGGTAGGCGGGTGCACAAAGAGGGAAGAGAGGTACAGAAAGAGGCAGGAGGGGTGCAGAAAGAAGGAAGAGAAGTGCAGAAAGAAGTAACAGGTGCTGAAAGAGGCACGAAGGGTGCAGAAAGAGCAAGAGAAGTGCAGACAGAGGCAACAGAGGTACAGAAAGAGGCAAGAGAGGTACAGAAACAGGCAGGAAAGGTGCAGAAAGAGGGAACAGGGATGCAGATAGAGACAAGAGAGGTGCAGAAAGAGAAAAGAGGGGTGCAGAAAGAGGCATGAAACTGCAGAAAAAAGCAACAGAGGTGCTGAAAGAGGCAAGTGAGGTGCAGAAAGGGGCAAGAGGTCTGCTGAAAAAAGCAACAGAGGTGCTGAAAGAGGCAAGTGAGGTGCAGAAAGAAGCAAGAGAGGTGCAGAAAGAGGCAATAGAAGTGCAGAAAGAAGCAACAGAGGTGCAGACAGAGGCAAAAGGGTTGCAGAAAGAGGCAAGAAAAGTGCAGAAAGAGGCAACAGAGGCACAGAAAGAGGCAAGAGAGGTGCAGAAACAGGCAGGAAAGGTGCAGAAAGAGGGAAAAGGGGTGCAGAAAGAGGTAAGAGAGGTGAGGAAAGAGAAAAGAGGGGTGCAGAAAGAGGCAAACGATCCTTAGAAAAAAGCAACAGAGGTGCTGAAAGAGGCAAGTGAGGTGCAGAAAGAGGCAAGAGATCTGCAGAAATAAGCAACAGAGGTGCTGAAAGTGGCAAGTGAGGTGCAGAAAGAAGCAAGAGAGGTGCAGAAAGAAGGAAGAGAAGTGCAGAAAGAAGTAACAGAGGTGCTGAAAGAGGCGCAAAGGGTGCAGAAAGAGCAAGAGAAGTGCAATAAGAGGCAACAGAGGTACAGAAATAGGCAAGAGAGGTACAGAAAGAGGGAACAGGGGTGCAGAAAGAGGCAAGAGAGGTGCAGAAAGAGAAAAGAGGATGCAGGAAGAGGCAAGAGATCTGCAGAAAAAAGCAACAGAGGTGCTGAAAGAGGCAAGTCAGCTACAGAAAGAAACAAGAGAGGTGCAGAAAGAGGCAATAGAAGTGCAGAAAGAAGCAAAAGAGGTGCTCAAAGAGGCAAGAGGTATGCAGAAAGAGGCAAGAGAAGTGCAGAAAGAAGGAACAGAGGTGCAGGATGCACGAGGAGTGCAGAAAGAAGGAAGAGAAGTACAGAAAGAAGCAACAGAGGTGCTGAAAGAGGCACGAAGGATGCAGATAGAGGCAAGAGAAGTGCAGAAAGAAGCAACAGAGGTACAAAAAGAGGCAAGATTGTTGCAGAAAGAGGGAAGAAATGTATAGAAAGAGGCAAGAGAGTTGCACACAGAGGGAAGATGGGTGCAGAAAGAGGCTTGAGGGGTGCAGAAACAGACAAGAGAAGTGTAGAAAGAGGCAAGAGCATTGCCGAAAGAAGCAACAGGGGTGTCGAAAGAAGCAAGAAAAGTGCAGAAAGATGCAAGTGAGATGCAGAAACAGACAAGAAAGGTACAGAAAGAGGGAAGACAAGTGCAGAAAGAGACAACAGGGGTACAGAAAGAAGCAAGACAGATGCAGAAAGAAGCATGGAAAGTGTAGAATGAAGCAACAGGGGTGCAGAAAGAGGCAAGAGAAGTGCAGAAAGAAGCAACAGAGGTACAGAAGGAGGCAAGAGAACTGCAGAAAGAGGCAAGAGAGTTGCAGAAACAGGCAAAAGATGTACATAAAGAGACAACAGGGGTGCAGATAGAAGCAAGACAGGTGCAGAAAGAAGCATGGAAAGAGCAGAATGAAGCAACAGGGCTGCAGAAAGAGGCAAGAGAAGTGCAGAAAGAAGCAAGTGAGGTGCAGAAAGAGGCAAGAGAGGTGCAGAAAGAGGCAAGAGAGGTGCAGAAACAGGCAAGAGAAGTGCAGAAAGAGGCAAGAGAATTGCTGTAAGAAGCAACAGAGGTGTAGAAAGAGGCAAGACAAGTGCAGAAAGAGGCAAGTGAGATGCAGAAACAGGCAAGAAAGGTACAGAAAGAGGGAAGACAAGTGCAGAATGAAGCAACAGGGGTGCAGAAAGAGGCAAGAGAAGTGCAGAAAGAAGCAACAGAGGTGCAGAAGGAGGCAAGAGAGTTGCAGAAACAGGCAAAAGAGGTACAGAAAGAGGGAACAGAAGTACAGACAGAGGCAAGAGAGGTGCAGAAACAGGTAAAAGGGGTGCAGAAAGAGGCAAGAGGGGTGCAGAAATTTGCAAGAGAGGTGCAGAAAGAAGCAATAGTAGTGCAAAAGAACCAACAGAGGTGCAAAAAGAGGCAAGTGAGGTGCAGAAGGAGGCAAGAGAACTGTAGAAAGAGGCAAGAGAGTTGCAGAAACAGGCAAAAGGGGTACAGAAAGAGGGAACAGGTGGGCAGACTGAGGCAAGAGAGGTGCAGAAAAAGGCAAGAGGGATGCAGAAATTTGGAACAGAGGTGCAGGAAGAAGCCAGAGCAGTTCAGAAAGAACCAACAGAGGTGCAGAAAGAGGCAAGAGGGGTACAGAAAGAGGCAAGTGAAGTGCAGAACGAAGCAAAAGAGGTGCAGAAAGAACCAACAGAGGTGGAAAAAGAGGCAAGAGGGGTGCAGAAAGCGGTAGGAGAGGTGCACAAATAGGCAAGAGGGGTACAGAAAGAGGCAGGAGGGGTGCAGAAAGAGGAAAGAACTACAGAAAGAAGCAACATAGGTGCAGAAAGAGGCAAGTGAGGTGCAGAAGAAGCAAGATAAGTGCAGAAAGAAGCAACAGAAGTGCAGAAAGAGGTAAGAGGGGTGGAAAGAGAGGCAAAAGGGGTACAGAAAGAAGCAAGACAGGTGCAGAAAGAAACAAAAGAAGTACAGAAAGAAGGAACAGAGGTGCAGAAAGAGGCAAAAAGGGTGCAGAAAGATGTAAGAGGGGTACAGAAAAAGGCAAGAGAGGTGCAGAAAGAGGGAACAGGGGTGCAGAAAGGTACGAGAGGTGAGGAAAGAAAAAAGAGGGGTGTAGAAAGAGGCAAACGATCTGCAGAAAAAAGCAACAGAGGTGCTGAAAGAGGCAATTGAGGTACAGAAAGAGGCAAGAGATCTGCAGAAATAAGCAACAGAGGTGCTGAAAGTGGCAAGTGAGGTGCAGAAAGAAGCAAGAGAGGTGCAGAAAAAAGGAAGAGAAGTGCAGAGAGAAGTAACAGAGGTGCTGAAAGAGGCGCAAAGGGTGCAGAAAGAGCAAGAGAAGTGCAGAAAGAGGCAACAGAGGTACATAAATAGGCAAGAGAGGTGGAGAAAGAGGGAACAGGGGTGCAGAAAGAGGCAAGAGAGGTGCAGAAAGAGAAAAGAGGGTGCCGAAAGAGGCAAGAGATCTGCAGAAAAAATTAACAGAGGTGCTGAAAGAGGCAAGTCAGCTGCAGAAAGAAGCAAGAGAGGTGCATAAAGAGGCAATAGAAGTGTAGAAAGAAACATCAGAGGTGCAAGAAGAGGCAAGAGGGGTGCAGAAAGAGGAGAGAGAAGTGCAGAAATAAGCAAAAGAGGTGCTCAAAGAGGCAAGAGGGATGCAGAAAGAGGCAAGAGAAGTGCAGAAAGAAGGACCAGAGGTGCAGAAGGAGGCACAAGGAGTGCAGAAAGAAGGAAGAGAAGTACAGAAAGAAGCAGCAGAGGTGCTGAAAGAGGCACGAAGGGTGCAGAAAGAGGCAAGAGAAGTGCAGAAAGAAGCAACAGAGGTGCAAAAAGAGGCGAGAGTGTTGCAGAAAGAGGGAAGAAAGGTATAGAAAGAGGCAAGAGAGTTGCACACAGATGGAAGATGGGTGCAGAAAGAGGCTTGAGGGGTGCAGAAACAGGCAAGAAAAGTGTAGAAAGGGGCAAGAGCATTGCTGAAAGAAGCAACAGGGGTGTCGAAAGAAGCAAGAAAAGTGCAGAAAGATGCAAGTGAGATGCAGAAACAGGCAAGAAAGGTACAGAAAGAGGGAAGACAAGTGCAGAAAGAGACAACAGGGGTACAGAAAGAAGCAAGACAGATGCAGAAAGAAGCATGGAAAGTGTAGAATGAAGCAACAGGGGTGCAGAAAGAGGCAAGAGAAGTGCAGAAAGAAGCAACAGAGGTACAGAAGGAGGCAAGAGAACTGCAGAAAGAGGCAAGAGAGTTGCAGAAACAGGCAAAAGAGGTACATAAAGAGACAACAGGGGTGTAGATAGAAGCAAGACAGGTGCAGAAAGAAGCATGGAAAGAGCAGAATGAAGCAACAGGGCTGCAGAAAGAGGCAAGAGAAGTGCAGAAAGAAGCAAGTGAGGTACAGAAAGAGGCAAGAGAGGTGCAGAAAGAGGCAAGAGAGGTGCAGAAACAGGCAAGAGAAGTGCAGAAAGAGGCAATAGAATTGCTGTAAGAAGCAACAGAGGTGTAGAAAGAGGCAAGAAAAGTGCAGAAAGAGGCAAGTGAGATGCAGAAACAGGCAAGAAAGGTACAGAAAGAGGGAAGACGAGTGCAGAATGAAGCAACAGGGGTGCAGAAAGATGCAAGAGAAGTGCAGAAAGAAGCAACAGAGGTGCAGAAGGAGGCAAGAGAGTTGCAGAAACAGGCAAAAGAGGTACAGAAAGAGGGAACAGAAGTGCAGACAGAGGCAAGAGAGGTGCAGAAACAGGTAAAAGGGGTGCAGAAAGAGGCAAGAGGGGTGCAGAAAGAAGCAAGAGAGGTGCATAAAAAAGCAATAGTAGTGCAAAAGAACCAACAGAGGTGCAAAAAGAGGCAAGTGAGGTGCAGAAGGAGGCAAGAGAACTGTAGAAAGAGGCAAGAGAGTTGCAGAAACAGGCAAAAGGGATACAGAAAGAGGGAACAGGTGGGCAGACTGAGGCAAGAGAGGTGCAGAAAAAGGCAAGAGGGATGCAGAAATTTGGAACAGAGGTGCAGGAAGAAGCCAGAGCAGTTCAGAAAGAACCAACAGAGGTGCAGAAAGAGGCAAGAGGGGTACAGAAAGAAGCAAGTGAAGTGCAGAACGAAGCAAAAGAGGTGCAGAAAGAACCAACAGAGGTGGAAAAAGAGTCAAGAGGGGTGCAGAAAGGGGTAGGAGAGGTGCACAAAGAGGCAAGAGGGGTACAGAAAGAGGCAGGAGAGGTGCAGAAAGAGGAAAGAACTACAGAAAGAAGCAACATAGGTGCAGAAAGAGGCAAGTGAGGTGCAGAAGAAGCAAGATAAGTGCAGAAAGAAGCAACAGAAGTGCAGAAAGAGGTAAGAAGGGTGGAAAGAGAGGCAAAAGGGGTACAGAAAGAAGCAAGACAGGTGCAGAAAGAAACAAAAGAAGTGCAGAAAGAAGGAACAGAGGTGCAGAAAGAGGCAAAAAGGGTGCAGAAAGATGTAAGAGGGGTACAGAAAAAGGCAAGAGAGGTGCAGAAAGAGGGAACAGGGGTGCAGAAAGGTACGAGAGGTGAGGAAAGAAAAAGAGGGGTGTAGAAAGAGGCAAGCGATCTGCAGAAAAAAGCAACAGAGGTGCTGAAAGAGGCAAGTGAGGTACAGAAAGAGGCAAGAGATCTGCAGAAATAAGCAACAGAGGTGCTGAAAGTGGCAAGTGAGGTGCAGAAAGAAGCAAGAGAGGTGCAGAAAAAAGGAAGAGAAGTGCAGAGAGAAGTAACAGAGGTGCTGAAAGAGGCACAAAGGGTGCAGAAAGAGCAAGAGAAGTGCAGAAAGAGGCAACAGAGGTACATAAATAGGCAAGAGAGGTGGAGAAAGAGGGAACAGGGGTGCAGAAAGAGGCAAGAGAGGTGCAGAAAGAGAAAAGAGGGTGCAGAAAGAGGCAAGAGATCTGCAGAAAAATTAACAGAGGTGCTGAAAGAGGCAAGTCAGCTGCAGAAAGAAGCAAGAGAGGTGCAGAAAGAGGCAATAGAAGTGTAGAAAGAAGCATCAGAGGTGCAGAAAGAGGCAAGAGGGGTGCAGAAAGAGGAGAGAGAAGTGCAGAAATAAGCAAAAGAGGTGCTCAAAGAGGCAAGAGGGATGCAGAAAGAGGCAAGAGAAGTGCAGAAAGAAGAAACAGAGGTGCAGAAGGAGGCACAAGGAGTGCAGAAAGAAGGAAGAGTAGTACAGAAAGAAGCAGCAGAGGTGCTGAAAGAGGCACGAAGGGTGCAGAAAGAGGCAAGAGAAGTTCAGAAAGAAGCAACAGAGGTACAAAAAGAGGCAAGAGTGTTGCAGAAAGAGGGAAGAAAGGTATAGAAAGAGGCAAGAGAGTTGCACACAGAGGGAAGACGGGTGCAGAAAGAGGCTTGATGGGTGCAGAAACAGGCAAGAGAAGTACAGAAAGAGGCAAGAGCATTGCTGAAAGAAGCAACAGGGGTGTAGAAAGAAGCCAGAAAAGTGCAGAAAGATACAAGTGAGATGCAGAAACAGGCAAGAAAGGTACAGAAAGAGGGAATACGAGTGCAGAAAGAGACAACAGGGGTGCAGAAAGAAGCAAGACAAATGCAGAGAGAAGCATGGAAAGTGCAGAATGAAGCAACAGGGGTGCAGAAAGAGGCAAGAGAAGTGCAGAAAGAAGCAACAGAGGTGCAGAAGGAGGCAAGGGAACTGTAGGAAGGTGGAATCTGACTACATGGTTGCCCCCACTTTTTCCTGGTGTTTTGTTGGTTTTTGACTTAGTTTGGCTGGGAACCTGCTAATCAGGTCCCCAGCCTATCTGCTTTCTCTTTAAACGACTTGGAGTGCACTCTAGGTGCACTAGTGATTGGATACTGTGGTACCTTATGAGTCCCTAGTATATGGTACCTTAGGTACCAAGGGCATAGGTACTTCACAGGCCTACCAGGGGCTGAAGCATGTATTATGCCACCCCTGGGAAGCAGACTAAATCTGACACCACAGGCCTCCTACTGCAGCCTGGGTGAGGTGGTGCTAGCTCTCCTCACTGAGATATAGGTTCCCTATATCTCTCCTACACACACATATAAACCTATCAGTCACCCCTAAGGCAGGCCTTATCAATCCTGAGGGCAGGGTGCTTGGCTTCTATGTGAGGGGGTGCCTCTGCCTGAGCAGGGCCCCTCTGCAGCTCTCAGAGTCCATTCTCTGGTGCTGTTTGTGGATGCGGTTAAACCATATACTTTTAAGTGCATTATATCCTCGCGGTAAAATGCTAACTTTGGAATGGCTGCATCGAAACATGTCGTGTTTGGTGTCAAACATCTTGGAATACTACCCCCCGCCAGTCCTGGTGGCGGAGGTAGCATTCCACCCTTCTAGAGGGATAGACATGTACCTACTGTGGAAACGCGGTAGAATCCTGCAGAGCCCTGGCATCACAAAATGGATGCCACCAGTCACAGACACTGGGCTGCCCTCCTGCTGATGACCAACACTCGCAGTGGAGGAAGCCCAACAATAGATATCCTGTCCCAAGGGGTGTGACCACCTTCCAGACAGGGTTTAGTGTATTGGGGCTGGGTGGGTGCACTCTTAGAGTGCTTTGAAGTCCTGCACTGGGGGAGCAGAAGGCTCCTCTGTGCATATGCCAGTTCAAACCGGCTCAGGGGCTACCTGTCCCTGCTCTGGCGCGAAACTGGACAAAGGGAAGTGGGTGTAGCCACCCACTCCCTGACCCTCCCATAGGTAGGGTCATAGAGCTAGTCCCTCCCCTTCTTTTAGTATAAGAGGGGAACCTGTGCATTGCACCCTAGATTTCCTGGACGACGCTCTGAAGAAGAATCCCGGACCTTCGACGTTCCACTACCTTTGGAAGACTGAAGAATCTCCCTTGGAGTCAAGGAGTGACTCCCTGCTTGGCAGGCACCAAAACTACGAACGACGGTCGCAAACTACGCCGCTCCCGCCGGAGTCCGAAGTCCCTGCAGCCCAAGAAGTGGATTTCCTGACTTCTCGAAGGCCATCGTGAGTCCCCAGCGAAGCTGAGGCCAGTGGACCCCAAGAGTAACGAGGAACCGCGACCCCTGGGTACCGTGCACTATTGTCGAGTGCAACCCCTTCACAACTTTCCACGAACTTGTGCTTTGGACCACATGTGGTCCTAGCCTCCAGCAGGAAAACTCCGAGGATCAGAGGCCTACCACGTCCCGAGTGACCGTGGGCCCCTGTGAGCGAATCCTCCTGAGGCGTCTTCGCAATCCCTTGCCAGCCAGCTTGTGGGTCCCCAGAAGACTTTCTAAAGACACCAAAGGGCTCCCCTCGTTGCTCCAGGCCTGCCCTGACTTACCCTTGCTGGGTGAGTCCCACAGACCTTGCTGGTCTGCGCCATTGCCTCTTCGCACTTTCCCCGAGACTTGCTGTTACCAAGGCTTGTTGGCTCCAATCGAGTCGCCGACACCGCAGTAAGCTGCAGACATTGTGGGACACGCCGAATCCAGCTCCTGGTTGTTGTCGACGCCTCCTGGACCTCGTGGCTGAAGAGTCAAGGCAACTGCGAACGACCTGAATCTTGCGACGACGGTGGGCATCCATCTTCCTTGCCCCGAGTCACGGCCAAGTGACTTTGAACACTGTCCCCTCTGCTTTCAGGTCTTCCATCTTCCGAATCCAGGCTTGGATTCCACCGGACACTTCTTCGGACTTCACAAGCAGCAAGTCTTCATTGTCCTACATTGAAAACGACGCTGCGACCCGACACCAAAGGACACCTATGCACCCGGCTTCCCTGGGTGAGGTAACTCCAGCACTCCGGTGCTCCTGTGGGTGTTGGCCCTAGAACTACTTACCCTGTAAGTGACTTGCTTGTAGGTTCTCCCGAAGTATCCTAAAACTCTTAATTTCCAACCGCAACTTGCCCCATTGAAGTCAACGGCGATTCGCGCCTGTGTATCCACACTGCACGCGTCCCCCGTGGGTCCTTTACTTACCTGCCTTGGGTGGTTTTGTGAGGCCCCAGCACTTCTGAAGGCCCTAGGCCTTGTCTCTTTGCAAGTCGTTGTTTCTAAGTCTCTTTTTAGTATATGGTCTGGTACGCCCCTAGGGCCCCAGCCATATTTGTGCTTAATTTATTGTGAAACGTTGATTTGTGCATATGTCCTTGTCTTCTAATCTCATAAAGAGATTAGTAGAGAGTTGTTAATAATAAATACATATATATTTGATATATATACCTGTGTGGTGTCTTTTCATTTGGTGATTCAAGAGATTGTGTGGTAAAACAAGCTGCTTTACATTCCTTCAAGACTTAGCCTGAAGGCTGCTCTCCACAGCTACCACTAGGATAGCTTTCTATAAAGGTTGTCTTAAACCTATCTACCATAAGAGTCAAATTGTTCTGGTGCAAGGTGTCCACTTTAATTAGTGAACAGCATATACCAGGCCAACTTCTCACATTGGTGGGCAGCGTGTGGGATTCCAGCTTGCTATTGTTTTACCAGAAAATCTCTATTTGAATTACTAACTGAAAACCACTATAGGTACTCAAGGTACATATAAAGTCAAGCTTAGTATCAATAAGTTCTACTGAACTTAGAGCTGTGTGCCAAGGGATAGCACACCCTTTCTACAGCTCAAGCTAGTATCAGTAGGCCACAAACTAGTGTAGGTAGTACAACACTGCACAACACTAGAATGTCCTTAAAGGGTGGAACCAGTGGATCCACTCAGCCTCAGTATAAGGACATGGCTTTCTCTGACTTGAGAGCCATGTGTGTTGAAAGACACCTGAGGCTAGGACAGAGTCCCTCAACCCTACACCTGATAGATCTGCTGACAGCAGATGATCTTAGATTGGCTCTAGGAGCTAATGGGTCTGAATCAGTGGGTGGGTCAGTTACAGTATCTGGGTCAGATGATGAAAATCAGAATGACCAGGATTCTGTGATTGAAGGGCCAGGCCTCAAGGGGCCTGAAAAGGACAGAGGAATTCTCCCTAAGAGAACTGACAGAGTGGATGAGAGGCATAGGTCCCCTTCCAGGGAATCTGAGCACTCTTATCACTCTGGCAGAGAATTTGTCCACCAGAGGAACTCATACTTTCCCATAAGAGAGACCTCCTCTGAAAGAATGTGCAAACTGCTGCAGTATGAGGAAGCAAGAGTTGCCCTCAGAACCAAGCAGTTGGCACTGGATAGAGAAGCCCTGGAGATCCAGAGAGCTTCTAGAAGAGAGGGGTTAGAACCCCTTGGTGGCAGCAACAGTGTCCCTAGAGGCAGAGAATCTATTCCAGACCATAGGAACCTGAGCAAGGTTGTTCCTCCCTACCAGAGTGGGGATGACATCCACAAGTGGATAACTGCTATGGAGAGGGCCTGTAGAGTACAGCAGGTCCCCCAAAGGCAGTGGGCAGCAATCTTGTGGCTCTCCTTTTCAGATAAAGGTAGAGACAAGCTCCTCACTGTTAGAGAAGAGGATGCTGATAACTATGAAGTCCTGAAGAGTGCACTGATAGATGGGTTTGGCTTAACCACTGAGCAGTACAGGTTGAAGTTCAGAGACACCCAGAAGGCACAGACTCAGGACTGGACTGACTTTGTAGATTGTGCAACCAAGGCTCTGGAGGGTTGGCTGATTGGCAGTAGGGTTACTGATCTCAAAGGATTGTACAATTTGATTATGAGGGAGCAGATCCTTAATAATTGTCAAAACCAGCTTTTGCACCAGTACCTGGTGGACTCTGATCTGACCTCTCCCCAAGAATTGGGAAAGAAGGCAGACAAATGGGTCAGAACCAGGGTGAGGCCTAAGAATCAGGGTGGTGACCAGAAGAAAGATTCTACCAAGTCCCAAGAGAAAGGTGGGGATAAATCTAAGGATAAGTCCACTACAGGGCCCCAAAAGTCCTCTTCTGGGGGTGGGTCCCAAACTCCTTCCTCTCCTGAAAAGAAACCATATTGCCATGTCTGTAAAAAGCCTGGACACTGGAAAACTGATCCCAGTTGCCCCAGGATTGGCAATAAAGAAACTGTTCCTCCAGCTATTACTACCACCCCTCCTGGTACTACCAGTAGTAATCCTCCAGTTGGGAGTAGTGCACCCAAAAAGTTAGGTGCTTTTGCAAGGGGAACAGAGGTGGGCCCTAGTTTAGACAGGTCCCTCTCAACAGACTCCTCAGACTCTGATGGTGGTATAGGATTTGCCACCTTTACCATGGGTCCCATTGCATTGGGCAGGTACAGACTGGAGCCAATGATTAATGGTCAGAAGGCTGTGGCATTCAGGGACACAGGGGCTAGTGTCACCATGGTGGCAGGGAAACTAGTCCCCCTCACCAGCTTTTACCTGAGTTTAAGTACCAGGTGACCAACATTGATGGTGTCAGGACAGATCACCCCATGGCCATAGTCAATCTCAGCTGGGAGGGGTCACAGGCCCAAAAAGAGTGGCAGTGTCCCCCAACTTGCCTGTAGATTGCCTGATGGGCAATAATCTGGAAATTTCAGCCTGGGCTGAAGTTGAACACCAAACCCATCTGAAGATGCTAGGCGTCCCTGAAAAAGCTAGTGGGGCTGTGATGGCCACAGCCCCAGCCCAGGGAAATGCTGGAGAGATGGAGCCTGGAAGAATGGCCCACTCTCCCCAAAAGAGAGCACAGGGGTTGAAGAAAAGTCTCCTTCCCCCAGACAGCAGGTAAGGGTCAGCCTCCTCAGGGAACTGATCCTACCCCTAGTGAAGGAACTGCCCCAGAGGTAGTCAGGCCTGGCCTGGCCCCACCCCTGATGGCAGAGGACCCTTCCAAGGTGGTACCCAGTCTGGAGCAGGTAACCTGCCCCTCTCTACCCTGCCTCAGTCAGCCCAGGGCTGCAGAGGTCAGGGAGGTCAGTGGACCCCACAGGGCCCCTGTCCAGAGGAACTCCCCATCAGCAGATTAGGGGCACCCAGTCTAGTAGCCCTAGCCAGGTGAAAATTCCTCCACACACTGAGGGATCCCCCATACCTTTGTGTAGGGACCTTCCCCAGAAGGACTCTGTTAGGCAAGGGCAAACCTGGAACCAAAAGGTTCCAAACCTGCCATGACCCTCCAGTGTTCCACCCAAAGGGACCCAACCCCCAGCTGTAGGCAGCCAAAGGTTGACCCTTAGAGCAAAGTGCAGCTCAGTCATGGAAAGACAGGCATACATGGTGACCAGTGATCTGAGTAAACTGAGACCAACTTCCCTAGGGTCTCACTTCCCTGCTCAGACACCTCATCAGCCTTGTCCTTTACCAAAACACCCCACAGGTAGTAATTCCCCATGGTGGAGACCCTCTCATACCCTTAGAGTGAGGGATAACTTAGTGGACCATAAGACAGGGGGTAACCATGCTAGTGCAGGTACTTCCTTATATGGCCACTCAGTAAATGCAGGCTCACCTGGACAAGGTTAGCCTCATCTCCTTTCGTTTGGGGGGGGTTATGTAGGAAGGTGGAATCTGACTACATGGGTGCTCCCACTTTTTTTCCTGGTGTTTTGTTGGTTTTTGACTTAGTTTGGCTGGGAACCTGCTAATCAGGTCCCCAGCCTATCTGCTTTCTCTTTAAACGACTTGGAGTGCACTCTAGGTGCACTAGTCATTGGATACTGTGGTACCTTATGAGTCCCTAGTATATGGTACCTTAGGTACCCAGGGCATAGGTACTTCACAGGCCTACCAGGGGCTGAAGCATGTATTATGCCACCCCTGGGAAGCAGACTAAATCTGACACCACAGGCCTGCTACTGCAGCCTGGGTGAGGTGGTGCTAGCACTCCTCACTGAGATATAGGTTCCCTATATCTCTCCTACACACACATATAAACCTATCAGTCACCCCTAAGGCAGGCCCTATCAATCCTGAGGGCAGGGTGCTTGGCTTCTATGTGAGGGGGTGCCTCTGCCTGAGCAGGGCCCCTTTGCAGCTCTCAGAGTCCATTCTCTGGTGCTGTTTGTGGATGCGGTTAAACCATATACTTTTAAGTGCATTATATCCTCGTGGTAAAATGCTAACTTTGGAATGGCTGCATCGAAACATGTCGTGTTTGGTGTCAAACATCTTGGAATACTACCCCCCCGCCAGTCCTGGCGGCGGGGGTAGCATTCCACCCTTCTAGAGAGATAGACATGTACCTACTGTGGAAACGCGGTAGAATCCTGCAGAGCCCTGACATCACAAAATGGATACCACCAGTCACAGACACTGGGCTGCCCTCCTGCTGATGACCAACACTCGCAGTGGAGGAAGCCCAACAATAGATATCCTGTCCCAAGGGGGTGTGACCACCTTCCAGACAGGGTTTAGTGTATTGGGGCTGGGTGGGTGCACTCTTAGAGTGATTTGAAGTCCTGCACTGGGGGAGCAGAAGGCTCCTCTGTGCATATGCCAGTTCAAACCGGCTCAGGGGCTACCTGTCCCTGCTCTGGCACGAAACTGGACAAAGGGAAGTGGGTGTAGCCACCCACTCCCCTGACCCTCCCATAGGTAGGGTCATAGAGCTAGTCCCTCCCTTCTTTTAGTATAAGAGGGGAACCTGTGCATTGCACCCTAGATTTCCCTGGACGATGCTCTGAAGAAGAATCCCGGACCTTCGACGTTCCACTACCTTTGGAAGACTGAAGAATCTCCCTTGGAGTCAAGGAGTGACTCCCCTGCTTGGCAGGCACCAAAAACTACGAACAATGGTCGCAAACTACGCCGCTCCCGCCGGAGTCCGAAGTCCCTGCAGCCCAAGAAGTAGATTTCCTGACTTCGCAAAGGCCATCGTGAGTCCCCAGCGAAGCTGAGGCCAGTGGACCCCAAGAGTAACGAGGAACCACGACCCCTGGGTACTGTGCACTATTGTCGAGTGCAACCCCTTCACAACATTCCACGAACTTGTACTTTAGACCACGTGTGGTCCTAGCCTCCAGCAGGAACCCCTCCGAGGATCAGAGGCCTACCAAGTCCTGAGTGACCGTGGGCCCCTGTGAGCAAATCCTCCCAAGGCGTCTTTGCGATCCCTTGCCAGCCAGCTTGTGGGTCCCCAGAAGACTTTCTAAAGACACCAAAGGGCTCCCCTCGTTGCTCCATGCCTGCCCTGACTTACCGTTGCTGGGTGAGTCCCACAGACCTTGCTGGTCTGCGCCATTGCCTCTTCGCATTTTCCCCAAGACTTGCTGTTACAAAGGCTTGTTGGCTCCAACCGAGTCGCCGACACTACAGTAAGCTGCAGACATCGTGGGATACGCCGAATCCAGCTCCTGGTTGTCGTCAATGCCTCCTGGACCTCGTGGCTGAAGAGTCAAGGCAACTGCGAACGACCTGAATCTTGCGACGACGGTGGGCATCCATCTTCCTTGCCCCGAGTCACTGCCAAGTGACTTTGAACACTGTCCCCTCTGCTTTCAGGTCTTCCATCTTCCGAATCCAGGCTTGGATTCCACCGGACACTTCTTCGGACTTCACAAGCAGCAAGTCTTCATTGTCCTCCATTGAAAACGACGCTGCGACCCGACACCAAAGGACACCTATGCACCCGGCTTCCCTGGGTGAGGTAACTCCAGCACTCCGGTGCTCCTGTGGGTGTTGGCCCTAGAACTACTTACCCTGTAAGTGACTTGCTTGTAGGTTCTCCGAAGTATCCTAAAACTCTTAATTTCCAACCGCGACTTGCTCCATTGAAGTCAACGGCGATTCGCGCCTGTGTATCCACACTGCACGCGTCCCCGTGGGTCCTTTACTTACCTGCCTTGGGTGGTTTCGTGAGGCCCCAGCACTTCTGAAGGCCCTAGGCCTTGTCTCTTTGCAAGTCGTTGTTTCTAAGTCTCTTTTTTAGTATATGGTCTGGTACGCCCCTAGGGCACCAGCCATATTTGTGCTTAATTTATTGTGAAACGTTGATTTGTGCATATGTCCTTGTCTTCTAATCTCATAAAGAGATTAGTAGAGAGTTGTTAATAATAAATACATATATATTTGATATATATACCTGTGTGGTGTCTTTTCATTTGGTGATTCAAGAGATTGTGTGGTAAATCAAGCTGCTTTACATTCCTTCAAGACTTAGCCTGAAGGCTGCTCTCCACAGCTACCACTAGGATAGCTTTCTATAAAGGTTGTCTTAAACCTATCTACCATAAGAGTCGAATTGTTCTGGTGCAAGGTGTCCACTTTTATTAGTGAACAGCATATACCAGGCCAACGTCTCACAGGAACTGCAGAAAGAGGCAAGAGAGTTGCAGAAACAGGCAAAAGAGGTACATAAAGAGACAACAGGGGTGCATATAGAAGCAATACAGGTGCAGAAAGAAGCATGGAAAGTGCAGAATGAAGCAACAGGGCTGCAGAAAGAGGCAAGAGAAGTTCAGAAAGAAGCAAGTGAGGTGCAGAAAGAGGCAAGAGAGGTGCAGAAAGAGGCAAGAGAGGTGCAGAAACAGGCAAGAGAAGTGCAGAAAGAGGCAAGAGAATTGCTGAAAGAAGCAACAGCGGTGTAGAAAGAAGCAAGAAAAGTGCAGAAAGAGGCAAGTGAGATGCAGAAACAGGCAAGAAAGGTACAGAAAGAGGGAAGATGAGGACACAAGAGGACCTCATCGCCCCACCAGCAGTGCGCCGAGAGGTGCGTTTGCAGAGTGGTGTAAAAAGGGGCGTGGCCTCGGACCACCTCTCTGCAATCCAATATTTAGCAAGCTGTTTATGTTTATTTATATTTAACTTTTCAGGAATTCCCAGCACCCTGTCAAAGGATACACTTAGGTTATATAGAGATATAACTAAGGTGTATCATTTCACAACTACAGTTAATTTCAGTGTTCCAGATACGTTACTTGATACACAATTTGAGGCAGTTTATAAAAATAACATAATGGTACAGACAAGATAAATTATGAAACTTTGCAAGGCAATCGCTGACTGTTAAGTGGAAACAGTCTGAACCATTATTGTTGGTTTTCCTGGTGCATTTGTGGACTTTTGGTTTAAACAAGGATTTTAAGTCCCAGCTCAATATCTTTCTGGACGTGTTTATCTTGTTTCCTGACTGAAATATAGGTGCATGAATTTTGAGTATATGAAGTAACAATAATATAACACTTTTCCTCTATGGCTAGTGGAGCATAATTTTAATTACTGGTTGTAATTTTAATTACTGGTTGTAATTTTGATCAATTGTTGAATACTGCCATTATATAATAAATTTTGTTTGATGTTGTTAGCAGTGCATTATAGGTCAGCAACAAATGTTTTTATAATAATATACTGCTTTCTGTAATGTTTTTTTGTTTAGAAAACTGTCCTGAAGAAGGTGTACATTTGTCTAGTCACCGAAACGCAGCGTCGACAACTTTGTTTTCTTCTAACTGTGATTGTAATCATAAGCGACATGAATTTGTAAATTTTAATGATGTATGGTTTTTAATATTGACTGTGTATATTTTTGCTAATAAATATTAATATTTTTGAATCTTTTTGTCATTTGTTGCCCTTGACCCACTGCTTTTTAGTATTATAGTATATTAGTAAAACTTTTTTTTATATACTTTTGGCATAGCCATATGTACAAATTTTAACTGTTATGTTGATTTTCAGCATTGTGGTGATTTTTTAGTGTTTATTATCAAATGTGTAGGGACTCTTTTTCTTGAAATATAGACAGAGCACTGGAGCCAGTGCTTAATTTGTGCCAGTGGTTTCCAGTGCTTGGCACCATCGCCTAATTGTCAACACCAGCACTTATGACAGCTGTGACGTAGTGGTGCTGTCTGTCTAATTTAGAGATGAGCAGAAAAACTGTTCACCAGCATTTAGCAATGCGTGTGGTTCTTCAGGGGAGTTCTGTTTCAAACTGTATTTCTGTTTGATATTCCATTGTATTCATGCTTTTAAATGTGTTTAAAAAGTGAAGCTGCCTTGTTGAGGTTTCTATTGAATATAAGTAGAATTCCTGCAATATGTTAGTCAATTAATTGTATGTGTTTGGAATGGTTTTTAATTAGTTCTGTTGTCATCACCCATTTGCTCTAACGTTACAAGGACTTAAAGGCAAATAATTATAATTGGAAAAATAAACTTAACATCCCAGCATGCTTTATGCTTTAGGCAGAACAAAACAGGACTGGCTATTATAATATTGCCTCATGGTGCCACTTTGCAGCCAATAATGCAAAAACACCACTCTCCGTCTGCCCATAATTTAAATAGTTTATTGTGTTGGCATTATACAGATATTTCACACCCCTTGCAAGGCTCACAGGGCCAGATGTATGACCATCAAGGTTTGCGACTCACAAATTGAGATTTTTAGCGACTTGCAATTCGCGAGTCGCAAAACCTGATGTACAATAGTGTTTGAGACACTGTTTGCAATTCCCAAATGGGTCGCAAGGGACCTGCCTCATTAATATTCATGAGGCAGGTCGCAATTTGTGACCCATTGGAAATGATCGGCACTCACAGGTATGGTGGCCTGCTGGGGTCAGCAGACCACCATGTCTGTGACTGCTTTTTGAATAAAGCAGTATTTTTCTCTTGAAATGCAGCCGTTTTCCTTAAAGGAAAATCGGATGCTTTTCAAAAATAAAAAGAAAAAGTTTTCTTTTCATTTTTTCAGAGTGATCTGTTAGACCACTGCCTGCTCTGAAAAAATGTTGGTGCCCCCATTCACAAAGTGGAAAGAGCCCCTTGGGGACCCCTTCCCGTTTGCGAATGGCTTACCACCAATTTGTAATTAGTGGTAACCGCGAATGTTTTCTGACTGCATTGACGGTCGCAAAACATTCCTACATACCAGTGCTACTCACTATTAGGAAGGGACGCCCTTGGTATAGGTAACAGGTTACCGACTCGCAAAATAGGGTTTGTACATTTGAAAATACATTTTACAGGTCACAAAAGGCCTGATGAGCCATTTGCAACCGGTAAAATGCGTCGTACATCTGGCCTAAGGTGCTTTATTACGGGCTGAAGAGCATTTCACTTCATTGATGTTTCATTTACGTGCCCTGAGTGGTTTTGTGAGGAAGGGACTTATGTTCTACGTAATCTCCCGTTTTTTAAAATTTTTAAATCTCTGCTGTGAGTGGACACCAAAATGGAGTTTTGCCCCTCTGAGATTCTTTTACAATGGTTTCCAGTGACAGCTACCGATGCCTGATTTACAGAATAATGTGATCTGCTGAGTATTGTTGCTAACAGAATGTGTGCTGTTTATATTGAAACATGCATGCACTCAAGTGTGCACTATATGAGCAGTCCGTGCGAATAAGACTACTGTATCACTCCACCTGTTTTCTGTGCACAAAGGCCTTTGTGAACTTCAAAATGTAATTATGCAACCAAAAAGTCATAACCCATTTCTTTTTGAGTAAAGTGTAAATCTGTAGTGCTTCACTGTAGTTACACTTCAGGTGAAAACAGCACAAAATAAAATTTTGCATTGGTTCAACATAGACAAATGATGACTTTTCATACATTTAAAAGTCTTCTGCAAATAAAATATTAATTTGGCCATATTTACACTCTTTCTTTTGGTTTTTACAATATTTCCCTGCGCCAGTCCTAATAAGATTCAACTGTGAAAATTGTTTGAATTTGTTTAGGACTATGGAATGTACAAATGATGCCTCTGCATATATTGCTACTAGAAGAGAGCATTGTCAACATGGTTTTACTAGTTCATGTACAGATCAAACACATACAAAATTGATCCCCAGAGCTCAGACTTAGTCACCTTTCTTGCTAATCAGGAATCCTTATGGAAACTAGTTTTTCCCTGTCAGCAAATGCACACAATTCATTGGAAGCATGACTTGTGATCCAATATTTGGGTTTCCCTGTGTCGGATTGCTACAGTTCAGCTGTGTGACTTTTGTCTACGTTATGGCCTTAGACTCTCCATTCACTGAATCACTGACAGAACATAGAAATGAAAAATATTGTGAAGACAGAATATCGTGTCAAAAATATCGAGGACCAAAATATCGAGACAGTAAGTACAAATAGTTAAGCATAGATTTGCTATTCTTACATCCACATCTACGTGCCTTGAAGATATATATATATATATATATATATATATATATATATATATATATATATATATACATATATATCCATATCATCAAGGTACATATATGTGGAGTTATATATAGTCAAACTTTACTCACCTATAGAAACATACCTTCACAATGTTTTGTCATCAATATTCTTTACACAATATTTTGTCTCATTATATTTTTGTTTCTGATATTCGGTGTAAACACCCCTTCGCTACATTGTGTACATACCACAGAGTCAGTTCAAATCAGCTGAACCTCCATTTCCAGCTAGCCATACAACCTAAGATGGAATGTATTTTGCTTACTAAGGGGGTCATTATAATAGCGGGCAAATCGCCACCGCCCGTTGCGGGCCCCCAAGGTTTTGGGGGGGTGGGGGTTGCACATGGGGGGTACCTATGGTACCCCCTACATTTGCATGCACAAGGTGGCAGGCACCGCGCGGTGCCTGTCACGTTGTGCATGCAAATGCACAACATGCCTTTTTCACATTGCGGCGGGTGCTGCTGACAGCACCGCCCACCGCAATGTGAACAATGCGGGATGCGCCCAGCAGTATGGCGGGCGCATCGTAATTTGTATTGCGGGACCGCCGCACATATGGCGGGCGGTCCCTTTTTCCATTGCGATGGCGGGCGGACTTTGTCCGCCCGCCATCGTAATGGACCCCTAAGTCTGGATATAATGTCTCATCCCTGAAAGGGTTACATCTAAAAATCTACACCCTATACATATGCTATTTCACCAGCTGAGGTAACAAACGAATATACAGTTACAAATTCAGGGCCTCATTTATGGCATTTTAGCGTATGGCAGCGCAGCAAGGCACCTTGCTATGCTGCCCTACGCCAAAGTGAAAGGGAAACTTAAGCAATACGGTGCATTCCTGCCCTTTCTGCATGCACTGGCACCGTTTTGGCAGCCTAGCACCAACGTAGGCACCTTTTCACCATGGTGCAAGGATGCCTCCATTGCAGGCAGGATTGTTTTTTTGCACGAAGGGGCACCTTCCTGCACAAAAACAATCCAACAAGGTATTTTCCTCTTTCTATGTTTGCTGCAGTATGCAGCACACATGGAAAGGGGAAAAAACGGGGAGAAATAAACATATTTATTCTCATTACGCCTCACCTCGGGAGGCGTTCGGATTTGACCCTTCCCCAAGTTTGTAAATGCGGGGCAGCCTCTAAGTCCATGGTTGTTGCCTGGGAAAACTCACCGCAGCGCCCATGCAACACCTCCTGGGTGTAGAGTAAGGCGACGCAGCGTTTTGCTCTGCGTTGACTTACTCTCGATTTATGAGGCCACTGAAAGCCACACAGGGTGGCTTTGTGTGGCTTTGTGTGGCTTCATAAATCTTTATGAGAGCCCTGCGTCATGCATGTACCACTTTACGTGGTGCAAAAGTGACGCAGGGCTCTTATAAATAAGCCTCCCAGAGTCAGGCTTGTATCTGATTCACAAAGTGGAAGCTGCTCCATTGAGGCATATTTTGGGAATCATATTGGGCACCTCTGTTTCTGAAGACCACTTCCTGCTCCCTCCAATGCGATCCCAAATGTGAAACCTTTTTTTTTGAAGCAGCACCTGTGTTTTTAATAGTCATGGGCAGCTTTTAAAAAATGTTTCCCGTTTGAGAAATTAAATGCAGGGACACATGTTTGCTGTCTTTACAGTCCTTTATCACAGCATTAGCACCCTGCCGCAGCAAATTGCAACCTGCCTAACTAATATTTATCAGGCAGGTTGTTTTGATGCCCTATTGATTGACAAATGTTGATGTGACTTATTAGTACATAGGTTGCATGGTTAATAGCAATTCCATTCGCAAACCAGTCTTGTGCAAACTGCACATCCCTGGTATGTGACTGGGAATGATGCATCTGGTCCATATTTCTTTAACTAAAAACTGATTTAGTTTCCATTGAAAAATCTAAATATAAACAAAGAAAAGATTGTAACCTCCAACCATACACTGGGGATAGATCTGTAAAATGAAGAACATTTTCAGTGCATTATGCATCCTTTTTGTGTTAATTATGCAGGGCGTCACTTGCATTAATAAATGCTACTGTTTAACTAAACAATGTGTGCTTCTGAATTTACCGTTAAAATAATGAAGTAATTAATAGAGAAAATATGTGACAAGTGAAAGAACAAATATTTGCATAAAATCTTTGTATCTTTTTAATTTTAACTGGCGCATCAATGAATATTCAAAGGAATTAGGCGACATCTTGGCATAACAGATGAAGTAGCATTGTATGAGTTCACAAAAGAGAATACGAAAATAGAATAAAGGTTGGGATTTAAAGAATTTTTCAGCATGATGAAGGCTAATGCAGGGAGTATGTAGAAAAAGAGCATAATTGGAAGATGTGATGCTATCCAGACAGTTCTAAAACACTGGAAATGTTCTATAAAACACTGCAAATTGTGTCTCATGCAGTTTTTTGACAGCGTACCACACTAGCGTTGCAATGATGAATGTTTTGGAAGTTAGTTAGACTTTTTTTTAGCAAATGTATTTCATTTTAGAAATGTGTCTACTTAAGAATAATTAATAAATTGCCCGTTGCAGAGATTTTCATGTTGCATGTAGAAAGTAATTTATTTTTCATCTCTTTTAGAAAACAAATCAAATAAAGATCATATTTTAGGTAATATTCCATCCTAAAATAAACATATTTGTTTTATGCATGCCAAAGCGAACACGTTACTGCTGATGACATTAAACGTTTGTTGAAATTTTGATTTATAATGAAATGAAAACGTAAAACCAAAGGGCAAAAATGTCCAAGATGATTAAAAAATCAAAATACCAATTTTAACCAGTGAAATATGTCATAGGAAAAAACAAAAAATAGAGTAGAGTACCAGGATGTGCTGAATCAAAGCAGTGAACCTTTGCCTTTTGTCTCACTAAGGAAAGCATTGCTGTGGAACTAATGTGCTCTAAGGTGAGTGAAGTTAGCTACACAATCAAAAAGCATTAGCAAAGACAGTAGGTCTGGTGTGTCAGTCAAAGTTATTCTTTATTTATTATACCTGTATTTGTATGAATGGGTGAGTGGATGCATGTGAGGATGATTCAATGAGTCAATGGTTGAATGAATTGAAAGATATATGAATGTGTGATTGGAAGAGTGTGTGAATATGTATATTTACTGCAGAGATGAAAGGCTAGATGAATGAGTGAACGCAACAATGCAAGAAGGTGGCAAGGGACACAAGATTGGAGTAGTGAGGGAAAGAGTTGGGAGATGTGGCAGTAATTAGGCTAGTGCTTGAGTGCAAGAATAGAACCGAGTTGACGATCTACTCGGTGTTAGGATCGGGGTTTGGTCAGACAAATACTTGGCGAGTCAGAGCGTTTCAAATTATACATTGGAATCTCGGCCGGTGCATAGTCAACTACTCTGCACCGACGAATGCAGTGTCTTATATTACCAGCATGCAGTTTGGATTGCATTATACCACAGCATCAGTTTGGATTCCTGTTTACCACCAGCTGTTTCCACGTCTTACCCTCGGTTACGTCAAAGTTAGTCATCCATGTGGTCCCAAACACAGTCAGATTTTAGGCATTACCAGCGTGATAGTCACTAGAATATCGTGGCTGACATCCAGTAAACTTCTTATTCTCATACACTTTTGAGTTGTCACAGTTGCACTTGAGGCCCCTGAAGAAGGGATTGATTATCCCGAATTGCATTGGGCATTATTGATTATTGGATGTCAAAGAACTTTGTAATTCTGAATAACGTTTTGTTCATATTGTATATAGTTTTGTGAAACACGTTGAACAACATTATCATTGATTGTTTAATCTGGATTTGCTTAATTGTGTTAAATTACAAAACTAATGTCCTATGACATTAAACAATTACTGAATTACAACAGTAATAATTTTATGGTGTATTCTTCACATTTGTGTAGAATTTTGATGAGGTGAATAGTTAAATTCATGCTGTGCAACCAGATATCGAGTGAAGGGTCAGTTGTTTACTTTATGAAACGAACACTGCCTTCATTCTATGGACATTGTAACTTAGATAGTGCAGTGCGTGAATGTTTGTTATTCCAAATAATTTTTTTCAAATAGAATTGATTTTTGATAAATAATAATTGGGAATCTTAAATGGTAACATGGGTAAAGTGTAATGAATATGAGGTACAATCATCATTTTAAGAGTATCTAATCTACCCCACCATGATAAATATATAGGAGACCATGATGAAAGTCACATTTGCATTTTAAGTTTTAGAACATCGAAATTGTGTTTAATATTATTGGAAATAGTAGGTGAATACCAAACACCAAGATGCTTAATTCTGGATGGGCACCAAAGTGAAGTTAGTATTTGCAAACATATACTGATAACAGGAGGAATTTAATGGCAAAATTTCAGTTTTGGAAAAATGTAGTTTATAACCTGAAACACTGGAATATAAATCAATCTCTTGAAGAAAGGGATCTAATGAGGACAAGGGGTTGGAAATATAAATGAGAACATCATCAGCATATCAGCCTATGCTGATTGTTTAGTCTCACAGGAATTGTGCTTAAATCCAGAAATAAATGTGTTACAACTAATAAGTTCAAGGAAGGGCTCAAGACAAAAAACTAAACTACAAAGGTAAAGGTGACACCATGTCTAGTAACTCTATGTAAACTTAAAATAGAGAGAAATAACCACTGACAAAAACACTGGCACAAAAACACTGGCACAAGGCTCTGGATATAATATTATAAAAGAAATTAGTTTAGGACCAAAACCAAACAATTGGAGAGTGTTAAACATAAAATGCCAATGAATACTGTCAAAAGCCTATTCATCAGCAAGGGATAGGGCTGCAAGGGGGTCCTAATGCTTTTTAGCTAATGCAAGGATATTTAAGAACATTCTGGTATTAAACGTGGCAAGTCTGTCTTTGACAAACCTAGATTGATATAATTTAGTTAGAAGAAGTATAACAATTTCTAAGCGAGTAGCAAGGACCTTAGCAAAAAATTTAGCAATCATAATTTATTAATGAAATTAGATCATAATTCTTGCATACGGTGTGATCTTTATCACACTTATGTATGGGAAGAATTAGAGCTTCCATAAACGAACCACTAGTACCTGAGGTTAAAGGAAGGAGTTAAAAATTTCTAATAATTTGGGGGCAAAAATGGATGAAAAGCAGAGAGATTAATTCAAAGGAAAAACCATCTAGGCTAGGTGCTTTAGCTTGTTTTAGGGATTTGATTGCATTATAATTTCTTTTAGAGTAAGATTAGTTACCAATTGTTTAATAATATCAGAGAGGGGAGGGGATTTAGGAAGATAATTAAAAACAAATTGTATGTTAGAATCTGATGGCTTAGTGTCTTCTGAATATAATGAGTGGAAGAAGGAGTGGAAACAAGCAGAAATATTAGAGTCAGAGGTCACAGTGGTGTTAGTGAATTCATTATGGATGGGCCTATAGTTTTGCGTTCAGATTTAATTTTTAAGTACTTAGCCTACATCTTACCACCTTTACTTTAACCTTCATGATACTTAGATTTAACTTTGAGTAAAATATTACAAGCGTCTGTGGTAGCAATTTTGTTGAGATTAGATTTAGCTTTAATGAAGTCATGTAAAGCAATGGAAGATTTGGAGGTAAAGTAAGCATGTTCCAATGTTTTAATTTGCTGAAGCATAGCAAGTTATTGGGAGTTTAATTGTATTCTTTTAGCAGAAAATGCTATGGTGAAGGCTCTAAAAGAAGCATTAAAGGTATCCCAATTATTAGGAACAGAGGTATCAATAGATTTATTATTTTAAAAAAAATCTGCAATAGAATCAGTATTTTATTTTATAAAGTTAGGATCTGACAGCAGGAGGTTATTAAACCTCCAACAGCCAATTTTATAATTACCAAGGAAAACATCAGAAGAAGAAAAAAAAAGGGCATAAACTGTGATAAAATTAAACAAATTTCTGATGATGGTATGGATGGAAATAGAGATTTGGAGACTAAACTATGATCAATTCTTGACATGGCATGATAGACATTGGAAAAAAATGAAAATTTGCATAGATCGGGGTTGCAAGTTTTCCGAACATCAAATAATGAATGAGAGGCAATGACTGACTGAAATGCTTTATGGGATTTATCTGGAGTGAATTTGCACTTTGATTTCCTGTCAGAAAAAGGGTCCACCCATTGATTGAAATTGCATTCTACCATAATATTGAAATTATCAATAAAGGTAAATTTTACTTAAATACTAAGACAAAAGTCAGGATCAGATTTAACTGGGTCAGAAATATTAAATAGAATAACACATTTATTATAAATGTTAGCAATGTCCAATACCCATCGTCCATCATTGTCACATTGAGTAGATAAAATTTGTATTTGTAATAATTTATGACAAAGGATGTCAACACCACCCTTGTGATTGACAGCTGGTGAAAACAATACCTGACCAACCCATTTACATTTCAATGTAAGTGAGTCAATATCATTAAAATGTATTTCCTGTAAAAAGCCATTATATGTATTAAGTTTAGACAGGTGAAATAATACCTTTGTCTTTTAACTGGATGTCCCAGACCACGAACATTCCACGAGACAACATTATATATAACGAAGAACAAATATAGGAAAACAGGACCATGGATGACAAACTGCAAAAACGAAAAGGGAGACAAAATGACACAGTTGTATAACAACAACAGAATGCATATAAAATATATCTGCAATGATACCAAATAACCAATAAGCACTCACATATTGAAAAAAGGAAAGGAAAAAAGAAGAGAGAGAAAAAAGAAAACTGAAGAATTGGCAGGAGGTAGGAAATCAAGAAAAGAAGTCCAGATCTGAGGAGAAGAACATGAAGGTGCATCAAGGGATGAGTCAACACCAAAACAAGAATATAACAGAGAAATGAAAAACAGTTTTGAATACAAAAGCCATGTATTTCAAGAATTATTTAAAAAAAGAGAGACAAGGAGCAATAAAAGCATTTTTAAGTTTGTTGAACAATAATGTCCATAGCATTAGGACAAAGAGTCTGGAGAAATGTTTTCAGTTGATGAAAAACTCTGCATAAAAGATTTTAGTTTAACAGGGTCGTCGAAGGATCGTGAAGTGCCTTCATAAGTAATGATATATAAACAGGGATGTAGTATGACATAGTGAATATTTAACTGTCTCATTTGAGGTTGAATGGGCAAGGAATTCCTTTTCTTCTGGCATTTGTGGCATTAGAGCAGTCTTGAGAGATGAAAAAAGTATGGCCGTACCAAACAAGGTGACGTTTTTATTTAGTGGCTTTCCAGACACACATCAGGTTTGTGAACTCCAGAAATAGCATTATGAGATCTCTATGTCTAGTAGAATGAGGATGACCTAAGTGATGTGCCTGTTGAATATTAAGAGGGGGATTATTATGAAAACCCAAAAGATCGGGCAAGAATTTCTTCAAGACAGCAAGAAGATCCAGACCCTCAAGCTTCTCTGGTAATCCATATAAATGAAGATTGTTCCATGTGTTTCTATTTTCAAGAACTTCAGAGTAGAGTTTGAGCATTTGGATCTCTTGCTCTTGCAAAGGAATCTTGGTGGCACAATCTTGGACATCACTATCATGCTGCTCCATTGCAAACATCTTGCCCTCTATATCTATCCATCGGTCCTCAATTTGTTGAAGTTTCTCATTAGTGGCACTCACGGAAGGCTTAAGACCACACACCTCATCAAGGATAGTGTCCAAAACAGGATCATGAGAAAACATAATGCCAAAGGGCAGACTTAAAAATGGCTTAAGCAAAGTAAATAGCTCCGTGTTATGACAGAGTTTAGCAGCATGTGCTATCTTGTTCGGCGTGGATGCCACACCCCGAGGATGGAAGTGGTAATGGGTTAATGGTTGGATGAGTGAGGGAGTGCATAGTTGGAAGGCTACATGGGTGGGAGCATGCATAAAATGAATAATGAGTGAATAGATAGATGTGATGCTTGTTTGTTTCTCTATGACACACAAATGTGTGTGCTTTGTATCTCCACTGATAGCCCTAACTTCATATTTATATGTACACCATAACCAAGGAATATTGACTGCATGGTAAGATTTGACCTGCCACTTAATAATTCATTTATTTATTTTCAATTTTTTTATTGGTTTTGAGGGTATATAGGGGAATAGCATACACATTTCATACAATGCTATGAATAATTGAACTATGAGGTGATAAATTAAATATACATGATATGTCATTGAAAGCACTGTTTAGGTACAGCATTGTTGGTGAAAAACCTCATTTATAAAGGGTGTTGTAAGAGAAGGAAAAAGGGGGAAAGGGAAGAGGGTAGGGAAAAAAACACAAGAAATAGAGAGGGACAAGGGGGAGGGAAAGAATATGAGTTTGGGATGCTGAGCAGTGTGAGTGTGAATGTTATTGGTGGTGTAAGCTTGCATGTTTAGCCAGTTGCTAGCTATAGTACATAGGTGATTCAAATACTACAATGTTCAATGAGGTTTTGCTAACATAACCGTTGAGGGGGATGTTTTAGTGTGCCTTGACTTTATGGATTTAAAGATCGAGTTTATTCCATAGTTTGAGTGGGATCTGGGTCTGAAAGTTGTGATTAAGTAATGAATTACCTGCACTCCTTCCTAAGGAGACCCATGCCCATCAAGTATGGTGGGTTAGATTTTGGAATGATTTCCACTCACAAAGAATATTTTTCACTTTGTGGTTAAAAGAAGGTCTCGTAGGCTCATGTCCTTAGTGCTTAGTTTTATTTCAGGGGAGTGAGTCCAAGGACCTAGTGTTACTGTTTGAAATACTTAATGCATGTTCAGATATACACTATCACTCAACTCTCCTAACTTCTAGCTCAGATTTGTACCATCACACAGAAGTATTGAATAGTTTCCCATATTTTCAGATTCACTTAGAAATCTTTACTTTTATGCTTCTCAACACACACACACATCTTTAGTGCATGTTCATATCTGCACTAATACTCATAAATATCTATAGCATAGTCAGATCTTCAGAAGCACTCAGTAATACGAATTTCATGTTCAGATCTGATATATAACTGAGATAATGTTGGAAAAATCCAAACAGAAAGAAATGGTTTTTATACAAATTGTTTTGAGCCTGTCGAGCATTGGCATGCAAAGGCTATACACAGTGTCAGACTGGCCTATAGAGCAATCAGGCAGTGCTCGATGGGCTGGTCTGCCAGATCAATGTGTCGGGCGATTTATTAGCAGTTTGTAGGCCTGTTTTATGACCAGTTGGGCCGTTCTTTTACTATTGACTTCACTGATATTACCACAGACATTGCCTACAGCAAACACAAATGCATGCAGTCTCCCATATTTTGCAAAACTCCATTCGGCGTGCCTTTACAAGGTAAAAACTAGATAGGTTTGCAAATGTGGGATACTTTTTTAGCTACCTAGTTCTCCAATAGGGGCCACTGTTATGTTTGTGCCCAGGCCTATTTTATTGTCCCAGTCCCCCCTGGCTACAAAAGAAGCATTTGTTGTGAGCCTAAAAAGTGTGGGGCGAAATGCCCTGGAAAAAGGCCACAGGAATAACTTAATCATGCCGGTTTCTTATAAAAACTTTGAAATTTTGATCGATCAATACAGGCAACAACAAGTGGAAGACGACAGCGAAAGCACATCTTTTGGGACATAGCTGTGCAATAACAGTGTACAGAGGGACAACTGGGCAATACAGAAGGGAACACCAAGACTATACAAGTGTAATGAACAACAGAAAATGTACTAATACATATAGTAAGGGGAAATACCCAACCACTGCATGATACTAGCACTGAAAGGTAAGACACTGTGCACAAGGTGATTCTTCGAAGGAAACAGGACTATATGTTACAGGTTACGCTGGCACTGCATAAGATACACAGAATGTAAAAGTATTAAAAAGTAAAATAAATAAATAAACTTATAGGAAATGAAGTCAGAGTGCAAATGTGCTGGAATGGAGTCCGAGCGATGCATTTAAAGTCGTAAATTTGCAGGACAACACATTGAAACATGCGGGACACATGAGCATAGTAAAGCACATGAAAAAAACTTAACCCGTACAGGGAGTATAATCTCATAGTAAACAATTTTAAAATATGGCAAAGCATGGCACCAGAAGAGAGCAAACACAGCAGCCTATGAGTTTTCAACAATCGTAATTGTGAATTTTGTTTCAGTGGGAGAGTTTAATTATTCAATAACTAAAGGGCCGATTCACAGAACTAATCTGAGACAAAATCCTAAACTTACAACTTTTGGTATTCACAGAAGGCACTTACGTTTTTTGGTATTCACAGAATGCACTTATGACTCCTAACTTTACGTCCACACTCGGGCTGGAATTTCCGCACTCGGACCTTACTCTCCGCATCCGGACCGTACTCTCCGGCTAGGGCCGTACTCTCCGGCTCGAGCCGTAATCTCCGGCTGGGGCCGGATAAAGTGTAATCAATGGGACGGATTGCAATTTTTATAAAAAGGAACATTAGGCATGTGTGATAAATGGTAGAGGAGGTCATGAAAAACAGTTTGGGCATGGAAAAGGGTACGGCCAGACACTACATCATAACCCGGAAAAGTTTTCTCCTTTGCATCATGGTACATGCAGTGCACAATTTGCTCTCCCCTCAGTGTTGACTGCGGTTTCAACACTACAGTCAACACTAAGTTAGTGTAGAATGAGTCGACCCACAAGGAAACAGCATGAGATGATAAGGTACAAAACAAGTATTCTTCTTTATTCCAAATAAAGGAACCCACATCCTGTAGGACCTCTCTCCATCAGTCCCCAACTCCAACTGGAGAAACTGGAGTTAGCAACCTTGGAGAAGGAATGCAGAGAGGGAGCTCACTACAAATATAAACAATACATGTTACATTGCAAGGTAACTGAAAAGGCATGTTGAAATGTGCAGGAAAGAGGCGAAAGATTAACATTCTGTCACTACAGCATCTCCCTCCTTTTAAAAAAAACCTAAAGAAATAAAGTAGCAACAACTGAAGACAGGAACCTGTTCATAAGATGGTTCAATTATAACACAAATCAAGTCATATAAAAATCTTTCAATCTTGCAGGTAATGATGCATTACGTGAGACTCTACTAGAAAGTGCTGTCTCACCATGTCTGCTGGAAAGAGGGGCAACTGAATCAGGTGGAGCCTTAGTTAAATTGAACTCCAAGTCCCTTGTCTCAGTCAACCCTCTTTCCGAGATCATAGACTGACCAGACCCTGACATCATGCTTACAGAAGGCTGATCAAGAGCACACTGTTGCGTAAATCCCTCCTGACCAGACTGACAAAGGGGCGATTCCATGGTGTGCGAAGTTAACCAAGTTGTTCCAGTATCTTGATTTGTATCAAGATTCCCTGTGTGTTTGCTTATTAGATTGGCTTGCTCGGAGTAAGTTTCATTACTGCTCTCTTACTCCAGCATCCCCTTCCATCAATTTGGAGTGAACCTTTAGCCACTCTGGTTTGTTTCCCCTTTCTTTACTCTGTGAGGAGTTTTTATCATCTCTAAATCACCAACATGAAAATTTACAAACTTAACTCCATGCGAGTCATTATAGTATTTCTTTTGAACCTCTTGTACTTGAGATATTCTCAATTTAACAAGATTATTGATGTCATGATTCTGCCACGTCAGTTTCCTGGTGCACCTTGTCTGGCACCTGTTTACTGTTTTCTATTGTTTTTATCAATGCTTGTTGTGACTTTGCCATTTGTCTGTGCCAGTGCTTGTTGCAGACTATGATGTTATCAAGACCTATTGTCCCTTCTCAGCTCCAGTAGTTTACCTGTGAGCTGGAATCTGGAAGCTTCTTCCTGAGCCCTTTAAATAGGGGAAACACCCTGTTCTCATTGCTGGTTATTGAGAACCCTGAGCTTGAGCAGCAGCTGTTCCTGTTCTCAGGTTGCTGAAAGAAGATTCTGGTTGCAGCAAGGAGACTTCTGTTTTCTTTTCCCAGGTTGTAGATCCTCTCTCAGCTACAATCAGGTAGGATCGTTCCTTTCTTAACCAACAGCATTGTGAAAGGAACTACGTGCTGTTTTTGTTATTTGCTGTTTTTGTTATTTTGCATTTTGAAAGAAAGTTGCATAACGCGCTGAAGCGCTCTTTGAGCATTTACATGTTTGGTAATTTTGGCACTTTGTACATCGCGCTGAAGCGCTCTTTGGTCATTCACGTGTTTGGTAATTTTGGCACTTTGTACATCGCGCTGAAGCGCTCTTTGGTCATTTACATGTTTGGTGATTTTGACACTGTTGTACATCGCGCAGAAGCGCTCTTTGGTCATTTACATGTTTGGTGATTTTAGCATTTTTGTATATCGGGCTGAAGTGCTCTTTGGTCATTTTCATGTTTGGTGATTTTGGCAACTTGGCACATCGCGCTGAAGCGCTCTTTGGGCATTTACATATTGATGACTCTGGCATTTTAGGCACATCGCGCTGAAGCGCTCTTGGGGGGATTTGCATACCTGATGACTTTGGCATTGTTTCACATCGCGCTGGAGCGCTCTTTGAACATTTTCATATTTGGACTCAGTGCATCACGCTGATGCGCTTCCTGGTCATTTGCATATTTGAACTCTGATACATAGCGCTGAAGCGTTCCCTTGGGCATTTAAATACTAATCTGCCTCATTAGCATATGCAATGTGTTGTGTATTGCAAAAAGGTTGTTGAAAGTACCACTGTGATATTTAACAGTGGTTAAAGCACATCATTACGGAAACATTGTGTCTAAAGCCAAGTGGCTCTTTATATGAATGTGTGCTTCGTTTTGAAACACGGTTATTTAGCCATAACATTGTATCCTTGAGAATTATAGGAACAGAAATTGCCAGTGAAGCCTGAGAAGAAGTACACAACGACTGTTCTATGCATAACCTGCTTTTCTTTTACAGGTATGTTGTCATTGTTTAACCCATGTTAAATATAGTCAAAGAGTTTACTAAGCACGAAAGGAAAGCTAATCAAGGACAACGTCTCGTTCCAGGTCTCCATACCCACAGTACCCTCCCTAATTCCCTTCCCCCTGTCTAGCCACTTTGATACTCAGTGCAGTTAAGCTTGAGTCAAGGCTGCTGGAAGTTGGGCTTCTTGAGGGTACTGCTCCTGAGGAACCCAACGGAATTTTACTAGTTCTGACAGAATAACCAGCCCACAAAATTGGTTCCTCCTGAGCAGTATCTTCGGGATGGCCATCTTGGAAGATTTGCGTTCTATGTTGGGAAACATGCAGAAAGAACTGCCAGCTGCTAGGCAGGAAACTGCGGTGTTAGCTAATAGGGTCACTCAATTACAGACACAACTAGCGCCGTCTCGTCCTCCTGAGGTAGCTGCTGCCAGTAGCTCAAATCCATCTACAGTACCGGTAACGGTTCCAATGACTGGTCCTTTGGCGCCTCCAGAAAGGTTTGCAGGTGAACCCCACAAATTTTAAACCTTTTTAACTCAGGTGCAGTTACACTTTTTGGTTAAACCCACATCCTTCCCCGATGCTCAATCGCGAATTGCCTTCTTGATCTCTTATTTGAGTGGAGATGCTGCCATGTAGGCAGTCCCTCTGGTGCAATCGGACGACCCATTGCTTTATAGTTGGTCTCGCTTCAAAACGGAATTTGAAAAGGTCTTCGACCGAAGAACAATAACAGGATCAGCTGATCGAGAGTTATTAGAACTCAAACAGGGAAATAAAGACCTGGTCCATTATCGAACCCAATTCAATCGCTTAATAGCAGAAACAAATTGGCCAGAGGACAAAAGGGCGGCCTATATTATCAAGGCCTAAGAGATTAATTAAAAGATTTGATAGCTCCGATAGACCCTCAACCGAGAACATGTGAAGACCTAATAGCTTTAAGTCTTCGGTTAGACCACAGAGTTTTGGATCGTAAAGGAGACAAGAAACGGTTGGAGTTCAGACCTTCCATTCGACCTAAAGAAAAAACACACTTTGTATCACAGGATACTAGTGAACCAATGGAGATCGGAGGTATACGAAAACCCTTAACCTCTGAAGAAAAGGAGTCTCGTCGGAAAAAAGGTCTATGTCTATATTGCGGCAAAAAAGGACATTTTGTCAAAGACTGCTTATCAAAGCCAAATACAACTGCGACCAAAGTGGGAAACTAGAATACTCGGGGAACAGCCAGGAGACTTCCTCGAGTACTAAATCTTTGCCTCCTGATCAATCTGTTGCCAACACATTGCAAATCTCCGTTCCCAATCTAGTATTAAACGTACAATTCACCATTTCTCAGCAAGAGCCTAAAACTGCGGTGGTCATGCTAGATTCTGGAGCCACTGGCAACTTTATCGATGCCGCTTTCGCAGTAAAATTAGAAATACCTACATGGTAAAAACAAAACCAGAAATGGTTCATGCGGTAGATGGCAAACAATTAACATCTGGACTGATTACTCATTCTACTAGTAAAGTAACCATGACATGTTTTACTCAGGATCAAATGCACGTGGAGGAAATATCCTTTGATATCGTTGATGCTCCCCAATTTGGTGTCATCCTTGGGATGCCTTGGTTGACCGACCACAATCCCACAATAGACTGGTCTAAGAGAAGTGTTACTTTTCAGTCAGAGTGGTGTCAACAGGAATGTTTACACCCACAGGAAAATATGTCCAAACTCTTAGTTCAAGATCATACCAAGTCTACTGCTCATTATATCGCTACAGCTGCGGAGCAGGACATAGAATTACCTGCAGTGTATGAAGAGTTCTGAGATGTATTCTGTGAGAAAAGTGCTGGGATCCTTCCCCCTCACAGAATATACGACTGTGAAATAGACTTGTACCTTGTGCCAAGATTCCCTGTAGCAGGATCTATGCACTTACTGAACAAGAGAACCAACATCTTAGAGACTACCTAGACACATTTTTGAAGAATGGTTTCATTCGCCCTTCCAAGTCTCCGGCCGCGTCCCCTCTGTTTTTTGTGTCCAAAAGTAATGGGGAATTACGCCTGTGTATAGACTATCGCGCTTTAAACAACATCACGATTAAAAAACAATATCCTTCGCCACTTATCCCCGTTCTCTTGGACCAGGTAAGATCAGCAACTATTTACACCAAGTTGAATCTGAGAGGGGCATACCATCTCGTACGTGTCCGAGCTGGAGACCAGTGGAAGACCACTTTTCGAACTCGTTTTGGCTTGTTTGAATACTGCGTAATGCCCTTTGGCTTATGCAACGCCCCTGCGGCTTTTAAATTTTTCATAAATTATGTTTTACGACATTTTCTTGACAGGTTCGTCATCGCTTACATCGATGATTTGTTGATCTGTTCACAGTCTGTCTCGGAACATGAGAAACATGTAAAACTGGTATTAAACACCCTGCGTCAACATGGCCTGTTCTGTAAACTATCTAAGTGCAAATTCTACACCTACAAGGTGCTATTCTTAGGTTTCATATTGTCACCTCAAGGAATCAGAATGGCACCCAGAAAAGTTCAGGCAATATTAGACTGGCCAGAACCAACCTCAGTGAAAGATATCCAATGATTTCTAGGATTCGCGAATTTTTATTGTCACTTCATCAAGCAGTTTTCCAGCAAAGCAAGTCCTTTAACGAAATTGCTAAGGAAACATGTTCCGTTCCAATGGACGCCAGAAACCAAATCTGCCTTTCAAACCCTTAAAACTGCATTTACAACAGCCCCTGTTTTAAATCATCCAGATATCGATCAGCCTTTCATAATTGAAGCAGATACTTCAGATACTATAATTGGGGCAATTCTATCTCAAAAGGATGAACGAACTAACCAATTACATCCCATTTCATTCCTATCCAAAACATTTTTACCGGCTGAGATGAACTATACAGTGGCTGAAAAAGAACTGTTGGCTATTCGTCTCGCCTTTAAAGAATGGTGCCATTATCTTCTAGGTGCAAAACATACAGTGACTGTCTATACGGACCATCGTAACTTCCAATTTTTACGATGTGCTCGAGCTTTGACACCTCGACAGTTACGTTGGACCTTATTCTTTGCAGAATTTAATTTTGTAATAACGTTCAGACTTGGCAAAATAAATAACAAATGTAAAAGTGTGTGCTATGCACACCTCTTTCTGTTTATAATCAAAATTCTAACAAATAAATTGATCAGTGTGCTGAACCTGACAGTGTGTACCTAATCACACCATATGAAACACAATGAAGGAGGGCCAGCAGCCAACCAGCCTGCTGGACTCAGGCGCGCACAACTATATGTGATATACAACCTCTCACATTTTGTAATGTTAACATTCAATAAATATTCTCACAAACAACGTATTCATTTTGTTGTATTCAATTTGTGAACCATGGAATTTTGTGCCACGGAAATGCATATAACAAAAACAGAATGCATACAAATGCTCTTCTTTTTGTTGTAACAAAGCAAATGCAATTGACCATCTTTTGGTTACATAAAAACATATTCAACATAACAGATGACATGAGCCCAATGCATTTCGGGACTACATTTTCCCTTCTTCAGGGGCATCACTGCAAAACATACAATTAACGTTACAATAATTATTGAAGTAATACCATGTACATTTTTGCCGATCATTAGCCGACCATTCCTGTATGAAGTACATGACCATTTTTCAAAAACATGTCACCAGTATCGTGTGAGAGACACCGAATAAATACAATTTGCTGTGTCAAATTTTAATGAGAAGAAACAGTGATAGGAAAAGAAAAAAGAGAAAACAACACAAAAGTGAACTCAAGAAGAGGAGAAAGAAAGGAAAAAACTATCCTCACTCTATATATGTCTATGTTATGTAATTCACTAAATCGAGTCTAAACCGACCCACTGAAGTAACTTCAGGAAAAAACCCCAGACAACCTCTATGAATTGTTGGAACAAAGATAGTGTGATGCTTCCAAACATTATCATTCCAAATAACCCATAATGAACAAGCTTCAAATTAGCCATACCTGCATTTTGAAACAGTGAATGACGAAAAAATTGTCTCAAACCCAACAAGCGATGTGATTTTCTGAAATGTGAAATATTCAAACAATAAGTCTCGAGATCCCCCTCCATATTCGCTGTCGTACTGCATAACTACAGAACACCGAATACAATCCCTGATAAATGGACTCCTTACCCTGTAAAGATTTCTTACACACGAGGCTGCGGCCCTAGAACAAAGAGAGCAGCAATAAACATCACCCTTATCGCGGAGTTTACACAAAAATCCGTAGTGTAAACAAATAAAACCCGCGTTACACCCGTTTCCAAACTCACCGATGTACTCCTCACTAACCGCTTCCAAAGGACAACGTGTTCAAAACAGAAGCGCTACCGTGTTTGTAATGAGGACTGAACCCAATCACGTGACGGGGGATGTACCTACGTCATGTCCGATGCCGTATCGTAATGTAAAAACTAACTGCAAACAAGTATATAAGAAAAGAACGTACCTCAGATTAAAACTATACAGTGTCCTGTATGTACACGCTACTTTCAATTAAAAAAAGTCACTCCCACTAAGTTTCAAACACACAACTCCGCAATTGTACATGCAACTCAATGTCTATTGAATGACTAAATGGTGGCCATCTTTAAACGGTGTATGCGGTAAGAATGAACTGTTATAAACAGTGCCAACATAAACACCAAGACTTATCACAGACACGTTGTCGCAATTAATATTTAGTCAGAGTACTCCCAATTCACTAAACAAAATAATAACGTGCATAAAGCCTGCTAGATTATGTTTCAAACAAACTAGTCTGCCTCCTTCTACATATACTACGCTGAGGAAAAAACTAATAAGTGGAAACACAATTATCAATTGTAACCCATGTTAATCAGGGAGTTGACTTGCTTGTCATACACAGAGTGTCAAAGATGACCACCAGGATCGATTGCCTAATATGTCCTTACCACATGACATGAACTATGAAAGAGCCAGAAATGAAAAAAACAAAAAGAAAAAAGACCCAAGAAACACCCCAGGTGTAAAAACGAAAAATGTCCTTAAGGTGCATACTATTGTACTTCCATGTGCTTGAGGGAATTGAAAATCAGTACTCGGTGATCAAAATAGCCTGATTACATTAAAGAAAACAACTCATTCCCGAGTCTGTCATTGAGCCCTCGTGGTTTTAGAGTGGCTAAACGCTTTATCCAGAATGTCTCTCTTTGTAGTAAACGTTTATTGGTGTCCAAGCCTGGGTACTCCGCTATAATTTCTATGATCTGAAATTTAATCTGTGCAATGGGGTGGTGATTCTCGTTCCAATGTGTAGCTAAACAGGAAGTAGTGCTTTTGTTGCGCATTCAGCTTTTGTGTTCCGAGATGCGAGTCTTGAGTTTCCTTTCTGTCTTCCCAATGTATAGCTTTTCACAAGGGCACTTAATAGCGTAAATTACGTTATTGGTGTTGCAATCACCTTTGAATGAAAGCTTAATACTTTTGCCTGTGTGTGGATGAGAAATGATGTTCCCAGGGATGACATTATTACAGTGTGTGGAGTTCAAACACTTCCGCATCCCGACACTGTCCTTTTTCTTCAGATTGGTTTTCATAACGAGTAATTCCTTAATATTCCTTGATCGGGTATGTGCAAATAGAGGTTTGAGTGCAAAGATATCTCTAAAATCCAGCTCTTGTTGTAAAAGCTCCCATCTTTTTTTAACAACATTCCGTATTTTTTGAGAATTGATTGAAAATTTCGAAACAAACACTGAACGGGAAGTTTCAGTTTTTTGTTGTTTCTTAAGTAGATCACTTCGTACTTGTGTTAGGGCTTTCGTAGCTTGAGCGTCCAGAAGTTCAGTAGGGTAACCACGATTTTCATATTTTGTTTTCAAATCTTGAATTGAAATGAGACATTGTGCGTGATCAGAGACTAATCTTTTTACTCGTAGAAACTGAGAATATGGAAGATTCTTCAGTAGCATTGGTGGGTGAAAACTTTGATAAAGCAAAGCACTGTTTCTGTCAGTTGGTTTTTGGTACAAGCTAGTGCTTAGACCTTGTTCGGTTAATTCAACCCAGACATCCAAAAATGAAACCGCTTTCTTGCTCATTGTATAGGTGAATTGAATCATAGGGTTCCTAGAATTAAGCTGATTGATATTCTCTATAAGTCTGGCTTCTGACCCACTCCATATCAGAAACATGTCATCTATGTAATGACAGAAAAAGCGTAGGTGTTCCGTCCAATCTGATTGTTCAAATATGTAGTCTACCTCAAATTTCGCCATAAACGTATTAGCATACAATGGGGCTACTGCGAACCCCATCGAAGTTCCACTGAGTTGCAGGTAAAAATTATTAGCCCAAACAAAATAATTGTGGTGGAGACAAAGATGTAGTAGTTCTAACAAGAATATTTTGTTAGTACCAATCGTATCCTGTCGAAGTAGGGCCCACTCGATAGCTTCAAGTCCTTCAATCAATCAATCAATCATGTCACTTATAAAGCGCACTACATACCCGCGAGGGTCTCAAGGCGCTGGGGGAAGAGGGGGGTGGTGCTGCTACTGATCGAAGAGCCAGGTCTTGAGGAGTCTTCTGAAGGCCAGTAGGTCTTGGGTCTGTCGGAGGTTGGTGGGGAGGGTGATCCAGGTCTTGGCGGCGAGGTGGGAGAAGGATCTGCCGCCGGCGGTTGTTTTCCGGATGCGGGGGACTGTGGCGAGGGCGAAGCTGGTCGAGCGGAGCTGGCGGGTGGGGGTGTAGAAGCTGAGTCGTCTGTTGAGGTAGGCTGGTCCGGAGTTGTGGAGTGCTTTGTGTGCGTGGGTGAGGAGCTTGAAGGTTATCCTCTTGTTGACAGGGAGCCAGTGCAGGTCTCTCAGGTGTGGTGTGATGTGGCTGCGTCGGGGGATGTCGAGGATAAGACGTGCAGAGGCGTTCTGGATGCGTTGCAGCCGTCTCAGGAGCTTATCCGTCGTTCCTGCGTAGAGGGCGTTTCCGTAGTCCAGCCTGCTGGTGACGAGGGCCTGGGTGACTGTTTTTCTTGTTTCGGTGGGGATCCACTTGAAGATCCTGCGGAGCATTCGGAGGATGTTGAAGCAGGATGAGGAAACGGCGTTGACCTGCTTAGTCATGGAGAGGGTGGGGTCGAGGATGACCCCTAGGTTGCGTACGTGGTCGGTGGGTGGCGGGGCTGTTCCCAGTGATGTTGGCCACCAGGAGTCGTCCCAGGCTGAAGGGTTGGAACCAAGGATGAGGACCTCCGTCTTGTCCGAGTTCAGCTTCAGGCGGCTGGTCCTCATCCATTCGGCGACGGCCTTCATTCCTTCGTGGAGGTGGGCTTTGGCGGTGTGAGGGTCTTTGGTGAGGGAGAGGATCAGCTGGGTGTCGTCGGCGTAGGAGATGATGTTGAGGTTGTGCTGAAGGGCGACGTGGGCGAGGGGTGCCATGTAGATGTTGAACAGTGTTCGGCTGAGGGAGGAGCCTTGGGGTACGCCGCAGATGATCTTGGTGGCCTTGGATCGGAAGGGGCGAGGCGGACGCTTTGTGTTCTGCCGGAAAGGAAGGATGTGGTCCAGTCCAGGGCCTTCTCTTGGATCCCGGCGTCGTGAAGGCGTGTTCGTAGTGTGTGGTGGCAGACCGTGTCGAAGGCGGCTGATAGGTCCAGGAGGATGAGGGCTGCTGTTTCTCCGTTGTCTAGCAGGGTCCTGATGTCATCGGTGGCGGCGATGAGGGCGGTTTCGGTGCTGTGGTTGCTGCGGAAGCCGGACTGGGAAGGGTCCAGGATGTTGTTCTCCTCGAGGTAGCGGGTCAGTTGTTTGTTGACGATTTTCTCGGTGACCTTCGCGGGAACGGGAGCAGAGAAATGGGTCGGAAGTTCTTGAGGTCCTTGGGGTCTGCCTTGGGTTTCTTGAGTAAGGCGGTGATCTCGGCGTGCTTCCAGCTTTCCGGGAAGGTTGCTGTCTCGAAGGAGATGTTGATTATTTTCCGGAGATGGGGCGCGATGGCTGTACTGGCTTTGTTGAAGATGTGGTGAGGGCACGGGTCTAGCGGTGAACCGGAGTGGATGGTGTTCATGATCTCGCTGGTGTCCTCGTCGTTGATGTTGGTCCAGGAGAGCAGGCGGTTGGTGGTTGTGGGGGCAGTGGTCTCGGTGGTTGCCGGGGCGGTCGTGGTGTTGAAGCTGTCGTGGATGTCGGCGATTTTGCGGTGGAAGAAGGTGGCCAGTGAGTCGCACAGGTCTCGCGACGGCTGGATGTCGTTGGTGTTGGAGCTGGGGTTGGAGAGTTCCTTCACGATGTTGAAGAGCTCTTTGCTGTTATGTGCGTTGTTGTCTAGGCGGTCTTTGAGTGAGGCCCTTTTGGCAGATCTGATGAGGTGATGGTGACTGCGGGTGGCGCTCTTGTGGGCGGCGTAGCTGTCCGCTGTCCGTTTGTGGAGCCAGATCTTCTCCAGTTTTCGGCATGTTCGTTTGGAGGCCTGGAGGTCTTCGGTGAACCAGGTGGCTTTCTTGCTGGTGTGGCTGTTGGGCGGATTCTTGAGCGGGGCGAGGGTGTTGGCGCAGTCGTCGATCCACTGTCTGAGGTTGCGGGCGGCGGTGTCGGGGTCGGAGGGTTCGGCGGGTGGGCTCAGGGCGAGGGTTGTGGTTAGCTGGTCTTCCGTGACTCTGCTCCAGCAGCGGCGAGGCATTTGTTCGGTGCGGTGGTGCGTGGTGGGCTTCCTGTAGGTGAAGTGGATGCAGTGGTGGTCAGTCCAGTGGGGTTCGGAGGTGTGGTTGAAGGAGACGTGTGGGCTTGCGGAAAAGATGGAGTCGAGCGTGTGGCCGGCGGCGTGGGTGGGTGTAGTCACGAGCTGTCTGAGTCCGAGGGTGGCGAGGTTGTCGATCAGGGTGGTGGAGTTGGTGTCCTTGTTGTTCTCGAGATGGAAGTTCAGGTCCCCGAGGAGGATGTAGTCCGTGGAGGCGATGGCGTGTGTGCTGACGAAGTCTGCGATGGAATCGCTGAACTGTGGTCGGGGTCCTGGGGGGTCTGTAGATGAGGGTTCCTCTGAGGGTGGTGTTGGGATCGGTGTGGATCTGGAAGTGCATGTGTTCGGCGGTGCTGAGGGTGTCGTCGGTGTTGGTTGAGACTCTGAGGGTGTTCCTGTGGACGATGGCGATGCCTCCTCCGACTCCGTTGGTGCGGTCCCTGCGGGTGATCTTGTATCCGTCCGGGATGGCAATGGCGATGTCGGGGGCTGAAGCGGGATTCAGCCAGGTCTCCGTCAGGAATGCGACGTCTGGGGAGGTTGAGTCGAGAAGGTCCCAGAGTTCTATGGCGTGTTTGCGGGCGGAGCGGGTGTTGAGGAGGATGCATCTGAGGTAGTTGGGTTCTTTCCTGGGCGGTGGTTTGGCGGGGCGGGTGCTGGCGAAGCTGCAGTTCCGGCAGGTGAAGGGCCCTTGGGTGCGCTTCGGGGTGGCCTGGTAGCAGGCGTGATCTTTTCCGGGGTTGAGTGCGTGGAGGGTGCTGGCGTCGTATCGGCGTCTGTTGATGTGGCGGGCGCGGGGGATGCCCGGACCAGGGGGTCTGGCGCTGGGCGCGGTCACGGCGCGGACGGGCGCAGACGGGCTTGCCTTAGGCGCGCCAGCGGCGTGCCCGCTGCGCACGTCCGCTGCGCGGCCGCACGGCGGCCGCCATAAATGGGGAGGTGGGAGGGAGGAGCAGGGAATGGGGCAGCGAATGGGCAGTGAGGGGGCGGGGCCGCAGGGGCGCAGGCGCAGCGGCGGGAAACAGGCACAGAAGGGAAAACGAGCACAATCAGGGCATCAAGGGGGCACAGAAAGGAAAAAAACGAGCACAATCAGGGGCAGCAAGGGGGCACAGAAAGGAAAAACTAGCACAATGAGGGGCAGCAAGGGGGCACAGAAAGGAAAAACTAGCACAATGAGGGGCAGCAAGGGGGCACAGAAAGGAAAAACGAGCACAATCAGGGGCAGCAAGGGGGGCACAGAAAGGAAAAAACGAGCACAATCAGGGGCAGCAAGGGCACACAGAAAGGAAAAACGAGCACAATCAGGGGCAGCAAGGGGGGCACAGAAAGGAAAAAACGAGCACAATCAGGGGCAGCAAGGGGGCACAGAAAGGAAAAACGAGCACAATCAGGGGCAGCAAGGGGGGCACAGAAAGGAAAAAACGAGCACAATCAGGGGCAGCAAGGGGGCACAGAAAGGAAAAACGAGCACAATCAGGGGCAGCAAGGGGGGCACAGAAGGAAAAAACGAGCACAATCAGGGGCAGCAAGGGGGCACAGAAAGGAAAAACGAGCACAATCAGGGCATCAAGGAGGCACAGAAAGGAAAAAAAACGAGCACAATCAGGGGCAGCAAGGGGGCACAGAAAGGAAAAAACTTGCACAATGAGGGGCAGCAAGGGGGCACAGAAAGGAAAAAACTAGCACAATGAGGGGCAGCAAGGGGGCACAGAAAGGAAAAACGAGGCACAATCAGGGGCAGCAAGGGGGGCACAGAAAGGAAAAAACGAGCACAATCAGGGGCAGCAAGGGGGCACAGAAAGGAAAAACGAGCACAATCAGGGGCAGCAAGGGGGGCACAGAAAGGAAAAAACGAGCACAATCAGGGGCAGCAAGGGGGCACAGAAAGGAAAAACGAGCACAATCAGGGGCAGCAAGGGGGCACAGAAAGGAAAAAACGAGCACAATCAGGGGCAGCAAGGGGGCACAGAAAGGAAAAACGAGCACAATCAGGGGCAGCAAGGGGGGCACAGAAGGAAAAAACGAGCACAATCAGGGGCAGCAAGGGGGCACAGAAAGGAAAAACGAGCACAATCAGGGGCAGCAAGGGGGGCACAGAAAGGAAAAAACGAGCACAATCAGGGGCAGCAAGGGGGGCACAGAAAGGAAAAAAACGAGCACAATCAGGGGCAGCAAGGGGGGCACAGAAAGGAAAAAACGAGCACAATCAGGGGCAGCAAGGGGGCACAGAAAGGAAAAACGAGCACAATCAGGGGCAGCAGCAGGGCACACAGACGGAGCTGTGTGGTGGGGGAGCGACCTACCAGTCAAGGTCAGAATGTGCTATAGATGTATATAGTGCTACGACATCTATTGTGCATAATATGCAGTCATCTGTGGGTAACAAGGCCACATTCTCAAGCTTCGTGATGAAATCTGAAGTATCTTGTATATAAGTGTGCCATGATTGCACAAATGGCTGGAGAAATGTATCAATGAATCTGCCGGCAGGTTCAAACACAGACCCACATCCCGACACAATAGGTCAGAACGGTAGGTCGTGGAGATTTTTATGAACCTTGGGAAGCATGTAGAGGCTTGGTCCTCGCGGAAATTGAGTTACCAAATATTTTGATGTATTTGCATCGATCCAACCCATGCTCAAAGCTTTGTCAATGATTTGTTTTAACAAGCTAGAAATTTCTATTGTTGGATCCTTGTCTAGTAGCATGTATGTATCAGTGTCTCCGACATGTTCTCCTACTTTTCTTTCGTAAAAGTCAGTGTCCATCAGAACAAGAGCCCCGCCCTTATCTGCCTTTTGAAATGTAATCTCCTGTCTTCTAGCCAATTGTGCAAGGGTACTCTTTTCCGCTCGGCTAAAATTATTAGGTGAATTTTTCTTCATCTTGTAATTCAGTCTTTTGAGATCTTTATTCACTAATAATTCAAACATGTCCAAAGTCTTATGGGACACTGGAGCTTCAAAAGTACTCTTGGGCTTAAACTCACTTTTCCTCACTTCTGTGGGGTCCTGTGGTGGAACAATGTTTTCAAATAAATTCCTGAGCCTGAGTACCCTCATAAACTTGTAAAAGGAAATTTCATTTTCAAAAAGAGAACCTGAGTATGTAGGAACAAAATCCCCTTGTTCAAAATGGCTGTTTCTTTAGGTGTTAATGCTTGAGAAGATATATTAATTACGAGGGTATGACCTGACTCCTCAGACCTTTCTTCCCTTTGTCTTTTTCTTTGTCTTTGTCCTTTTCTTTGTCCTCACCTTGTTTTTTGCTTCCTACTTCTGTACTCACGTCTGGAGGTTGGCCCAGATCCGGTGCCTGGGACAAATAAGAAACCTGCTGTGTGGAGGACCCAGCTTTTTCTATCATCCTGTCATCTGTGATCAATTGCATGCGTTTAACTGGTATTATTGCTGTGTCGGTGTCCTTATCCGTTACAATGATCTCTTCAGAAGATGTATTGGGCCTGCGTGTGAAACGACGTTGCGCATACACCTCTGCCCAGGTGTATGTCTCATTCAGTTTATAATCAATCGTATCACGTTTAAATTTGCGTAACTTAATCTCCTCAAGCTCTTTTCCATATTCATCCAATTTAATGTTCAAATCATGTAGAAAATGTTTCCAATCCTCCTTTCTGAATATATTCAAAATTCTAACAAATAAATTGATCAGTGTGCTGAACCTGACAGTGTGTACCTAATCACACCATATGAAACACAATGAAGGAGGGCCAGCAGCCAACCAGCCTGCTGGACTCAGGTGCGCACAACTATATGTGATATACAACCTCTCACATTTTGTAATGTTAACAATCAATAAATATTCTCACAAACAACGTATTCATTTTGTTGTATTCAATTTGTGAACCATGGAATTTTGTGCCACGGAAATGCATATAACAAAAACAGAATGCATACAAATACTCTTCTTTTTGTTGTAACAAAGCAAATGCAATTGACCATCTTTTGGTTACATAAAAACATATTCAACATAACAGATGACATGAGCCCAATGCATTTCGGGACTAAATTGTCCCTTCTTCAGGAGCATCACTGCAAAACATAAAATTAACGTTACATTAATTATTGAAGTAATAAAATGTACATTATTGCAGATCATTAGCCGACCATTCCCGTGTGAAGTACGTGACCATTTTTCAAAAACATGTCACCAGTATCGTGTATGAGACACTGAATAAAGAAAATTTGCCGTGTCAAATTTTAATGAGAAGAAATAGTGATAGGAAAAGAAAAAAAGAGAATACAACACAAAAGTGAAGTCAAGAAGAGGAGAAAGCAAGGAAAAAACTATACTCACTCCATATATGCCTGTGTTATGTAATTCAATAAATCGAGTCTAAACCGACCCACTGAAGTAGCTGCAGGAAAAAACCCCAGACAACCTCTATGAATTGTTGGAACAAAGATAGTGTGATGCCTCCAAACATTATCATTCCAAATAACCCATAATGAACAAGCTTCAAATTAGCCATACCTGTGTTCTGAAACGGTGAATGACGAAATAATTGTCTCAAACCCAACAAGCGATGTGATTTTCTGAAATGTGAAATATTCAAACAATAAGTCTCGAGATCCCCCTCCATACTCGCTGTCGTACGGAATAACTTCAGAACGCCGAATACAATCCCTGATAAATGGACTCCTTACCCTGTAAAGATTTCTTACACACGAGGCTGCGGCCCTAGAACAAAGAGGGCAGCAATAAACATCATCCTTATCGCGGAGTTTACACAAAAATCCATAGTATAAACAAATAAAACCTGCGTTACGCCCGTTTCCAAACTCACCGATGTACTCCTCACTAACCGCTTCCAAAGGACAACGTGTTCGAAACAGAAGTGCTGCTGTGTTCCTAATGAGGAACTGAACCCAATCACGTGACGGGGGATGTACCTACGTCATGTCCGATGCCGTATCGTAATGTAAAAACTAACTGCAATCAAGTATATAAGAAAAGAACGTACCTCAGATTAAAACTATACAGTGTCCTGTATGTACACGCTACTTTCAATTAAAAAAAGTCACTCCAACTAAGTTACAAACACACAACTCCGCAATTGTACATGCAACTCAATGTCTATTGAATGACTAAATGGTGGCCATCTTTAAACGGTGTATGCGGTAAGAATGAACTGTTATAAACAGTGCCAACATAAACACCAAGACTTATCACAGACACGTTGTCGCAATTAATATTTAGTCATAGTATTCCCAATTCACTAAACAAAATAATAACGTGCATAAAACATGCTAGATTATGTTTCAAACGAACTAGTCCGCCTCCTTCTACATGTACTACGCTGAGGAAAAAACTACTAAGAGGAAACACAATCATAAATTGTAACCCATGTTAATCAGGGAGTTGACCTGCTTGTCATACACAGAGTGTCTAAGATCACCACCAGGATTGATTGCCTAATATGTCCTTACCACATGACCTGAACTATGAAAGAGCCAGAAATGAAAAATACAAAAATAAATAAAAGAAAAAAGACCCAAGAAACACCCCAGGTGTTAAAACGAAAAATGATGTGCTGAAATGGTGTCCTTAAGGTGCATACTATTGTACTTCCATGTGCTTGAGGGAATTGAAAATCAGTACTCGGTGATCAAAATAGCCTGATTACATTAAAGAAAACAACTCATTTCGAGTCTGTCATTGAGCCCTCGTGGTTTTAGAGTGGCTAAACGCTTTTCCAGAATGTATCTCTTTGTAGTAAACGTTTATTGGTGTCCAAGCCTGGATACTCCGCTATAATTTCTATGATCTGAAATTTAATCTGTGCAATGGAGTGGTGATTCTCGTTCCATTGTGTAGCTAAATAACAAAGCAGATGCTTTATCTCGATGTGAAACAGCAGAAGAAAAAACAAAAAAGGCAATTACACCTCCATCCATAATTCCAAAAGAACAAATTATCGGAGTTACCATGTCTGAACAATTTTTTCAAGACATAAGAAAAAGTATGCCGTTAAAACAGATCTTAATTTGGCAACAAAAAGACAAAGATAGAACTATTATTCAAGGATTACCGTTTGAAAAAACACTCCTATACATTCCAACAAAATCATTACAAAAACAATTCTTACAATGGTGTCACACAAAACCATTAGCTGGACATCCAGGAATAGCAAAAACCCAAGAGCGTGTCCAAAGACATTTCTAGTGGCCTACCTGGAGACAAGAGGTTATCCAATATATAACTCAATTTGACGTTTGTGCTCAAGCTAAAGGAGTTCATAGCGCCAAAAAAGGATTATGGCAGCCCCCTCCTATTCCAACGCGGCTCTGGGAAGATATATCCATGAACTTTATTACGGACTTACCCAAGGATCAAGGGAAAACCACCCTTTTAGTGGTGGTCGACAGACTGTCAAAGACGGCTCACTTTATTGCTTGTGAGAAAATGCCAACAGCAACTCAGTTAGTAACCTTCCTGGTTCAAAACATAGTAAGATTACATGGCTTGCCTCGCACTACTACTTCCGATCGAGGGGCACAATTTACGTCAAAAGTATGGAAAGCTTGGTGCGACATTTTACAGATAAAACTAAACTTGTCCACAAGTTTCCATCCAGAATCGGATGGCCAGAGTGAGTGAACCAGGTATTAAAACAATATCTATGATGCTATTTATTTAAACAACACGGCTCATGGGTGAATCTCCTCTGGGAAGTTGAATTCACCTACAATAATTTAAAGCATGCTTCCATGAACATGTCACCATTCTTCGCGAATCATGGCTGTCATCCACATTACGCTCCATTGCTGTTAACACAACCTCAAACTAATATACCATCTTTGGACTCTAGATTACAAGGAATGACTGCTATTATAAAACATTTGCAAAGAAACGTACAGAAAGCAAAAACAAACTATAAAAGATGTGCTGATAGAAAAAGAAAAATAGGACCAAAGTACAAGACTGGTGACTTCGTCTGGCTCTCTACAAGAAATTTTCAGTTCAAAAAGAAATATAAATTCCATCCACGATTTATTGGACCGTTTGAGATCGAGAAATGTGTAAATCCAGTAGCATTTAAATTAAAATTACCAAGTTCCATGAAAATCTATCCTGTGTTTCATACTTCATTGTTAAAACCAGCAAAGACCAAACAACAAGCTGGTCCACCACCTCTCCTCGTTGGAGATCATGAAGAATATGAAGTACACAGTATAAAGGGTAGTAAACGCATACAAGGAAAATTGTGGTATTTGGTTTCATGGAAAGTCTATGGTCCAGACGAAGACTCATGGGAACCAAGTGATGCTATTCATGCACCACGTTTGATACGTAAATTTCACAGACAGCATCCAGAGGCTCCCACATGACCGGCAGTGTGAGCACTTTTGATGGGGTGGACTGTCCTGATTCTGCCACGTCAGATTCCTGGTGCTCCTTGTCTGGCACCTGTTTACTGTTTTCTATTGTGTTTACCAATGCTTGTTGTGACTTTGCCATTTGTCTGTGCCAATGCTTGTTGCAGACTATGATGTTATCAAGACCTATTGTCCCTTCTCAGCTCCAGTAGTTTACCTGTGAGCTGGAATCTGGAAGCTTCTTCCTGAGCCCTTTAAATATGGGCCACACCCTGTTCTCATTGCTGGTTATTGAGAACCCTGAGCTTGAGCAGCAGCTGTTCCTGTTCTCCGGTTGCTGAAAGAAGATTCTGGTTGCAGCAAGGAGACTTCTGTTTTCTTTTCCCAGGTTGTAGATCCTCTCTCAGCTACAATCAGGTAGGATCGTTCCTTTCTTAACCAACAGCATCGTGAAAGGAACTACGTGCTGTTTTTGTTATTTGCTGTTTTTGTTATTTTGCATTTTGAAAGAAAGTTGCATAACGCGCTGAAGCGCTCTTTGAGCATTTACATGTTTGGTAATTTTGGCACTTTGTACATCGCGCTGAAGTGCTCTTTGGTCATTCACATGTTTGGTAATTTTGGCACTTTGTACATCGCGCTGAAGCGCTCTTTGGTCATTTACATGTTTGGTGATTTTAGCATTTTTGAATATCGGGCTGAAGTGCTCGTAGGTCATTTTCATGTTTGGTGATTTTGGCAACTTGGCACATCGCGCTGAAGCACTCTTTGCGCATTTACATATTGATGACTCTGGCATTTTAGGCACATCGCGCTGAAGCGCTCTTGGGGGGATCTGCGTACCTGATGACTTTGGCATTGTGTCACATCGCGCTGAAGCGCTCTTTGAACATCTGCATATTTTGACTCAGTGCATCGCGCTGATGCGCTTCCTGGACATTTGCATATTTGAACTCTGATACATAGCGCTGAAGCGCTCCCTTGGGCATCTGAATACTAATCTGCCTCATTAGCATATGTAATGTGTTGTGTATTGCAAAAAGGTTGTTGGAAGTACCACTGTGATATTTAACAGTGGTTAAAGCACATTATTACGGAAACATTGTGTCTAAAGCCAAGTGGCTCTTTATATGAATGTGTGCTTAGTTTTGAAACATGGTTGTTTAGCCATAACATTGTATCCTTGAGAATTATAGGAACTGAAATTGCCAGTGAAGCCTGAGAAGAAGTACACAATGACTGTTCTATGCATAACCTGCTTTTCTTTTACAGGTATGTTGTCATTGTTTAACCCATGTTAAATATAGTCAAAGAGTTTACTAAGCATGAAAGGAAAGCTAATCAAGGACAACGTCTCGTTCCAGGTCTCCCTCCCCACAGTACCCTCCCTAATTCCCTTCCCCCCGTCTAGCCACTTTGATACTCAGTGCAGTTAAGCTTGAGTCAAGGCTGCTGGAAGGTGGGCTTCTTGAGGGTACTGCTCCTGAGGAACCCAACGGAATTTTACCAGTTCTGACAATTGAGCTCACACCAACAAGTTTTGTCTTTGGAAAGCATGTCTAAGCACACTAAGTTAGTGTTAACTGTAGTGTTGACACCGCAGTCAACACTGAGGGGAGCGCAAATTGTGCACTGCATGTACCATGATGCAAAAGAGAAATCTTTTCTGGGCTATGATGTAGTGTCTGGCTGTACCCTTTTCCCTACCCAAACTGTTTTTCATGACCTCCTCTACCATTTATCACACATTCCTAATGTTTCTTTTTGTAAAAATTGCAATCCGGCCCATTGAATGCACTTTATCCGTCCCCAGCCGGAGATTACGGCTCGAGCTGGAGAGTACGGCCCTAGCCGGAGAGTACGGTCCGGGCGCGGAGGGTATGGTCCGGATGCGGAGAGTAAAGCCCGAGTGCGGAGAGTACGCTCCGGGTGCGGAAATTCCGGCCTGAGTGCGGACGTAAAGTTAGGAGTCGTAAGTGCATTCTGTGAATACCAAAAATTGTAAGTGCCTTCTGTGAATACCAAAAGTAGTAAGTTTAGGATTTTGTCTCAGATTAGTTCTGTGAATCGGCCCCTACTAGCCAAACTTGATAAGTTAAGGAGCTTCTAATTATACATTTTCAGGGTAGGGATAATGGAATAATTGCAAAAGGGTCAATTCCTGGCAGGCTCCGTTACTGGAACCATGCTGGCCTGGGGTATGTTGTTAGATAAGAGTGGTGCAGGCTCGGAGATACATTCAAGAGTTTTGCGATGTGATGTGAAAGGCCTTAATGTGTAATTTCTCTTTTTTGTTGTTGTGTGGGGTGTTTAGTGTGCAATTGTAAAAACTGACTACTAACATTAGGGTAGCCCTGCTATATTGTTGTGTGGGCCTGTGTTGTGGGGATATTGTTGTTCTGTTTGGATAGGAGTGTGGTGGCAGTGACGCAGCCAGTGTGTCATGGGCCCTAGTCCTGTGAAGGAAATGGGTCCTCTGGCTGCTATTTGAATGATAAAATACAGCAATAATCAGGGTTCAGTGGGCCCTTTAGGCCTATGGGCCCCGGTGCTACTGTACCTGTTGCACCAATGGAAGCTATGCCCCTATGTGGTGGGTAGATAGGTGCACTCTTAGGCTGAGACTCAGGAGTCGAGATCATCCAGGGAAATGCTGTGAGGTGCCACAGAGTTTTGAGATTGATGGCACTTATGGAGTAATGTGGGAGCTACACGTCAGACTGGAAAGAAACCAGAAGCAGAACTGTGCTGTGTGCAGGTTGTAGCAAAAAACTCCATTATCAATGAGCAGCTAGGCAATGCCTAGCACAGCTTCTGTTAGAATATATTGCTCTGCTGGCTGCAAACAGGATCTCAAATCAGAGTGCAGCTTAATTACCTGCATTTCCAGGTGGTTCACCATCATTGGAGGTACAGTGGACATTGATGCAAAATTACAGATCCTTTATGGTCACCAGTCGTTTTCACTGCTCTTCACTCTGCCCTTACTTTACCTGACTTTGTCATGGCTGCTGCTAATGCTTTCCACTATTTGTTCACTTGTACTCCAATTGTTGTGGTTCTGGCAGTTGTAGCACTAGAGCATCCGTCTGCGGTGACACTTTATCTAAGGTAGCATCCTCTGGCACCTCTACAGAAGCACCACATGTAAGGAAATACTGTGCTTCAAAGTACAGCTGGATACTGTCTTCCAAGGCAGAATACTTTGTTTCTCAGTGCTCACTCATCCTTATGTGGACTCAGACAGAAAAGAAGCAGATTCTATCAGTCATGATGACTGACACTTCCAACACTGAATGGTTATGCTCTGGGCTGAATCAAAATGTGAATGACACTTCCAACAACATGCAATGGCTGTATGGGATTCCCCAGCCCCTATCTATTTGTATTGGTCATTCTATATTTTAACTTCGATGCATGAGCTCCTGCAGATAGCTAACGCTGTCATTGCAGCTGATTTTACCTTAAATGGTGCTTTTAAAATAATTTGCAGTAGTACTACACAAAAACAATACCCTTCAAAGCTCAACATAACCCCATGTAGTATTAACAAAGAGTTAAGGTATTTGCTGCGGGTGGGTGTTACTGGCGTAATTCTCTCTAGTGTAATTACAGCCAAATTACTCCTAATTACAGTGGTGGCTCGAGTATCTCCCCAATGAATAAAAAAAAAAATTATAACTATTGTTATTATCATTTTATTTTTCCTATATACTTAAGAGGCTCACCAGCGGGGCAGGGCTGGCGGAGTAGGTAGAGGACAGATTTTCACTCCTGAAGTGCGCTCAACTGCTTGGCCGGCCCCCTTGGCTACATTACACAGCCTGGTGAGAAACCTGCAAACCGTCCGGGTCCCTGTCTGGGCAACGATCCACGGCGCTCAGACCTATCACTACGCTGCATTGCAGCGTTGTGATTGGCTATGGGGAGGCTGGGAGGGCGGTTGCTTGCTGCTGCTTGCCAGGAGTGCAGGAAGATGTCGGAGGGACGGAGGACGACAGAGAGGCGCAGCCGTTTCAGGTAAGTGTTTTTGTTTTTTTTTGCTTTCTTTTTTTGTCCGCCCGATCACCCGGGTCCGGTAGCAGCCGCTACTGCCTAATTATGTGTAATTACATGAGAAGTGTAATCCAGCATTTAGAGCTATTTTCTTTGTACACAATGCACCCTCACATCCAAACTGGGACGAGGATGCATTATAGCACAAAATGCAACAGGATACAAACAGTAGTAGACAGCAGCCTCTTAATTAGTCAAGGTGGTGTGATCGAATAATTTCTGTAAATTCACATCAGAAGAGTAATGCAGAATTTTTTTAATTTCTCGGATTATTCAGGCACAATTTAAATTTAGCCCAGGCCTAGTATTAGTGTGATGATGATTATAAAGTGACTTACTTCAAGTTTCACAGCTCTCGAAACGCTGTAGTTTTTTTCTTTGTTGTGGCATGCTTCTGGTGTATCCTTGACTTCCTATTACGTCTTTGTTATGCTATTTCACAAATAGATAATAACTTGTACGTAGCACTTGCAGAGACGTCTTTCAATGATGTAGTATAGCAAAAAGCAAATGGTGTACTTAGAAAACTAAGTGAAATTATTTTCACATTTCTCGGAAGGGTTTGTTGAGATTCAAATGTGTGCCCTGCGTATTACAAAAACATCCTTGAAACATGCACAATACTACACTTACACGCACCTACGGACATATGCATATCTCATCCTTTAGTCGGATTATTGACAAACAAGCCTTCGCTTAACTCATTGTCAGGGTACATGATTTCTTAAGTTCTGTTTGCATTTTTTTCATACACTTCTGCATGTTACAAATAGCTGCCATAACATCAACAACAAAACAAAAACTAATCACCTCTATTCTGTACATTCAAATCTCATACATGTTATTGTTTACTGTTTCCTGCGAAGGCAAAATCCTAAAGAGATACTTTGTGCCATATGATGACCTCTGCTCCTTATTTACGTAGTGATAAGGGCTTGCATCCTGTGTCTTTTTGCAGTTCGAGAATTTTATTCCCCATGGAAATTGGATGTGACACAGCCAGGGCACAAGTCCTAAAAAAAGAAGTGGGGGGACTAACCTAGTTAATCAGTAAGCAAGTGACATCACGGCGCGTGACATCACGGCGCGTGACACGCATGACATCACAGGAAGTGGCATCACAAGAAGTGACATCAAATAAGAGAGCCCCGATCCCGCCTGCACGTTGTTGCCGATCGAAAGCAGATAACAACGTGCAGGCGCTGCTGAAAGTGTCCCGGTGTTTAGATATTACACTGGGACGAATTCAGCATCTTTATCAGTGGGGCCCAACTTCTTGGCAGGGTGGACGGCGTCCCCCCTGTGAAATAAGTGGGGGGACGCCGTCCACCCGCGTGGACCCCCGACTCGTGCCCTGGACACAGCATAGTCCTCCCTATATTCCCAGAGACTTTGAGTAGCCCACGTCATTGCTAGTTATGAAGGGGAAGCATCTAGGAAGAGAGCGTGGGCTGCAGTCCCGTGGGAAGCACTGGAAAAGTAAATGAAACAGAGATTTGCCCTGCTGTGAATGCCCATGGGCAGCCCACGGTCTTTTTTTAGAGCCTTGCTATCACACCTCGATTTTCAGCGAGAACTCATGTGATGGTCCCTAATGCGCACCTTTTGCCTCTGACTGGAATTTTTCACCTAAACACTTATCTGGGGGGGGGAGGGGGACTCTGGACTTTGGCATATTGGTAGGCCTGTAATGCGCAGGACGCAGACCCTAATTCCATCCTACCTGAAATCTGTGAATACATGGCATAACAGCTGCATTTTTATAGTGCCCATTCATCAAGGTCTCTCGGCGCTATTGAGTGACAACGGACCTTTAGAGCTACCCAACTCAAACGTACTTATTTCATCGATCTCAGAACATTGAAAGATCCACCTAGACTGGAACCTGCGATCATAAGATCAAGCACTGATCCTTTAGTAAAACATGTAATCCAATGAGTCACCAGACCCGGATATGAACCGCAGAGTCTCTCACAATTACGTTCTGTCCGTTTCCAATGCATGCAGCCACCGCCTAAATGCACACCTGTCAAAATAAAGCACGACTATTGGAGCATTATCCTGTATACAGCAGGGGTAGGGGATAAAAAAGTCACCATGATAAGCCCCAGTGTAATACACGGTCTGAAGACACGTCCCTGTGACAATCCTGACCCGTAATACAGCCAGGACTGATGATGTGTTGTACTTTACCCAGGTTCTGAATAAGAGGCAACAAGCAGGAAGTCGCTGGGCAATTCTTTCATTTCAAGTCCAGCCTCACCCAGCGGCATAGCAAAGAGTGCCCTTGACCCTGGTGCAAGCAAGCAAAACGGGACCCGAACCCTTCCATATCGATAGAAAAAATATCAATATTTGCAGCACTGGGCTTCTTTTTCAAACACACCTGGGGCCGTATTACAGAAGGTACCCCAGGGGTGCAATGGGCGTTTGTGCCTGCTTTGCGCACCCCCGGGGCACCTTGGTATTATAGAAGGGGGCGCAGACGCTTGTGCGTCCCCTTCTATAATACCGATAGCGCTGGCGCACTTATTGCGCCAGCGCTACCTTCAGAAGGTGTTCCCTCATTTGCTAAGGGGCGTGCCCTATGCAAATGAGGGAATTCCTTTCACTCTGCGCCCGCGCCATATTACAGATGGGGCACAGAGTCAAAGAAGCCCTGAGGAGGCGCACTAACAGTGCACCATTAAAAAGGTGGCGCACTGTCAGTGCGCTTCCTGACAGCAGACATCTACAGGGGGGTAAAGGGGGTCCCATGGACCGCCCAGACATCCCCTTGCAGGCGGGTGCAGTCGCTGACTGCACCCGCCTGCAAGGGGATCTCTAATCCCCTTTGAAAGTGCAGGCGGGTGCCACCTGCACTGTGAAAACACGGAGCGGCAGCTCCGTGTTTTCACATGAATGCGCTGCCCTGGGGGCAGCACGAGGTCGCGGCTGCCCTGGGGGCAGCCCATATTTCATAATAGGGCGCAATGGCATTGTTTGCACCCGGTGCACCTTTTGAAAGATGCGCCGGGGGCAAACAATGCCAATGCGTAATACGGCCCCTGGTGCACCATTGATAGCTACGCCACTAGCCTCAACTGTAAGCTGATTGGCTGATGGCTATTGCCTACTCGGAAGTATCTGCTTTCTTGTTATCTTTTACCAGCAGGTGACTGGGCTCCTTAAGTGGTTATTGACAGTCATGGGTAACACCTAACAATAAAGGAAGGCAGAAACAATGGATGAAGACAACAAGAAATGGGTTACTCTGGACCCATATGAATCAAATGAGAGCATAGAACTGGATGACAAGGGCCAAAGTGTTGCACTTTTTTAAAAGAGGTATGCTTTTTCAGGAGAAAAGAAAATATAGCAACCTGTAGTTTGGGTGAGCTAATTGATGTATGTGGAAAGTTTGGTCCCAAAATTAAATGTGGGTGGTTCATTTCAGAGAAATCCACCGAACATGTAAACCTACATCAGAAATGCACACTTTTCTCAATTACTGCTTGATTCATGATGGTAGGTATTTCAACATAATGTAAATGGTGATCTTGGTAAATATGAAATAATTTTTTAACATATGTAGAACTTTACTTTTCATTCTACATCACTTCTTCTATAGTATTCCGTACCAGCAGACTGGTGTAGTTGGGCCAATGGGAAGTGGCATCTTGTAGTGAACACAGAAGAATGGCCGAGAGAGCGTGCCTAACTGTTCTCGCTGTGTGCCAGGTTGAGAGAGTGAAATACAATCGCCAATGGGGAAACAACCTTTACAACGCTTGCCTTAACAACGCGGTCTGTGCTGAGAGAGAGCTTCTTTCATGCTTCCTCCTTGCTGAGAGAGGGCTGTTTGAGAGACGGCTGCCTCAAGCTGTTGAGATAGTGCCAAGAGAGTCCTTGCACACTCTGCTGAGTTGCCCTGCTGAGAGACTGATTCTTTGTGCTCTGCTGAGTGGCAGTCTATTGTCTGTCACATTGTAGGTGCCCCTGCCGAGTGGGTGGTACTAACTCTGTAGTCCTGCGTTGAGTGGGTAGGAGTAAGGAGGAGCAAGGTCCGGAAGGGGGGGGATCAGTGGTAAGTGACTGGCAGGGGGAACAATGTGTTTCCGGCTTGCAAGACTATGGCATTGTTCTGCTTAGAGACAACTGCCACCTTCTCCTGATGGTCTGCAGACATTTTCCTGATGCTCTTCAGAGACCGTGGTCTGCTGTGTACAGAGATATCCACCTCACGCATAGCAGAGATAATCATGTCTGTCACTTCGGCATCAGAGGTAGGATTGTAACATTCTGGCTGGGGCTGGGTTTTGGGGGTGGGGGAGTAGTTTTAAGGGTGGGGTAGTTTTTAGGGCTCAGCGGGGTTGGGGATGTTTATAGAGCAGGGGGACGGATTTTAGGACTCAGGGGGTTGGGGTAGTTTTAAGTTTTAGGAGTGGGGGTAATTTTTAGGGCTCAGGGGGATCAGGGTGTTAGGGCTCACGGCAGGGGGTGTCAGGGTAGTTTTAGGTTTTAGGGCAGGGGAGGGGTTGGGGTAGTTTTAGGTTTTACGGGTGTGGGTAGTTTTTAGGGCTGGGGGTTTAGGGCTCAGGGCAGAGAGGCTGGAGTGTGAACTTTACCACACATCCCTCTACCAACCATGCTTTTACTACAAAATTGTGTGGTAAAGGCATACGTGGTAAAAGCATGCGTGTTAAAGGAATGCGTTGTTCAGACGCATTCATTTTTTGGGCTGCGTGGTAGAAGCCTGTGTGGTTTAGCCATGCGTGCCTCTGACATACATCCTCACCAGTACTGTGTAATACAGAGGGCACTGCTGCTGTACACCTCTCAGTGGAAGGAGGGTGCAGAGAGCAAACTCAGCATTCTGGTGTGTGGGTTCATTTAGCAGTTAAAGTGGGCGGGGTCTGTTGACAATGGTATTCCGAACCTTTTTACATTTTATAGAAACAATTCCTTTACTTTTTGTTAAAAAATACACAGATCGCTGAAGTATAATGTCAACCTTGAGGTGTCTCTGAGTGAAAGAGAAGAAAGAGGGTCTGTACTGTGAAGTCAAGAGAGAGGCAGAGAGCGAAAGACGAAACATGCCTTCTCACCAAGATGTCCGCTACTGAAATGAAAAGTAAATGTTTGCAGTTGTTTAATCAGCAAATCTAAAAGCTGCCTGAGAGCCCTTTAATGGCTTTAATTGATGGAATCCTCTGAGGCTTCATGGTGGCAACGAGTTACGCCTTTTGAAAGATAATGTAAGGGTGTTACCAGTTGAGTTTCTAGAGTGTGTCGCTCTATTGGAAACATATTAAAAAAATCTGCTAGGTACAGTCTGACTTTGCATTTCTAAAAATATATATTTAGAAAGGGCTTGTTTGATCTTAAACACTGAGGGTCTGATTCACAAACTGCATTTCATAGTACGTTTTTAGTGCTACAATAGCACTGCAAAACATACTACAACATGCTTGTCAGAAACTTCACTTCTAAAGTGCTATGCATAAAAAAAGAAAAAACAGTAGTAAGTCCTGAAGCACACCTGGCCAACCATCTCCACCCTTACTGCGTAGTCTGGCTCTAGTAAAGTAAGGGGAAAATTAAAAAAAACATTTACACATTTTTTACTCAAAACAATTATTTAGAACACTTTTATGTTACGTGTTAAAGTAAATTAATTTTACATATTTATTTAAAATGTATAATAAAAGTAAAAAAGCTATATTGCTATTATCTGTAATTTAGTCTTTAATGGATTCAAATATAATAAATTAAAATTATTTTTCTGAAGTTTAAATAATAAATTCCCATCTAAATAAACACATATTTTTTTAGCATGCCTTAATATTTATTAAAAGTGATGTATGCATTAATTAAAGGTAATTTAATTATATTTTAATAAACAAAAATGTTAACTTTAATGTTTAAATTCAGAAAAGGTTGTTGAAATATTTTACATTTGTATAATAAATATGTACTATAAGGTGGTTAAAATATTTTATAATGAAATAATAAATAGGTACTATTTTAGATTTTGTTAACATTAAATTATATTTAATTATATTTTTAACAATATCAATTAATGCAATTTAATTTAACATTATTTCCTACGGGATTTTATTTAAAGTCCCTACCTTCATTACATTCTATGGAAAGGTGCCCAGTACCAGTGGTTGGCCATGTGTGGTTCTGGACTTACTGCTGTTTCTTTTTTTACAGTAATACTTTAAAATTGCATTTTGTGAATACCAACCGTGTGGTAATAGATTTTTTTAGTGCTATTGTAGTACTACAAGACGGTCTACAAAATGTAGTTTATGAATCAGGTCCTAAATCATTTTGCATATTTTGCGGTAGCCTATTTGTACTGTTCATAATCAATGACTGTCAAATTTTCAGTGCTTTCAAGCACAGACTGGGACCTCATAGCCCTATAAATACATATGTCTCTATTCCTCCGTTCGCTAATCAGGATTCACTTCAATGACTGTCTGGTTATATGCACATTTGCAACAAAAAGTGTAACATGCAACCTCTGAGTAGTAGTGGAAAAACAACCTGTGGACAACTCTCCTAGATGTTTTAAAAGACCCTCAATCACTCTATTAGTGGCATTTCGCCAATGATCATATGCTATACATGATTTTGGTGAGGGAAACTGTAACCTGCATTCCTAGAAATTCTCTCTCTCCTTCTGATCTACTGTTGCTCTCAGTGGCATTAGTTCCCGGGTTTTGCTGGTTACACACAGACATCTGCACTGATCGCATTACCCAAAAGAGTTTTCGTAACATAAAAGAGTTCATTTCCCACTGATTACTTTACCTTGCATTAAAAATTTTCATTCAAGTTGAGTGTGTTATATTTTTTATGAATGATATAATCACTATTTATGGCATGCGGTGCAGTGCAGTGTGACCATCCGGCCCCTCTCCTCCAGTCAGGTGTATGCTAGCCAGGAATCTTCGTTCAGTGGCACCAATGGAATCCCCCGCACACCCAAGAGCACACTAACAGGGGGTGAGGAAAGGCAGGGCCACCCAGTCTTCTCCTCTGATCCAACAATGTCTACCGGATTCCATGTTCCCCAGTGCTCCAGCGAGTAATGGCGGATCAAGCTGCACGCCCAAGGGCCTGGGCCCAAACTGACCCCCGTGCCCATCACCAACGGCCAATATCAGCGACTAGAGCCAGCTAGTGGAGTCCCCCACCAGTCTTCTGTGGTGCCCTCGGTGATGTAGGTCCGCCGCAGGACAGGGATTTCTCAGGGCACGGTGTGCGCCACCCACAGGTGCTAGGCCTGGGCCCCAGATGACCCCTGGTCCTCCTTCGCTCCCCGTCCCACCTTACCCTCACCTGGACATCGACACTGGGCTCAATCCACTGCGCTCTCTCTGAATCTGTGCCTCAGCCAGAAGGAGCCTCAGCCAGGGTGTATTTCAGAAGCCTGGGTACAGTAGTCGCCGCCGAGTCCTCTGGGGAACCTCCCAAGGCAGGTGATGCAACAGGGTCCTCTTACGCGCGAAGTTGCGGCGCTCCCACCACACAAGTTCGGTGCAGCTAAGGGGCCTCACCTTCCACAGCATCCGGGCATCCAGCCTGTGATGCAGAGAGGCGTGGCCCACCATCAGCAATCTCCTCCCTGCACCCCGGTGTAGTGGTGGCATGTGTTATGCAATACAGACTTCCCCACATCGGTGAGCAGGAGCGCCTCTACCAATCACAGCACCAAGGGACGCCAGGCGGTCTTCTCACACAGGTCAGCAACGTGTCTCTATGTGACCTGCCAGACCTTGCCACCAGGTAAGGGCAATCGCCGACACCTCAATGTCTACCGCCACGGACCACAGGCTTGGGCATGACACGGCCTGCCTCCATTGTCAGGCCACAGTGACTCCACAGCACCAGGGCCTCCTACTCCGGGCCTCAGACGCAGGCCCAGCGAGGCCTCCAGGCCCCGGGGACTGTCCGTGCTTCCAGGCTTCAGCCCCCATGGTGTCACAAGAATGGCGCAATGACAGTTGCTGCATCACTGGTTTTCCCCGGCAATGTGCCACTTTTCATAAATGAGGCCCTGATTCTGCATTCATTTCCTCTTCCCCAGGGACTCTGGTTGATCAACCTGGCTGTTGAAGGGTTTGGGGGAGTTGTTGACCTGTGCTGAACTTGGTCCTGGCTGCTCCCTTCTGCATTCGGGTGTTTTTAATATTTTGTTTCCCTTAGAGGTGTATTTGTAAGCTCTTTTTGCCAGTAGACACTGAAAAGTGACGTTGGGCTGACTAACGTGATTTTTTTGGCTGCAAATTGGCCGCCCGTCACTTTTTTAAAGCTAACGTGTATTTTTCTATTGCCTTAATGCTAGTGTTAGCTACAATTTTTCTGGCCGCTACCTGATCCTAACACCATGTAGTGACGTCTTGTAAATACGTCGCAAACATAGCGTTAGATTTGGCGATCAACAGCGGTAAAGAAATTGCCGCCGAGCAACGTCAAAACTGCTTAGCGGCAATTCTTGTAAGTATACCCCAAAGTGTTTGTGTTAGGAAAAGAAAATCTCCAAGTTTTTGTTTTGAATAATTTTTTGCTCACAAAGTTTTGCAAATTTTGGAAACATTGAAAACTTCACAAATATTATTAACGTATCAGTTCACTGTGGGGCAATGTAAAGCTTTGTAAAGTAAAGCTGAGCTTTTTAAATGCTCACAATATTTGTAGTTATATTGAACAAATAATACTGAAATCGTTTTTCATCCCCTGAACCAAACCTTGCCCTTCAGAGGATTGTAAGGGAAAATGTACCCGGTGATACTTACACAATGACCTATAGAAAAAATCAACATAAACTACCGTCAACGAACTTGTAGTTGGAAATGGGAAAAGGTACACATTTTGTTTGACATGATGTTGCTTTTATATTGTAGAACTGGAAAAAAACGTATTTTGTATTACACACACTAGTATTGTGGGCAGTGGCGGCTCCTCGAGGGAGTGCTGCGAGGCGGTGAGGCGGGGCGGGGGAGGGGCAGGGTGGGGGGTAGTAAACTCCGGCATACGGCCGAACGGAGTTAAGTAAATAAATTAAATGAATTACATTGCGCGCGCTGCATCGCCGATTTGGCGTTGCAGCGCACAATGTAATTTGTTTTATTTATTTATTTATGTACTTAACTCCGTTCGGCCGTATGCCGGAGTTTACTACCCCCCACCCTGCCCCTCCCCCGCCCCGCCTCACCGCCCCGCAGCACTCCCTCGAGGAGCCGCCACTGATTGTGGATGGACCAAATGTCTCTGCATTTCTGAAAGGATTTTACATCATCCGTTATTTTTTAATCGACCGACTTAGCAACCGTCCTGTGAAAATAAACACATTCTTTAGTTATTTGTAGTAAATGCTAACATATGAACTAAGATATTACATTTAATTTTAAATGACTTTTTCTTGAAATACGATCGATGGTAACCTCAATAAAGGTATTTGCCCTGTCCATTAGATGGTGGTTGCACACCGTTAGGCAGGATGCCTTGGTTTAATCTCTTTTAATTTTTTTATTACATTTTACAGTTTTAAGCTTGGCGTGAAATGCTGCACAGAATAAATGTGTAAAAAATATGCAAATGTATACAAACAAGAACTTTTTCTATATTGTCGTGAATAGCTAAATCAATGAAGGAATAGAGGTATTGACCTCCCAGCAACAATTCGTCGTAAATTAAAATCAGATTACGCACATCTAACAATGTTTTCCTAGGCACATTTCACGAGAAAACATTCATGTTAAGGAAATAACAAATGAATCCAAATCAAATAAGCCATCAACATTTAGAAGCAAAAAGGAATAAAATGATGTGTTAGGATTCCGCTTACTTAATAAAAGTGTCACCAGAAGAGACTCCCAGCCATAATCCGTCTTTAATAACAGCAGAGAAAAAAGATATCAGCTCGACTGGTGCATTACGCCTGTGTGTCCTTTATTCTCAAAGCTAGGTCAGCTGTGAAAGGCAGCTGATTTACAACCCGGAGGCGATTTTAATGCAAATGGGAATCAAAAATGTCTTTCAGAGAAGTTGGCTGAAGTGGAAAGCAACTTTGAACACTATGAAGCTGACACTGGCAGATCAAATGATAAGCAAAAATGAAGAATGTGTTCAACTTTTTCAGAGCCTTGATATGCAAGACACGTTTAATTTAATTTAAAGCACAGGGAACGGTGACATGTTACCGGACAGACTTGATAAATGCAGTGAGCCCATACGTAATGTGACATTTGAGGGACAGGCTTTCCATCAGGCGTGACAGCAGCAATTGGAAACCATTGCTCGAACTACCAGTTGGTCTTGTGGTTAACGCTGTGTGCTGTCATGGCAAGCGTTCAATTTCTCAGCAGAGGAGTCCAGCAAGATATCATTTTGAAAAAAGATCTACTGAAAGCATGACAGTTTAATATAGACAAGGATTATAATAGTTTAAAAATTCACCCATCCAAATATTTGCTGATCCTCCCAGATATATGCATCTGAATGAGTGAAATTAATATTGATTACATTTTATTACATAGAACTTATTGTAATGAGGAGTTGAGTGCATGGAATACACCTTAACATATAGTTTGTTGTAAACCCAACAGCTCTAGAGCTAGAGAGCAAGCCACTTGGTTCATGCCATATTAGAACACTGGAATGTTGAGAGCTCCACTGAAGCCAGGAATGAGTGTGCAGTGAGGGTCTAACACAACAAGCATTAGCAAAGCCAATAGGTCTGGCCTTCTCAATCTGATGCAATGTTGTATATTTTTTATTTCTTATTGCAAGCATATGCTGCAAAAATAATGTGAAAAACATGAAATCACCTAAACGTTGTGGCCATTTGCTTGTAATACATATTAGAAAATGTTCAAGAATCACTTTTTATATGAAAAGCTTTTATAATTGTGCCATGGATTTTATTATTTTTTATTAGTTTCTTTTTATCATTTGTGAAGTAGATAAGAATGCAGGGAACACGTCAGGGATGTCCATTATGGCCCCAGATTTTTGTTTTGGCTATTGAACCATTAGCATACTGGCTATGAGAATATCATTCCCAATGGGAGATAGAGGTTGGGTTGTGTCTGATGTTTCTCTGCTTATATGCAGAGGATATCATCTTGTTTTTACAGCTTCCACAGGGGAACATAGATCTGCTCATCTGAGATATTATAAGATTTGGGGAATACTCAAGCCTGCAAATTGATTGGGCCTAATTGGAACTATTCCAATTGACAGACTGTACAACTCCCCGGCAAGGGGAATTTCCACTGCACTGGATGGCAGATGGAGTAAAATATATGGGGGTCCATGTCACAAAAGACATAGAAGAGGTGAGTAGGCAAAATTACAGTGTGGTACTCGACTCACTCAAAGCCTGAGTGGATAGATGGATACAACTGCCCATATCCCTGCTGAAGCAAATCTCCATACTTAAGATGGTTGTTCTGCCAAAGTTTTATATTTATTTGAAAATGTCCTTGTGGTCTTGCCTAAAGTACTCTTCCACCAATTACAGCAAGTACTTACTAGACTAATCAGATGGGTGGGGCAGCTGATATATGCTAGATAGTTCTGATGCAGTTGGGATACACAACAAAGCCTGTATTCATGTAATACCAGCCTGCTACTAGACAGACACAAAAATGTGACGGGATGTCCGCACACTCCACCAGATGTCATGCTTCATCATAAGACTCCCCACGCTCCTCAAATCCCCAGTTTGACAATGAGTGGCCCCATGCCCTTAACTCAGGGAGGCACTTGTTCCCAAATACGGATCTGTGAAAAATATCAAAATTTTAAAACTAATGTGACAATTCAGTCTAACCTACTCTCTATAAAGTACAACTTGGTATTAAAAACCAGACATGGGGAATAGGGGAGCTAGTACCCCAGCCCAAAAAGTATCATGCTGTGAGACCAGTTCACATGTTCTTACCCTAAATCAGGGTTATCTGGGCCCAATGGAGGGAAGGCTTGGGAACCTCTATAGTCACACTCGTCTAGCCCGCTACACAATCACTGCCATAAGAGGTGCTTGCATTTGAGCAGGCAGTTCTCAGGGAAATGGATGCGATTGATGACAACAGTAACAACCCTTTTCACAACCTCACAAGGAATCAATCCCAATCTTTAGAAACCCTAAAAAATAACAATGAGCTGGTAGTAAAACCAGTCATCAAAGAAGGGCAATAGTGGTCATGTACATAGTGGTGTATGACACGGAATGTGACTTCCTCCTAGAGGATAGATGTAACAATGAAATCTTACATGAGGATCCTACTTCCAGGCTGTGCAACAGGGTTAAAATTATGGTAGAGGAGGCCAGCGTACATGATTTCATTACAAGGCACGAGGCAGAATTCCCCATAGCTGCACTCTGCTGAAAATTCATGAACAGGGATTATCACCTCCGGGGAGTCCCATTGTCTCTGGGATTGGGTCACTACTGGAACCTTTGTCATAGTTTTGCGACTGGTTTCTGAAACCTATCATTCAGAGATCTACGGCCTGCTTGTGTGACACAAAAGATGTTCTATGCCTGTTGAGGGCAGTGGAAATGAGAGTGCAAGACAATATGATCATCACTTTGGATATTGAGGCCCTCCATACCATTATCCCACAAAGATACGCTATTGAAGTAATCAACGGGATCTTGGAATGTACTGAGTGGAACATCATTACTCCAAGGAGGTTTGTGATGGAGTGTGCAGAACCTTTTTGAGTTTAGAGATGTGATTTACCACCAGATAAAGAGAACTTCGATGGGCATCACTTTTGCTTCTGGAGTAGCCATCCTCTAAGTAGACCAGTTGAGACAGACCACATCTTCATCCCAGATAACCCATCCAAGAATAACATAAAACTCTGGCACTGCTATATTGACACATTGCTAATAAAATGGCATGGCAATGAGGAGCTGGCAGCTGAATTTGCAGATTGGATAAACTCCAGAGATAGACTTCTGAAGTTTCCATACACGATCTGTAAGGAGGAAGCAATTTTCTTGGCCCGGGTGATTAGCATTGAGAACAATGGGATTCAAACCAATGTGCACATCAAAGTGATGGAGAAGAACAGTCTGCTTCTGTACAACAGTTTTCACCTGAGGCCCTTAAGGGAAAATCACCCAGTTGACCAGTTTCTAAGAGTGAGACACAACTGCTCCTCTTTAGAAACATTTGAGACACAGGTCAAAACCCTAGAAGACAAGCTGATTGCATGTCACTACCCGAAGAAAATAGCAAGAAAAGCCAGAAAATGGCCTAGAAACAACAACAGAGAGGCCCTACTGGAGATGAACCACAGACCTGAGACTGACAGGATCGTGTGTGTAACCACTTATACTCTGATCTCCAACAGAGTACAGACTATTGTCCAGAAACATTGCAGAATATTAAACAGTGGAACCATGCAATGGCCAACTCCACTCTTCGCATTTAAATGCAACACAAGCATACAAGATATGCTCATGCATACCAAGGTTCATAAAACCGTGGCACCACCACAAAACACTCTCTAGGGTAACCAACCCCTGGTAGGACTTTTCACCTGTGGTAATTGCGTGGCACGCACATTTACCACTCAAATGAAGGAAGTGGACATTAAGACAGAGAAACCATGGAGATGTGAGGCTCTCACCAATTGTAACAGTGAAAAAATTACCTGCCCATTTTGATTGCTCTGTATGAGCATGACAACCAGGAAAATAAAGGTGTGTAGTAGCGAACTCCCTAGTACCATCCAGTGCAAAAAGAATACCACCAAGCTGACACACCACTACTTGGATGCCAACCACAATGTTAGAGAAGTTTCCAGGGTGGTCATTGAGAAAATAGTGACTAGTGTCCCTGACATTTCCAAGAAACTTTTCATCTGGGAACAAAGATGGGTGTACTGCCTTAGGACATGGTAGGTGGGCCATGGCTCCAACTATGATAGTTGAACTCTTTGTGGTACAGCACCCTGGTCATGGCACATGGACTTAGGCCCTTATATATGAAGAGGTTGTGCCGCCAATGCATCAAAAAGTGTGACGTATTTGCGGCACAAACATTACTCCATATTTATAAGCTGAAGTATCGGTGAGGATGCGTCACTTTTTCTATCCCTGTGTCAAGAAGAAACTGCATCGGAATAGACTGCATCACACAAGTCTTAAAATATGCAAGCTAGGCATTCCATCGTAAATTCCTGCATAAAAGTGCTGCGTTGATATTTATGACATTTCACAAAAGTGACGCAGCTGCAGCTAAAGTGGCGCAGAGTTACGGTTACGTCAAAATCACTGTGCCTGTAAAACACATGGGTAGGACATGACGCACCCATACAGAAATATAATGAGAGGGGCTTATTTACAAGCCCCTTGTGCCACAGGTACTTCACTTTTTATATGGGAAAAAGTGGTGCACCAGTGGTGCAAGGGGCTTTTAAAGAAGCCCCAGAAGATGGACAGGACAGTTCTGCAACTAAAACTACAGCATGGAGGTAGTAATTTTGTGGTTGGGAGCCAGACGGAGATGACCACCACCATCCACCCAACCACAACCACCTTCCACCATCACCCCCACAAAGGCAACGCAGGAGAAAGGTGCGCATATTTCACCAAAGGAGCACTCTGATAGACCTCAGGGGGAGGAGATCATCATTCTTTATTGCCTGAAGAAGCAGTCCATAGTAGGCCTGCTGCACCTGGTTGTTCCAAGACTAGAGGTCACAGCTAACAGGCCTGTCAACATACCTCCACAGGCTAAGCTCATGGCAGTGTTACATATGCTGGCATCGGGTTCCTTCCAGACAACAGTCGCCAGATTGGCTGGAATATCTCAGCCATCCTTCTACTCCACTGTCCTGGAAACCATCATCGAGCTGACACCCCGCTACCTCATTTTCCTCAACACCCAGGACCTACAGATGGAGATAAAGCAAGGTTTTTATTATATAGCTGGGTTCCCACATGTGCTGGGTGCCCTTGACTGCACACATGTGCAATTTGAACCTCCTGCAGCCACATCACACATGTATAGGAACCAGGGGCACACCCACTCCATCAACGTACAGGCCATTGTGGACCATCGGGGACTCTTCACCAACGTGCTGGCCAAGTACCCTGGCAGTGTGCATGATGCTTTTATATTCCGGCACTGCTTCATCAGTGACCGCTTCAAGAATGGCCAATATGGCAATGGCCTACTTGTAGGTAAGCTAAATAGTAATACCTAATACAACCACTAACATGCATGAAGGGATCACATAATACACATGATAGTGTCTGTTGAGGCAGATAGAAACTGAAGTAAGAGGGGTGTGGTACTCATATACACCATGTATCATGGTACATGTGTCAGGTAAACCAGCTAAATGACAATGTTAAGACACGTAAAGGCACTATGGTGTAATTCGTATTGTGGAATGGTATAGAGCAATGTATGTTTTAGACAAATGTGGTGTAGCATCCATGTGTGTAAGTAATAGCATCCAGGGGGATGTCGGTGTGTCAACATGGCACCTCCATGGCTCAACAAGCATGTCATGTATCCCAACACACACATTTGTGTCTATTCATGGAGATATGCATGTATCTTTGGGACACAGGTCTCCCAAGTCAACAGATGCCTATGGCAGATCAACTACCCAAGTATCTAGCATATCTTGCTGGTTGAATATCGGTGTGTGTGCACATACCATGTAGTGCACACGAGGTACGCTAATTAGACATCTGTGCAAAATGTAAGATTCACATCACAGTCATGATGGAGATGTGTATAATCTACCAGCTCATGCTCATCATTTACCATAAGATAGAGTAATGGATGAGAAAAGTGCCAACGCATCAACAACTGAATGCCTGACACATAGGGGCTTATCAACAAGCTCCTTGCACCTCTGGTATGTCACTTTTTACATAGGAAAAAGTGAAGCACCAGCGGTGCAAGTGGCCAGTAAATTTGCCCCATGACATGTTAACAAAGTAAAAGATATGTCTTATAATGAAATAACACATAGGGCATATGGCCTGCCTTGTATCAGTAACTGTTTTCAAAGAATTGACAGTAGTATTTTTTCCATTTGTTACAGCTGACCAGGGACATGGGATCCAGCTGTGGGTCATGAGACCCTATGGAAACCCTCAGACCGCCCCAGAAATGGCCTATAACCAGGCTCTGTGCAGCACACGCAACATCGTTGAAAGGACCTTTGGCTTGCTGAAGACCAGGTACAGGTGCCTTGACATTTCAGGGGGACGATTGCTGTACTCCCCACAAACAGTCTGCAAAATGATATTGGCATGTACAATACTGCACAACATGTGTAGGCAGACAAATGTCCCCTGGGATGATGAGATACAATTTCCTGACCAGATGTAGGCGGATAAGGAAGAGGATACTCAGACTCAACACAATGCGAACACAGCAGCAGTCATTCACAGACTTGCACACATTGCGCAATTCTTTTTACATGAAACATGTTTGTCACTGTGCATCATACAACATGAATGGAGTTTTCAGCATCTTAATAAATGTCTAAAACCAGTACTTGCCTGTGTGTTCATTACATGTTACCTGGAATATTTCAAATTGCAGACATCCTGTCAACTAGGACTATCACTCAGAAATGTACAGTCATGTAGGATGCCAGGCATAAGCCACCATCTGCTGGCAACTATGCACTGCCCATTGTCAAGTGTAATAAGTCACTTCTGCCTTTATAAATAACATAGGTTTTATACACAAATAGTGCATATGTGAAGGTGACACCATAGTGCGAAAGGTCACACTACAATTTGAAAGGTAACAAGAATTTTTGAAAGGTTACAACTCTGTTGAAACTTAAAATATTCCAATGCAAAGTCATGCAGGAGCATAAACAGGGACATTGGTGAACTTAAAACAACTTGGTATCCAACACCAAAATTCAGCGATGCCAAACATTGCATCAAATCAAGAATGATGTTTGTGCATCTAATGTAAAAATTAGGCCATTGTAAAATCAGGGATCAGTAGAAAATTGTTGTTTGAACATGAAACGTCAAAATTCTGTCACTGTAAAATCAGGTAGCATGATCAGCAGTGACAGCGGTGAACTTAAAACAACTCATGGAATGAAAGTGGACCCATCGGTATCCAACGTCAAAATTCAGCCATGCCAAATATAGCAACAGGGACATTAGTGAGATAAAAAAGACTAGGCATGAGAGGTGAACTCTACTCCGTTTGCAGAGTTTTTTGCTATACGTGCTCTGCGGAACTCACAAAGTTTAAAAAAACTCTGCTCCGTGTAACGGAGAGGAGATTTTTCTTTGCATGCGCTCGCCAATGGTAAATTGGCGAGCGAGGAAAATCCAGTACTAGACCGCTTCCGAGCAAGATTTCTCAGTGCAGGCGGTCGCCGATCGTCGCTAGCGCTCACGTTGAAAAACCTTCCTCTCACGTTGAGGAAGCTGCCGCTTGAGGAGACCTTCTACTCGTGCGGCAGAAAGAAGCAGCACTGCTCGCGGAACTCCATGAAGCTTGGTAGAGTTTTTTTGTCACTCCGCCCAGGCCTAAAAATGACTCAATGACAACTGTGTAGTTCCTAATCTGTTCTTTGTGAAAGTTTACACCAGAAAGTTAAGCTTTCAGACCAAATGTGGCACTTGAAACAAAATAATGACAGCTGGCAAACATGCATCAGTGCTCTGGCGTGAAAATAATGCTTTGTCCAATGTGTAACTTCAGATTCACGTTATAGCTAAGCGATGAGTCAGGAAATTGTGACGAGATGAAAAATGACGAATACGTCAAAAATGTGTTGCATCCACACAGGATATGATGTCATGACCCTCCAACGCTGCAAACCAGAAAGTAGCAAGTTTATTTCACTTTCTCTTTTACTATTGTTTTGTCTGTGCTTGGTGCCTGAAGATTTTGGTGTTGTTTGCAAGTTGTTTTCAGTCTGTGCATTGTCTATCCTTTCCCTATTTTGTCAAATTTGGTGTCTTGTTGTATATTGTAAGGTTTTGTGTCGTTTATTAAGGGGTGTTCATCTATATAGGAGTATGTTGTATTCGTTTTAGGGGGAAGCGTTAGTGATTATCATAGTTGATTTAATTAGGGTGTTAGGGAGTCTTTTGTGGTTGTTGGAAGATGTTGGGCAGGTCCAGGAACATGACTGAGCTGGAGGTTGGGGGCCTCCTGTGGCTCATTGTGCACTATCTGCCCAACATGATTAGGAGTTAAGGTAGGGTATTACGGTGGTTTCCAACACAGGAGAGGCGGTACCGTTGGGAGAGGTTGAGGGACCAAATGTAACATTTATATGGTGTTAAGAGGAACCTGCGTCAGTACAAACATCGGTGGGCTGACATTGTCAACCGAGAGCAAGATCTCCTGGACCATCTGTGCCTTAAAGTTTCTGGAATTGTTGGTAAATTGCCTCATAGACTTACCTTTTGGCTGTTTCCTGTTACTAAAATCAGATGTTGCTTTTTTTTTAAGTGGCATATAGGGACATATTTGAGTATGGCCTCATAAAATACCAACTCATATAACAAAAGATCATGACACCGGCCCCATGGCCCCAAGGGAATTATAATACTTCAAATCTCAGCCCTGCAGTGTAGGGGTTCACTGACAAAACATCGACACCCAAAACATCTCCATACAACAATATAGAATAATAAATATCGGTCAAAAATATCGACATCCTATATTTATAATGGTAAGTACAAAAATATCGAAAAAAATATCGATGTCATAAATATAGATGTACAAAATATCGTTTTTATATATATATAAAGTAAAATAATAAATATTAAATAAATTAAATAATAAAATTAATTTAAAAAATAGATTTAATATACATTTTAACAAATATAACAAATAAACTTAACTTAAAAAGTTAAACACATATATATAATAATTATATATATTTACTGTAAAACAATTAATAAACTATTAATTGTAATTTATTTATAATTTTAAAATTATATAAAAATGTAACAAACAAATATATATATATATATATATTTACAAATAACATAAAATGTATGTTAAAAAAAAAATCTATTATTAATTTATAACATTAAACTATTTAAAAATATTTAAACTTAAATTTCCCACTCCAGTCAATGCAACAGTAGGGAAAGTGTTGGATAGCGGAGGGGAAAAAATTGCTATTCCCACTCCATTGAGTGCAACAGTAGAAAAAGTGTTGAATAGCGGAGGGATAAAATTTCCTATTCCCACTCCAGTGAGTGCAACAGTAGGGAAAGCGTTGGATAGCGGAAGGGTAAAAATTACTATTCCCACTCCAGTGAGTGCAACAGTAGGGAAAGTGTTAGATAGCGGAGGGGTAACAATTACTATTCCCACTTCAGTCAGTGCAACAGTAGAGAAAGTGTTGGGTAGTGGAGGGGTAAAAATTACTACTCCCACTCCAGTAAGTGCAACAGTAGGGAAAGTGTTGGCTAGCGGAGAGATAAAATTACTATGCCCACTCCAATGAGTGCAACAGTAGGGAAAGTGTTGAATAGCGGAAGGGTAAAAAATACTATTCCCACCTCAGTAAGTGTAACAGTAGGGAAAGTGTTGCCTAGTGGAGGGATAAAATTTACTATTCCCACTGCAGTCAGTGCAACAGTAGGGAAAGTGTTGGATTGCAAAGGGATAAAAATGAGTCTTCCCACTCCAGTCAATTCAAAATTAAAAGCAAACAAAATATCAACAACATCAAAAAATACTTAAAAAGAAATTTATATATATATATATAAATATGTTAAAAATTAAAATACAAATATATGTAATATTGAAAACTTTAAAAAATAAAAACATAATATAATGTTAAATACATATCACAAATACCTACAAATATTATATTAAATAAAATATACCATTTTTTTCAAACAATTATTTTTAGTTAGAAATTATTTATAAACAAAAACATTATTACATACATTTTTTTATTTACATCCTACCCTATAACACCACACAATTCACAACCCACATCTAAATTAAAAATAAAATGTACTTACATAATTAACATAATTAATTATCAATTAAATAAATTATTAAATAAATATTATTAATTAAAAAACAAATTAAAACATATAAAAATGAATTACCTTTTCACCCTTTACCCCTATAGACCCCACAACCTGCACCTAAAATTAATTACGCAATTTCCATATTTAATTTTCGATTAATAATTAATATTATTAGCAACTAAACATTTAAATAATTAAATATAAATGACTTCACACCTTTTACCCCTATAAACAACACAACCAGCACCTAAAATCAATTACACAATTACCATGATTAATTACCAATTAATTAATTATTATTAATTAACATTGAATTAATAATTAATTAAAAATAAATTACTTCCCACAATTAACACTATAATATCTCAATTAAATAAATGTTAATAAATAAAAAAATATCATTAATTTATTACAATGAAATTACTTCCCACCCTATTCCCCTATAAACCAACAACCCACAACGGAACTAAAAAACACAAAAATTAATTAAAATAAAATTGATAACCACTAAAAATGTAACACATGTATTAAAAAACATAAACAATACTCATACAAACAAAGCATCACATACATTATATACTAAAATACATAACACTAAGTAAAAAAATCGATATTTTAAACAACTATATTTTTGCAAACGATATTAATGACTTCTATATTTTAAAAAAACGATATTTCTTACCTTCAAATCGATGTTCTTGACCACGATATTCTTGCTGTCGATATTTCTGACTCACCATATTTAGGACTCGATAATTCTGTAGTTCGACATTTCCAACTCAATATTTTGTCTGCACACCCAGTGCAGGGGAGGCCCACATATATGAGGTTGGAAACATCCAGAACTGCACAGGCAGTTCTGTTCAACTACCTGCTAGGACAGAAATGAACCAAAAATATTTTTTCTACACCCCACCCCACAAATTATGCAGGGGAGACTACTTACAAGACCACAGGCCAGAGGTTGCACAGGGTGTCTGTGCCCCCCCCCCACCAATTTGTCCAAAACATGTCACTGTCAAATATCCACATCCTCATACCTTGATGAGACTGTATGTTGGAATAATGAAAAATGTCAATTTACAGTGCAACAGTCATATGTAAGGAGTTAAGTGAATGAGACAAACAAGCATTGGTATAGACTGAAAATTATCTTTGGCAATGAGTACGTATTTATCTAAGAAGGCTCTGGAACTCTCATGCTCTGCAGAGTGAGGTCATTTAGGGCCTTATTTAAAAGGGCACAGGTGCGTCTATTCTTTAGGTGCACTGGCATCGCAATGGGCAGACACATATTGACAAGGCCACGTAAAGACATCCTGCATGACTTGTCATGGCCTTGTAAATATGGTTCTTCCTGCATGCATTATTATACGTAACCGGGCCGTTCTATTGGTGTTGATTTTTGGTGTTCTCATGCACGATTCATGGAATCAGAACCATCCCAGATTTTCAAATTGTCGTAAACCAAGTAACTTCGTATAATTCCTGTGCCTCCCCAGGGAGGCATAACAGTGGACCAGCAGTGAGATATATATTGTTAACTACTAGTATATTCCTCTTACAATTGCCTTGTAAACATACTCCCAAGTCTTGTGCTTAATATGTTCACAGCATTGTCACATGGCCCATGGGGACATTGTCGTCTTCTCTAAGTTTGCATGAGCTCTGCAGACAGTGCGCGGCTTTGCGCACGTTACTACATGGCTTTATTTTTGCAAAGATTTTGTTCGTACTTTTCACATGAGAACTGCTTGCTTTGTGCATTCTCTGCCAGTTTCTGGGACTTAGTCTGAACATTGTGAGCAAGGTCGATAAACAATGCCCCTTTTTATTCTGTTCTGGTCAGGCCCTAGCACCTAGACAAAACATACCAATGCAGCTGTTGTTTGGAAATCGTACTTTGGTATTATGGGGATACATGCCTAGGGAACACACACTTGGAGAGGGACCTTTCCAGGGGGAAGAGCGAGACAGCACCTATGATGTAGAACTACTATCTATAGTCTAAGGTATGGGGTCTAAAGACAAAACACAGAGATCTTCTAATAAATAATAATACCGCTTCTTAGCACGGGGGGATGCTAGGCCCTATTGTCTTTTTAAGATGACATCTTCCTTTAAGATTTATGGACTAGCTGCAATGCTGACTGTATTTTTATTATGCATTTTCCTGCTTGTGGTGGCACGTATACAGCATGTTAGAGCATGCTAGTTAAAATAAATATTTTAGACTGGTTCATGTCTCTGTCAGATCTTATTGTGGACAGGTACAAGGGTGCGAGCGAAAGGGTGTGTCTTGTAACCGCGAGTCCTGAGAGATTTGGGAGTGTTGTTTTTTGGGGGTGTCTAATCACTTGTTTCTCTGTGAGTGAGTAGGAGGGCAAGTGAGACACTATAGCTAGTCGGTCCTGGGCTCATGGCTACTAAGGTGGTAGGATGACTCAGTCCCTATGCACTAAGGTCCCATAATCCTATGCATAGTTCTATTCTTGGGCAGAATCCCTGCAACAGCATAAATATTCTCCATTCATAGAGCTAAGGACCATTATTTTGTCTTGTAGGTGGACCACAACCATACACACAGAAGGAGGTGGAGACCTTCAGAGATCCTAATGTCACAGGTGAGAGTTGCCTCATTGTAACTGACAATTGTTCTGATAGAGTGTTTCTACATACATGCTTTCCTTAGAGATATGTCAGAAGCATCAGCATTTTAGGTAGTACAGTTGAACCTCACACGTACATGGATGACCAAAGGAGGCCGCAGTCCAATGTGCTCATGGCTGATTAAATCTTGCTATACTTCATGATTTGGAATTCATGCATGCACACATGATATATAACTCTTGAGATGCTGTGCTAACGCAATGTCAGTTTTGGTATAGATAATTATGCCAGATGTACCATCACCAGCCCCAAACAACTTTTGGCCTCGCTTATGAGGGCCATTGCAGCTATTGTGTGCCAACAGAATGTTAGTTCTTTGGACATTTCAGTGGGGCAATGTTCCGTGGCATATTTAGAAGGCCACATAAAGCCACTTTTTGTTGCTTTTCATTTTCATGTAAATATGTGCCCTTTTCATGCAGGACACAGCTTGAAAGGGGAGATCCATGGGTGTTGCTGGGGTTGTTCTCACCCATCACCCTTCGAATCTGAAGCATTTCCAGATTTACAAAAAAGGTGTGCAAGGGTGCCTGTGTTGGCGCATGGCAGCACATTGTGCGCCAGCACAGGGGAATAGGACAGGAATGTGCCATATCTCATAGATAGGGCAAATTCCTGCCCTCATATTTTGCTACAGTGGGGTGCAGCTAGATTCCTGGCCACACAGCCCTGTACCCAAACCACATAAATGAGGCACTTTATGACAAAATATACACAGTGCCTGTAACACTTATTTTGGCAAACCATTGCCAACATGTCGGATGAAAATAGGTAAACATGAAATGATCTAGCCTGTTACCTACCAGACACAATATGTGGGCCAAAGTCATTGATTGGTCTGGACACATGTCAATATCCACAACAAATTACAGACATGCTACAGCAGATTGGATGTAGATAGGTGCTAAAAGCGCATGTGAGATATATGTGTTGTCACATTGAGTATACACATCATAACAATAACATGGCTTACAATAGAATTTGCTTCAGTTTAACTTATTGTCAGCATGTCAGACAAGCATGCCACTCAAACAGATATTGTATGTCCATCCTGACAATTTGCTGTGGTTGTAGTACAGAATATTCCCAAAGTGTGAACAGCAATGGACTTGACTAAGCATGTGTGCAGGTTCAAGGTCACAATACTCAATGTCATCCTTGTTTAGATGCATCATATGTAATAGTCATGTTGCATAGGTGCCATTTTGCATCTCAGCTGACATAAACACTGTTATAGTCATATATCCCCATTTGTTACATTGTGATCATACTTATTTTAACAAAAGTGATCAGCAACCACTATTTATTCCTTTACAAAATGATTGTAATCCAAATAACCTAAGTGAAGTAATGCACAGACTCCATTTAAGTTTGTTTAAAATCTTTCTTCATGATCCTTTATTAATATTCTTCTTTTTTCATACAGTAGTCACCAATACTCCCAATGTAGCCAATGGGTTTCGTCTCCTCGCAGAGACTTCTGCAGGGCTAAAAAATGTAGACAATACATACATAAATTAAAAATCATTTTACTACAAAACATCTTTTAAAATCATTATATTAAATTATCAAAAGAAATCCACCAAATAACACCATATTCAATATACAAGAACTGTGCAAAGTAAAAACAGAATTAATTTAATAGTGAGGCCATTATACAATATTTTATTAATATCATTTTTATTTTGTGCGCTCATTGTATAACTCGTGAATTCATATTGGCTCATCCCATGACATCATAATCATTAAAACATAGACACTAAGAGCTGGAGTAGTGAATTCATTGGCGAGACTGATCAGTGGCATAACATAGCCATATTAACACCATTTTAAGATCAGGCCCCTAATTTAACTTCAAAAGATAAGAAAAAAGCAAAGCTTGGATAGAAAGAAAGAAAAAGGATAAAAAGATAAGGGAAAAAGACAAGAGAAAATGAGGAAAGGAAAATAGACGATAGATAGTTGAAAAGAGAGAAAGACACAATTTTTATTTTATCCATTGCTGTTTCTTGTTATATCTTAATGTCACATTTATACTTCTTTTAAATGATTTCTTTCTGATCTTCATTTCCCACAAACCAATCTCCTTTTCTAAACGTTAATAATATGATCGAAAATTGCCTTTTCAATGTTCTCACATCCGGATTTTTTATGTATGAATAATGTCTTTTATATAGGGGAAACGTGCTAGTTTAGTTCTATTTTACCCTACAAATAATGGAACAAATATCAAATTACTATCATATTGTGTGTTCGATATGATTCTTTACGTTATTCAATTGTATAGAATTGTCATATCATACCTTAGATTGTACATGTGACGTTCCTATAGTTTATTCAGAGACATCCATCTTTAATACATCTGTTTCATGCCCATGTTGGCATCAAGATCTGGTAAAATCCATAGAAATCATTCTTGCATAAGTCACCTTTAAAGTCTGCAGTATGAGCAGAGACATACTTCAAAGCTATTTATTCCAAAGCCAATGATCGCTACGGTTTAATTATATCTACTCCTGCTAACGGATCCCATGGGCATCTCTTAAGTCGTGAACTGCCAATATTGACATCGATAACATTATATCGGCCGCCATTTGTAAACATATGACGTTAGTATCCCGTTCACACCAGTTACTCCTTCACCTGTATAGGTCACTTTTAAAATTGGTATATGAACAAAATCAAACCCAAAGTTATCTTCTGGAAAACAAATAGTGATTTCAATTCAATTAATTCCACTACAATGGTGATTTCTATCGGTATATGTTACAATGTGTCAGTCCATGAAACCACATTCTCAATACTAGTCACAAGCTGTTTTATCGGCCGCCATTTATAAGCATGTAATATTTCAGGACCAGCCCGGCAGAATATTAGTTCACTCGTGTATGCCACCTTTCTATTTCAAAAGGAGAGCAAAATTTGAATTCCGGGGTATATGTACCTTATAACAGATAGTCGTTCATTCGCTTAAGGTCATTTTATCCCCACTCGTATTATAACAGAACTCTAATCATATTATACTATTCTTATATTATCACAACATGTATATATTCAGCTGTTACCATCACAACAGTTTAAGAAGTTTCCCTCTAAAGCGAGCGCCCTCAATCTCCTTAACTCAATTACTTCTCTTTACACCTCCCGTGGCATGTCCAACATCAGTTTCAAGAACCCGCGCCCATTATCCGAACGGGTTCTTATAGGCTCTGCATATCATTGTCCTGAAGTGTTGTCATGACACCTGATGTAAATAAACTTCCTCCTTGGCTGCCATCTTATAGTCTATTTAACCACGACCATAACAGAAGTTTATAATATTACCCTGGAAAGGGAACGCCCTCAATCCAGTCATCAATGCAATTAATACACCCCTTCTTATGCCATTGGTTTCTATTCTCATAGTATCCCATTATGTTGAAGCCCAACATATCATTGACAATTACGTCCTACACTGTAGGAAATGATGACATTCGGTATTGGTGTTAAGGCCCATGTGTGCTGTTCTTAAGGGACCTAACCATTTTGCTTCCACTTGGCGCAGCAGTAATTCTCTGTTTCCACCTCTTTCGCTCAGAACAATTTGTTCTATAGCATCCAACTAGATTTGTGTTTTTCAGGATGGTCTTGATGAATATGTACGGCCATTGGGTACCTTTCATCATAATTTTTGATTGCCCTAACATGTTACTGTATGCGTATTTTTAGACATCGTATACTACTTCCAATATAGATTTTATTATAGGCACACCCAATGACAATAAATCTTATGTGCTGTGTTACAGTTTATGTGTGTTATACCGGAATTTTGGAGTTTTATTCCATCCTAGATGGCATACGGAACAACCTCCGCATACAAAGAAACCATTCAGTTTATCAGGTAGCCAGTTCCTCAAAGTGTCCTTTCCTTTCACACCCTTCACATAGCTGGGGCACAGAGTTTTCTTTAACGTATTCCCTCTGCAATATACCACCATGTTTTTGCTTGTTACAATCACCTCAGGTAAAGTGTTAGACCCCAGAATATGCCAATTTCTACGTTGTATAACAAAGATGTGATTACTATACATGTTGTATTGAGTGACAAAAATGACTTCGCTGTTTCCTCCAGACTTTTATCTTCTTTTATGTCCCATTCCTACAACCAAGGTTTGCTTTCTGTCTAGTTTATTTGCTCTCTTCTCAGCTTTATCAAAACAGAGACCATTATAGTCCCATTCCCTAAATTCCTCTTTAATGTTCTTCAACCTCTTACGAAATTGTGGTTCATCACTACAATCCCTTCGAGCCATAACCATCTCACCATAGGGTATGGCTTCTATGGTTGGTTTGCGGTGTGCACTAGTTGCGTGAAGCACACTAGGGGGCCGATTCCAATTCGGGCCGGAAAACGTTACCGACCTACTCGGTCCGGGAATAAAGTCCGACCGACACGTACCTGCGCTGCCCGACCTGGGTAGTACGATGAAACGCATGTGAAACACGACCGACTCGTACGGAACACAAGCCGAACGACCGAACAGGACGGAAACAAGCTATCAGGCCGGAAAACCACGCGAATCGAACCGACCGACACGCACCAGGAAGGAACCTGAACGAAACGTACACGCGAACTCCGAGCCGCGTAGTACGTTGCAATGCTTGGAAAACCAGACCGAGTCGCACGGAGACCAAGCCGCACGACCGACACGCATACAAAACCCAGCCGAAGCAACCCAATACACCGCGACCGACGCGTACGCCGCACAATAAACCTAGCTGAAACACAGCGTGAACGACTCGGAGAAGCTGGCACGAGACAACTGCAGCATCCTACTCGGTCAGAAGAACGTCTCCTACAAGCACAAAAAATACAAATGGAAAAATACAAAAAAAAGGGCCAAACAAGCAATGACAAAGTCAATAAATACAGGGGGGAAAAAACAGGGAACAAGGACACACCCCCAACTCCACCCATATAAAGGCCACAAATCCCTACCATGATCCTTTGCAAATTCAACTGACCTGCCAGCACAGAACACCAACACACAGCAACCACAGACACACTCACAGCTCATACATCACACAAGCCACACACCATTAGCACCTCAACAAATAGCACCCTCACATACACCCAGCAAAACCTACACACACACACACACATCAATCACCACCACCACCCATCACCATGCCCCCAAAGAAGAATCATAAGTTCCTAGACAGTGAATTGGAAGTCGTGGTAGATGAGATCCTCAGGGTAGAGCCCCACTTGTTTGGCACATTGGTCCAACAGACCCCCATGTCGCAGAAAACCAAGATGTGGGAGAGGATCGTCGACAGGGTCAACGCACAATCACCATGTTTGCGCACAAAGGAAGACATCCAGAACAGGTGGTATGATGTGCGCAGGAGGGTCAGGGACCTACTAAAGAAGGATTACATCGTGAGCCAGCGCACCGGCAGTGGCCCACCTGCCAAACCACTATACCTCAGGCCCTGGGAGGAGAAGGTGCGGGCCATCCTACCACCAGTGAGCGTATATGGACTAACAAACATCCCAGAGCCTGGTGAGTACACAACTAATATACCCAATATTGTGTGGCAATACACACACATCACTGTCAAGGGAATAGTCAAACCATGCACCCTTAGCAAATCCACAGCAACCAGAAGATAATCATACCAAGATGACTATGTTAGTCCGAGAAACACAATACCTGCCATCTCATAGTGATATGTAACAGTGTCATGAGAGGTACAAACCTAACAATAAATAGAGCAAGCCAGTGGCACAAATATAACAAACAAACAGTCACATATGTTGCCACCACCAGAACACCACCTCACAGGGAAGCTCACTAAAAGGAAGGAATTCTGGGTATGCTGGTGAAGTCAGTGTAGGCAATAGCATGATGGGAGTTGTAGTCACAGATATTGGTCAGCCTCACAATTGGCCCATCAACACCACTCTCAACCATGCACACATCACAGGGAGTAGAAAAGGACTGACAAGATGGCTGACACTGGGTACTGCTGTGGGGAGAACAAGGCCCTGCTGGGAACTGGCCACCAACAAACAACAGGAACACACTGTCAGCCATCTTGCCATTGCTGTCACACTCACACACAGTGAAGTCCACTCAAAAGGAAGGAAGTATGGGCATGCTGGGAAGGGGGTGTAGGCAATAGCATGATGGGAGTTGTAGTCACAGATATTGGTCAGCCTCACAATTGGCCCATCAACACCACTCTGAACCATGCTCACATCACAGGGAGTGGGAAAGGACTGACAAGATGGCGGACACTGGGGACTGCTGTGGGGAGCACAAGGCCCTGCTGGGAACTGTGCACCAACCAACAGCAGGACACCAATGACTGACATCCTGAAAGCCAAATTGCACCCCCTGCAATGGAAGCACGTTCCATGGTGGGATATCTGGCTGGGTGGGAAGGATGACTGACAGCTCTGACCATAGTTACAAGCAGCTCATCCCACATACCCCCTTAACACAAACTCCACACAACTCACCTAGGAGAATGCAATGCCTCACACTGTAATTTAACATCCCACAAAGAACCACCACACTGGGTTATGCTGTGTGAAGCACAGGGACACACATGGGACTTGTAGCCAAACAAACGCCAGGACAACACTGTCAGCCATCCTGGCAGCACAGGCACACTACCCCCACAGGGAAGCAGAGTCAAAAGGAAGGAAGTATGGGCATGCTGGGAAGGGGGGTGTAGGCAATAGCATGAGGAGAGTGGTAGTCACAGCTCAACATCCCCACCCACATGGCCCAGCAAGCTAGCACTGAAGCATGCACACCTCACAGGGAGTGAAAAGCCACTTCAAAGATGTCTGACACTGGCCTCAGCTGTGGGGAGCCCAAGGCCATGCTGGGAACTGTGCACCAACAAACAACAGGACCACACTGTCAGCCATCTTGCCATTGCTGTCACACACACACACACAGTGAAGTCCACTCAAAAGGAAGGAAGAATGGGCATGCGGGAAGGGGGGTGTAGGCAATAGTATGATGGGAGTTGTAGTCACAGACATTGGTCACCCTCACAATTGGCCCATCAACACCACTATGAACCATGCTCACATCACAGGGAGTGGAAAACTACTGACAAGATGGCTGAAACTGGGTACTGCTGTAGGGAGCACAAGGCCCTGCTGGGAACTGGGCACCAACAAACAACAGGACCACACTGTCAGCCATCTTGCCATTGCTGTCACACTCACACACAGTGAACTCCACTCAAAAGGAAGGAAGTATGGGCATGCTGGGAAGGGGGTGTAGGCAATAGCATGATGGGAGTTGTAGTCACAGACATTGGTCACCCTCACAATTTGCCCATCAACACCACTCAGAACCATGCTCACATCACAGGGAGTGGAAAACAACTGACAAGATGGCGGACACTGGGGACTGCTGTGGGGAGCACAAGGCCCTGCTGGGAACTGTGCACCAACCAACAGCAGGACACCACTGACTGACATCCTGAAAGCCAAATTGCACTCCCTGCAATGGAAGCACGTTCCATGGTGGGATATCTGGCTGGGTGGGAAGGATGACTGACAGCTCTGACCATAGTTACAAGCAGCTTCTCCCACACACACCCTTAACACAAACTCCACACAACTCACCTGGGAGAATGCAATGCCTCACACTTCAATTTAATATCCCACAAAGAACCACCACACTGGGTTATGCTGTGTGAAGCACAGGGACACTTTTGGGACTTGTAGCCAAACAAACGCCAGGACAACACCGTCAGCCATCCTGGCAGTACAGGCACACTACCCCACAGGGAAGCAGAGTCAAAAGGAAGGAAGTATGGGCATGCTGGGAAGGGGGGTGTAGGCAATAGCATGATGGGAGTTGTAGTCACAGATATTGCTCACCCTCACAATTGGCCCATCAACAACACTCTGAACAATGCTCACATCACAGGGAGTGGAAAACAACTGACAAGATGGCTGACAATGGTGCTCTGTTGTGGGGAGTACCAGGCCCTGCTGGGACCTGGGCACCAACCAACAGCAGGACACCACTGACTGACATCCTGAGAGTCAACCTGAACCCACTGCAAGGGTGGCATGCTTCATGGTGGGATAACTGGGCTGGGTGGAGAAGGAGGGCCGGATGTCCACCAAATACAACCAATGCTGGCCATGCACACACCTCAACATTCACATTTAAATGCCTCAGGGTGGCAGGACAATGTGCTACACCAATATCAACCTCTTACTGTGACAACTTAGGTCAATGCAATGTACAGGGCCGCATCCAGAGGTACAGTCACAACTGTCAGGTGTGTGAACCATTGATGCCTGTAGAAACATAACATACATTGTGTGTCTCTTCCAAAAACAGGTGATGATGGGGACACAGCAGCAGACAATGAGGAGTCCCAGTCCCAGGCTCCGGGGGACACTGAGCTCACTGGTGTGGAACAGCCTCTGCCCTCCTCGGATGGCGAAGACCTACCTGGCACCTCTGGTGTGAGTCGTCATGCAGCACCAGCAGGACCAACATCTGCACCCCCTGCACCCACTCCTCCAACAACTGCCAACACACAGACCACCCCAGCCGACACGGACAGACCAAGGACCACCAATGACAGCAGCACAGGGACCCTGGCCCAACGTTGAGCTACGGACAACGACCCCAGTAACAACCCCCAAGGGGGCCCAGGGACACCTGTGCGTGCCACTGCAGATCCTGCACGTGTCGCCAGGGGTGGTGGGAGGGGTGGTAGACATAGGTCGCTGTTTGCAGAGGGGTCTGGACTGCATGATGACCCACAAGTGGTACGCATTGCTGATGCGTACCAGAATAGCACCGGAGAGGTCACCCAGGTAGTGGGGATCCTCAAGGACATTCAACAGCAGCAGGCTGCCCATCATGCCCGCTTGGACTCACACATGTCCCGTGTGGAGACACACATGGCCCGTGTGGAGACACACATGTCTGGCATGGAGTCCAAGTGGGACACATTGCAAGAACTGACAGCGGTGCATAGGGACATATTGACATGCCTCCGCCAGATTAGCACCAACATGGCCACACCTCCCTGTGTGCCCACAACATCTGGTGCTGCAACACCTGCAACTGCCACAGGGAGGGAGGAGGACTCTGGCAGAGAGTCCCCTGCACCGCAGCAGCCTGCACGTGAGGGTCCCCCCCCAAAGAAGAGGGGTCATCCGAGGAAGGAAAACTGAGAGGTCGATGGCCATGTACATCCCCCAGGAAGCCAACACCTGTTCTGGAAATTCTCCTTTGTGTGCAAACTGTTCACCCTGTCGAATGCAACACAACTCACCCACATGACATGGGGAGTTCAAGTTGGACCAATGTATCAGATCACTGTTGACTTTACACTGGACATTTCTGCTACCAAGACTTCCAACTCACCTGGGAACTTTGGATCACAATCCCAATGTACAGCACCCACCATCCTGTGCACTAACCTCACACATGTATGTAATAAACTCACCAATACACCATACTTGCCTCTGTTGTGATTCCAACGTTGTTATCGTCACGGAGATGATGATCTTCTAAATGACACCGTGCATGCTAACTGCCACAGCAAGTTCAACATCGTCATGTGACTCATGGCGACGTGACACATATGAGGGAGACACACCACTGGGGCTACACAACACATAGACACCAGGGCCATCGGACTCATCGCCTACACTGATGTTGCCAGGAAATATTGTGGAATGCACAGACACCACACCTATTCAGAGTCTGTGTTAACTAGCCCACAGGTGCAGTAAGCAAATGTCAGTCAGAAGTGTGACCACAGACAACGCACATCCCAAAGTGAAGCACAGGTTTATTACACATTTGCAACATGTTGTTTCCACTACAGATGCAAGGTAATCCCACGTGGCAGTGGCCACACAGTCAACAAGTGTAGAAGAAAGAAAGTCCAGGGGTGTGGGGCACATCACCTGTAGGGAAACGACTGCTTCCACCCTGGAAGTTGAATCATGGTGTCGGGGGATCCGAGTTGACCAAACAACTCTGAGAGCAACCTGTGAAGGACAGACATGACACACAGTCAAAAGCACTGAAGAACAGGACAGAACTGCAATACTCATGCACAATACATGTCACAAGATACCTACACAAAAACAAGTTAGCATGTCAATACTGTTGGGGAGTACAGACTACCTGTAAGGACAATCGCTGCACGCATCCAGTCAAGTAGCACATGGCCACACTCAAACAGCAACAGAGCACCACCAACACATATCATGCAAACTCAAATCATTGACATGACATCTCTGGATACTCACATTCAGCTGAAGAAGCTGGTGATGAGCTGTGTGCGGACATCACCATCATCATCATCATCATCACTGGCATCGTGGCCCAGGCCAGGATCCTCCACAGGTGGCGGATGTTGGTCATCGTCATCCAGGATGAGAGGCAATTCCTTCCGCACTGCCAGGTTGTGTAGCATGCAGCAGACGATGACAATCTTGCACACCTTTGCTGGGGCATATGGGAGGGCCCCTCCTGTCTTGTCCAGGCAGCGGAAGCGGCTCTTCAGGAGACCAAATGTCCGCTCGATCACTCTCCTGGTCTGACCATGTGCCTCATTGTAGCGCATCTGGGCTAGTGTCACAAGGTTCCTGAGGGGTGTCAGCAACCACAGCATGTTGGGGTATCCGGAGTCACCTACAGACAGACAATAGCACATTAGCTGAGTTGGAAAAGAGTGCGGAACACAACATAGCAGAACACACACAATGGTACAAAGTCAGTACACACCGACAAGCCAGGCACGCTGGTTCCGCATCTGTGACATCATCCTCGGGATGCGACTACTCCTCATCACGAAGGCATTGTGTGCCGAACCAGGGAAACGTGCACACACATGTGAGATGCTCATATTTGCAAGACATACCACCAGAGCTTTGATCGAGTGATAATGTTTACGGTTCCTGTATGCCTGCTCATGTGCCTGTGGTGGTACCAAAGCCACATGTGTCCCATCAATGGAGCCAATGACATGTGGCATCCTCCCCAGGGCATAGAAGTCACTCTTGACGTCAGTGAGTTGGTGACGTTTAGGGAAATAGATGTACTGGTTCAGACATCTCAACATTGCCTCCAAAATATCGTGTAGCACACGGCTGAACATAGTCTGTGACATCCCACCAGCAGTCGCCACAGTGTGTTGAAAGGTACCGGTGGCAAAGAAGTGTAGGGCTGCCATCACCTTCACCTTGGGGGTCAGCGCTGTAGGGTATGGCCGGCCAGGTTGCAAATGTGGTGCCAAGGGCACTGTCAAATCCTCAATCAGCTGCCTGGTAAAGCGGTACCGTCGAATGCAGTCACGTTCCACCATCGTTGCAAGGTCAGGGAATGGTCTATGGACAGCTGGTGTCCTGCAGTGCATAGGTGAGGAAAGAAAGATTGTCAGTCACCCCACATATGTGGCATAGACCAGACTCAATATCACATGATACAACATTACGAGACACAAGTACATGATGTGTGTGTCGTTCCGTAAGGACATGTATGGCACCGAAATGTACAACATCTAACATCACAGTTCAACATGTGTCCTCAACAAGTCCCAGGTTGTGCTATGGGATATCATTAGGCTGTGTCACAGTACCCATGTACTGCTGTCACGTTCCAAACACACACCACAGTTACATGTGAGGACAGATGTGCCCCAGGCATCACAGCTCATTGACAGGTAGATTCCCAGGGACCCTGTATTGCCACATGGACACTGGCATGACATGGTGCATCATGAATACACCACAGCAAAACAACCATGACCCCCACAGGTAGTGCTCCCTGTTGCCTCGGCAGGACAGACATGGACATCTGTGACACACACACGCACAACATCAAAGGCCATGCACAAACAACGTGGATGTGGAGAATGTCTCCCATTGTGCACATGGAATCAGAGACATTGTATACACAACATGCACACAGACTGTGGAGGGCCATCACTATTGTGGCAATGGGTCACCCTGTGACGTACATACCGTCCCACATGGGACTAAGGGGGTATGTGACATGACATACACATACACAAGCGTGAAATGTGACCATGCCACATGCTCTGAAATGAACAGTTGCACATCACAGTGGTCATGTGCACAACACACAAAGGAACCTGTCCCCATGAATACGTGCACAGCCTGGGAGTGGCTGCCCCCAAGTGACACCCCAAAAACCACATGTTGACCCCCATACACAGAAAAGGTAATGCAGCCTTACATGCCTTAGGATACTGTGTGGACAGGCTGTGGTGTTGTAGGTGTGCCCCTGAGTCCCTGGCAAGTATATGTTACTGGCATACGTTCACCAGTGACAAGCATGGTGACATATGCGAGAGACCTGTACAGGGAAGCGTCGTACAGCAATGGACCGATCGGTGTGCACGCACTGGCCATTGAATCTGTCATGTGCGGGTACGCGTTGTACAGCAATGGACCGATCGGTGTGCACGCACTGGCCATTGAATCTGTCATGTGCGGGTACGCATTGTACAGCAATGGACCGATCGGTGTGCACGCACTGGCCATTGAATCTGTTATGTGCGGGTACGCGTTGTACCCGGAATACGCGTTGTACAGCAATGGACCGATCGGTGTGCACGCACTGGCCATTGAATCTGTCATGTGCGGGTACGCATTGAATCTGTTATGTGCGGGTACGCGTTGTACCCGGAATATGCGTTGTACAGCAATGGACCGATCGGTGTGCACGCACTGGCCATTGAATCTGTTATGTGCGGGTACGCGTTGTACCCGGAATACGCGTTGTACAGCAATGGACCGATCGGTGTGCATGCACTGGCCATTGAATCTGTCATGTGCGAGTACGCATTGTACAGCAATGGACCGATCGGTGTGCACGCACTGGCCATTGAATCTGTTATGTGCGGGTACGCGTTGTACCCGGAATACGCGTTGTACAGCAATGGACCGATCGGTGTGCACGCACTGGCCATTGAATCTGTTATGTGCGGGTACGCGTTGTACCCAGAATACGCGTACAGCAATGGACCGATCGGTGTGCACGCACTGGCCATTGCATACGATGTGACCAGGTACGCGTTGTTTTTCGAAAAATGCGTTGTACAGCAATGGACCGATCGGTGCGCACGCATTGGCTATGGCCTGGCATGGCAACGGACGCGTTTTCAAAAGTTTAACGAGTCTGATGCTGTGAATTCAGTTGGCCACCCACAATAATGTTGCAAATTCATGGGTGTCATGAAGTTGAACTTTTGAAGGATGCTGTGGGCGTGTGTAAGTGGTGCAATTACATGGATTGGCCAGATTCAGAAGATGCAAACGACTTGGACCTATCACTTTGGACACATGGGGCAGTATCTGCCTCAGCAGCACACATATAATGCTGGCTGTTCCCCTGAGAGCTCACTTGCATGCACTAAATGCTCCAGGACGACATCTGCCACCACCACTGCTGCTGTCTCTGCACCCTCTGGAACCTGAAATGGCACGTACTGTGGAGAGAGCCCCAGCCTTCAGCACTGAGGAGAACCAGGCCCTGCTGGACAGCCTCCTTCCACAGTACAGCAAGCTGTATGGGAAAGCAGGGGAGCAGGTGAGTGTGCTGTCCACTGCCTTACACATGTGCATGTTGTCTGACTAGCCAGACTTACAGTCTGCACGCCACTGGCTAGCAGGCTCACTGAGTAGTTGTCAACCCCCAAAGTGTGTAGTTACATGCACTGAACAGGTATAGTGCAGTAACAGTGCATTTAAACAAGGTTTGACTTCCCAGGCAATGATACCATGTAGTAACTGCTGGCAAACTGTTCATAGCCATCCTTGCACTGCCCGTGTACATCATGTGCCCCTGCGATTGAGACATGTATATCCAAATGTGTGATGCACGGATTTGTTGCATGTGTAGTAATGGCCTTTACACTTTGTCATCCTCACAGGTTGATGCCCACCAGAAGCAGGAAATATGGCTGGACATCGCCCGGGCAGTAAGGTCTGTGGGGGTCTACAAGCGCCGGATCCGCAACTGCCAGAAGAGGTGGCAGGACCTTCGGGGCTGGACCCGGAGGATCGCAAGGGTCCAGCTGAAGCTGTCGCCTCCTCGCAGGAGGGGCGGACACCGGACCCTGACCCCCCACATGCTCAGGAACCTGGCGGTGGTCTTCCCTGATCTGGATGGGCAGCTGAAGGGCAGACAGCAGCAAGGAGGGGGTGAGTCCATGACTGCACTGTGAGCTTTGTCTGACATGCTATGTGCCCTCCTCTGGCCTGTTTAAACTCCAACAGTACATCAGTTATGTGGTCCAGGACCCATGTCCCTCAATTGTGCACTGCCCACTCCTCATCTGATACCCAGGTGTGGCCCTTACAGTCAGGAAATTGTGTCAGTTGGGTACTGTGTCCTTGCATTTTGCTTAGCTCAAGGTGGGGGACAGCATTTGTTCACGTAACTCTGTGGTGGGCTTCATGGGTGGGTCCATTGCTTACACAATGCCTGAGTTCTGACATGTAATTTGCGTGTTACTTTGATATGTGGTCCAATTGCTGATCTGATTCACCACATGTGCCTGGGGTATTTGGCACACACCCATGCTGCGGGTGGGAACAATGTTTGGGCCTCAGGAGTATGAATATCAAGTGTGTCACACATGCTTAGCCACCTGCCTACTGTCCTGGGCTCATCCCTCTTTCACGTGGAGCAGGACAGTCATGCCTACTCCAGGCCATGCAATACACTCTGTACTCCCACTCCAGTGTATCAGCTGACACGTTGTGCTCAGTGAAATGTTCCCTCAGGTGTCTGCCTCTGTGTCATTGTGCTGTGGCTTCGTTGTCTAGACTACTGGGGTGTTTATCAGTTAGGGCTCAGCATGCCGCCCGAGATGTGACCATAGGAGACGATACTTGTGTGACATATCAGTGTTTGACCACTTGACCGTGCATACTGGGGTGTGCGACTGTGTAGTTCAGGCAGCTGTTTCCCATTCACAGCAGATTGTGAGGTGCTCAGGTTCCGAGGGTTGTGTTTCTTGTCTCCCATATGTCCAATTGGTATGACGTGGACAAATGAGAGTTCAGATGATGTGGTTTGTGGGGGATGGACATGTGCACTTGTCGGCTACAGGACTTGCATTCCCCATGACCTAGAATTGTGACACAGTGCAGACTGTTGTTGTCTGGCAGCCCTGCCCATGTGACTGGAGACAGTGATGTATGACTTTGCAGGCATGCCTGTGCCATGGCATTAAACTTCCTAAGAGTGATCCTGCAGGGGAGTGACATGTGCTACATGCACCCCATTGTGGCATTGACTATCAGGACATGGGTGCATCATGGTGTCTGGTGCTGGTATGCATCACATGCATTTCAAATATAGACTCTGGCCATCCCTTTAGCCGGACACCTGTACTGACTCAGTGGCAAGAGTTGTGATGTGTGCATGTTCACATACTTCACCGTGTTCTCTGCACTGTCCAACTACTGTGTAGGTGGTGCATGTGTCCACACTGGGGTATTGCCATCCGACAGACACCAGACCGATGGGTGCAAGGCCAGGAGGGATGTGAGTGCCATGGTTGACCTTCAGACTGACAATTGGCTTCGCCTACTCTGTTTGGGCACTTTTGGCAATGTTCAACTAAGGATGCCAGGGCTTGCTCTGTAATGTGCTGTACTTACTGTGGTTTTGTGCGGTTAGTGCAGGTGACTGATGTCTGTCTGTTTCCCTAATTGTTTGCAGATACATCCACGGCCACAGGAGGGGACAGCTCCACTGACCAGGAGGAGCCGCAGAGCCAGACTGGGTCAACAGCCGAAGAGTGGTCGGAGGGACCCAGTGGCACGGAGGGCGAGGGGAGCCACACCGAGGAGTCCTCAGCACCATCCACCTCAGCTGAGGACCACAGCAGCTCGGAGGATGACTCCCTTGTGGAGGCGGGTGTCAGCAGCCACCACACCCCAGCTACTATTGCTGTCCCCGCCGCCACCACCACCGCCCTCCCATCTGCTCCCATTCGAGAGGTCCGTGGAGGCTCCCATGTTCGGGAGCATGTCTCCTTCGTGCCAGGCACCGCAGCCCCTGCCCCTGTGTCCCCTGCTGCCCTGAGTGAGGAGTCTGTGTACCTACTTCGCCAGCTCCATGTAGGGCAGACAGCAATGCTGAGTGTCCTCCATGCCCACACCACTCTGTTGACTCAGCTGGTGTCGTTCATGGAGGGCATCTCATCGGGCATGTCTGCCCTACAGAGGAGCAATAGGTCCATGGACTCCTCCCTGATGACAGCAGTGTCCCTCCTCCAACAGTCCCTCACCCCTCCTACCTCTGCCCCATCCACACTTCCTGGCACCCTACCTGTCCCAAGCACATGCACACCTGCACATTCACCCAAACACACAGACACGAGCAGCACAGACACAGACACACCCACTACAAAAACAAGACGTGCACGCAGGCATCCTCAGGGGACTGATACCACACCCACAGGGGAAGGGGTACATACACACACACAGGCATCCACAGTCACTCCGCAGTCCTCCGATACCTCTCCCTCCAAGGCCCCTTCCCTTGCCTCACCTGCAACCCCACCTACACAGCAGCTCTTCCTCTGTGACCTCGGCCTCTTCCCCTCCAATCCAGCTGATCCAGCAGGATTGGAGGGGGGGACCCGGAAGAGCAAGACCCTGCCACCACCCTGCAGCTCAACCACCAAGTCTCCTTCCTCCATCCCTCAGGCCCCCACTCCACAGGTTCCCCCACCACACCCTGCCCCAGGTTCCCCCACCCACAGATACACCATCCCCAGAAAGATCCGGCCTTCTCCCCCTACCACTTGCTCTTCCAGCACCACACTCCCCGCTGCGCTTATTTGTGCCACTGGTGTGGAGAACGTGTCCTCCCCCTCTGTCCTGCCCACCTTACCTGAACCCCATTCTACTCCTCTGGGGATAGGCACTGCAGTGGAGTCCACTACCACCCTGTCTGACTTGGGCACTGCAGTGGGGAACCTGTCCACTGCATCTGCACGGCCCACTGCAGTCGTGCCGGCACCCACACCATCTGACTCATGCCCCCTAGTTGTGCTGGCACACACCATGTCAGACGCCTCCACTGCAGTTGTCAGTGACTCTCCAGCACCCACCACCCCTTCCCTGCCTCCTTCTGGTGAGCCCTGATCCTGTCCCTGCGGTGCCTGGCCTGCCCCCCCGTATGCCCCTCCGAGGGGAATGTCCCTGCTCCATATCAGTGCAGGCATGCAAAGGGTGACATCTGGCACTGTCACCCTGTTTGGACTATTGTTATGGACTGGCCATTGGCCTTTGTTATATTTCTGGACTTTCACTTCTATACACAAAAATGCTGAATAAAGCTACTTTCTGTTCTCTAGTGGTTTTGCTTCTGATGTACATGATGTTGATGATACTAACCGTGCCCTTGCTGCACTGATGGTGATTTTTGATATCAGGGAAATGAAGTGTTACTGTGCAGGACCCCATGTGGTCCAGGGGAATGTGTCCTATCCTGGTGTGTATCCATGTCATCCTTTGCAGCAATAAGAGGGTGTCATGTTTTCAATATTTGACAATGGGATTTCCTACATTTATTTGCAATATCACATCTGTGGCTTACACCCCTGCACATCTGTTGTGCTTGCCATTGTTCAATTTGTCTATTTCCCTGACCGTGTGACCATCTCCACTGGACATGCAAGTTTGGGCATCAATGGGGAAGGACTCATCTGTGTGATCAGTGCAACTTGCTATACATGTGTGTTGGATCTGTGCAGATGGTGTCGGTGACACTGCCATGACCAGGCTGATGTAACGAGGGCCTTCATTTTGTGCTAATTGATGACTGAGTGACCAAGTGTACTGCTGATATGATAGAGCCCTGCAGAGACAACGTATGGCACAGCTTTCCTTACACAGGAGTGGAGTGCCCTCATGGCAGTGTGTAATTCTGTGACATTGCCTGAGCCCAAGGTGTGTGTTGTGTGAGCATGTCTGTGTGTGTTCACTTCCGTTTTGCAACACAGGCTGGGATCCCTAGTGATGTTCCTGTTTGTGATGCTTGCTGAGTTGACCTATGTTCCACCATAATCTTCGCCCTTGGTTCTCTGGGATGTGGGTGCATGGCACATTACTGGTCATCAGGGTGTCATCCATAGGTGTGTTTGCTGTCAGGGCTGAGTTTGTGGGCAAACGCAGATGAGACACAGTCAGGATTCCCCTTGGCACTTGTTGGTTACACAAGTCATGTAATTTCCAGTTTGTGTTAGCTTTCAGTGATTGTGACATGTTGTGTGTGTGACTGCTGCCACTCCTCTGGGTCAGAGCAGCAATGTTGGAAGTTGTCTATGTGTGTTCTTTGTGGGTGACCTTGACTTCTTCATTGGTGGGTGACTGTGTCCGGGATCACATTGATTGTGGTGGATTTCACATCATGCCCATGTACAGCGTACTGTGCAGTGTGTCAGACATTCACGAGTCTTGTAGACTGGCCATGTGTGATGGGTTTCTGCACCTTAGTTCCCAACACCACCCCTGGGATTGTCATGGGTGCATGTGCAATGTCACCAGTCCATGTGAGCTTCACTGCTGCACATTGTTGGAGATCAAGGTGTGTGGTGTTGAGTGTGTGCAAATGAGAGTTGTTGCACGGCTAGACCCCTGCCTCCATGTTGGCCTTGGCTGACAGGCCGTGCTGATTGATTTGTGCTTGTGTAGGTGTGATTGTAGTTTGTTGCTCAGGACACATGACTTTGGTTCACAGTGTGAACGACATCTAGCTTTGTCATCACAGTGGGATCATCATGCAGGCCACGGTCACCATGATGTGTGGTCCCTGGGGGTAGTGCTGTGGTGGGTCTGTCTCTTGCTGTGTTATTTGCTGTTCCTACAAGCTTGTGTGACATGTGTAATTTGGGCTCCCTCTCATCTAACAATGCCTGTTTGCCCACATAGGGGATCCGATCCATGAGTGACTTTTGTGTGGCACTGTATACACATCTGTGTAATTGTGATTCAGGCCTCCTCGTGTGTTGTGTGGTTGCCTGGGGACACTGGCACACCCCCATCACCTGTTGTGTTTGATCTGCAGTGTGAGGCTGCCTGTTTGTGTTTGTGCATCTGCACCACTGCATTGGCATGTCTTTAGTGTGCCATTGGCTGTATGTTGTTTGTTGGCTTTCCCCTGCTGTCCCTGGGACTCCTAGGTCATCAGTCAGCACAATGATCATGGTTTGTATGTCCCATTGCTGCTGGTATGGTATTTGTTCACCTGACATCTACAGTCTCCAAAGGATATCTACATGTGTGTATCCATTGGTGCAGATATGTGGGGCTGCATTATGATGGTCACTTCTGTCATTGTGTTATTGAGGGATGTTGACAATGTCAGCCCCCATGGGTGATGTTTGTCTGCACATGGCCAAAGGTATTTCTTATTTGCACTGCACTGTTTGCCTCACCCAATGTGTGTTGCTATGGGACACAAGCACTACTATGCCACAGATGTGTTTGTTGTTCTGTGACCAGGAATCATCCATGCAGTTTGGCATTTGCAGCTTTTACCATTACTACACTTACCTTTTCGTCACTGTGGTGATGGGTGTTTAGACCCCATTGCCACAATGTTCAGAATGTGCTTCAGCTATGGACCCCAGACTTCCCATTTGGTCACTGTGGTGATGGGTGTTTAGACCCCATTGCCACACTGTTCAATTGGGCTTCAGCTATGGACCCCAGACTTACCTTTTGGTCACTGTGGTGATGGGTGTTTAGACCCCATTGCCACAATGTTCAGAATGTGCTTCAGCTATGGACCCCACACTTCCCATTTGGTCACTGTGGTGATGGGTGTTTAGACACCATTGCCACACTGTTCAATTGGGCTTCAGCTATGGACCCCAGACTTACCTTTTGGTCACTGTGGTGATGGGTGTTTAGACCCCATTGCCACAATGTTCAGAATGTGCTTCAGCTATGGACCCCAGACTTCCCATTTGGTCACTGTGGTGTTGGGTGTTTAGACACCATTGCCACACTGTTCAATTGGGCTTCAGCTATGGACCCCAGACTTACCTTTTGGTCACTGTGATGATGGGGTGTTATACCCCATTGCCACAATGGAGGCCACACAAATTTATGTGTGACACATGTGATTGGGGGTCACATTGTATGCTCAATGACATGTTCAGTGTTGTGGGCATTTGACACAGACTACACACGCTTGTCATGGTGTTGGTTGGATGTATTTCCAGGCATTCCTTATGTTGGAGTATGCTGGTTGTGTCATGCATTTCCCGTCCTATGTTTAGGGGTGGTGTTAGTGGTAGGCATCCAGGCCCCCCTGAGTAGGGGTGGTGGTAGTGGTAGGCATTCAGGCCCCCCTGAGTAGGGGTGGTGGTAGTGGTAGGCATCCAGCCCCCTATCAGTGGGGATGGTAGTAGTGACAGGCGTCCAGCCCCCCATGAGTAGGGGTGGTGGTAGTGGTAGGCATCCAGCCCCCTATGAGTAGGGGTGGTGTTAGTGGTAGGCATCCAGGCCCCCCTGAGTAGGGGTGGTGGTAGTGGTAGGCATCCAGGCCCCCCTGAGTAGGGGTGGTGGTAGTGGTAGGTATCCAGCCCCCTATGAGTGGGGATGGTAGTAGTGACAGGCATCCAGCCCCCTATGAGTGGGGATGGTTGTAGTGACAGGCATCCAGCCCCCCCTGAGTAGGGGTGGTGGTAGTGGTAGGCATCCAGGCCCCCCTGAGTAGGGGTGGTGGTAGTGGTAGGCATCCAGCCCCCCATGAGTAGGGGTGGTGTTAGTGGCAGGCATCCAGGCCCCCCTGAGTAGGGGTGGTGGTAGTGGTAGGCATCCAGCTCCCCATGAGTAGGGGTAGTGTTAGTGGTAGGCATTCAGGCCCCCCTGAGTAGGGGTGGTGGTAGTGGTAGGCATCCAGGCCCCCCTGAGTAGGGGTGGTGGTAGTGGTAGGCATCCAGCCCCCCCTGAGTAGGGGTGGTGGTAGTGATAGGCATCCAGGCCCCCCTGAGTAGAGGGGGTGGTGGTAGTGGTAGGCATCCGGCCCCCCCTGAGTAGGGGTGGTGTTAGTGGTAGGCATCTAGGCCCCCCTGAGTAGGGGTGGTGGTAGTGGTAGGCATCCATCCCCCTATGGGTGTGTATGGCATTGGTGGTAGCCATCCCGCCCCTATGGTTCTGCTGTTGCTGGTGTACGTCATTTCTGCATCCCTATGTGTGTGTGACATATGTTGGGTACGTGTGGTTTGTTTGTGTAGTGGGTGTTTGACTTACCGTCTTCGCCGTACGCATCCGTACCGGTCCCGGTAATAGATGTAGAGTATTGGTAGGACCTGCGCGATGGGATTCATGGTTTGTTCGTCTCGTTCGGGTTTCTCGTGGCTTCGCCTCGTACTCGTCGCTGGCTTGTTCGTCTCATAGCCGTGGATCGTCTTGTGGCGCGAATCGGAGCTTATGTGCAGCTCTCCCGGATGCTCTGACGTGCCGGACGTAGCGACGGGTTCGGCGCATACGGAATGCGCATCGTACTAGTCCGGCCGGAAGGTGCTGTGTATTTGCTTCCGTGCGACTCGATTGGACGTTTACGGATCCGGCTCGGGCGGGGAACAGGAGCTGAAATGGGTGAGCACGGCTCGCTCGGAATCTGGGCTGTTATGCGCATCGTACTTGTTCGTTCGGACGGCTGTTCGAATCAGTCGGGAAACATGCGTTCGGCTTGGTTTTTTTCCGGACGAATACTGTTAGGTGCGTTTCTGGCCGAGATCGGAATCGACCCCTAAATAGTCAATGTCCTTAGTGTTGTATTTGAGGGTCATCTTGCCATTAAATCTATTGTTATTTAAATAGGCATGATATGTCAGTAAGTCTTCCGTGGTCCCATTCCAAATCACAAGAGTACCAAAAATAGAAAATGATGTTATCCGCTCAATCACTTGAGCCTGGGCCACAGGCATGCTCCACCTCAAACAAACCCATGAATAGGTTTGCATAGGATGAACCAAACCTGGAGTCCATGGCTGTCCCCTGTTTCTGTAAGTACCACATCCCACCAAGAAGAAAAACATTCTTAGTCAATACAAGCTCTGCCATCTTCAGAAACATGACGGGGTGCTCTCAATGACTCATGTTGCGTTTATATAGAAAGAACTTTAAAGCCTTCAACCTACATTCTATTCGTATTCAGGTATATAGGCTTTCTACCTCCATTGTGATGAATAAAAGTTTGTCACTATCTCACTGGAAATCTTCCAGTTTGCAGAGCTGATCTTTGCTGTCTCTTATGTGTGATGGGAGGTTTTTGACATACGGTTGTAAGAACCCATCCATATACTCCGCTAATTGGTCTGTGGGGGACCCATTGTCTGAGATGATTGGCCTTACCAGTGGAAACGGTGTTGTTCTATGAATCTTAGGCAAGACAGGGATGTCTAGAGTGATGTAGTTGAAGATACCTGTAGTCCTGGTCCGTAATAAGACACGTTTTGTGCCAATCCTTCAAGACATTGAAAGATATATTAACGCTCAATTGTAGGATTGGCACGAAACATAGGAATGCCGGGCAGTGCCACAAGGAAGCTTACTATGCAGCCCAACATTAAAACAAAAGAACAGGAATGCATTGTATCTATGAGATACGGTGAATCACTGTCCTTTTCCCTTGCACCTTCACACACTGGGCTGCCGTGCACCAACACAGGTACCCTTGCACCAAGGTGCCAGGATGCCTGCATTGGCCCATGGCTGCTGTATGTGCACCTGTGCTGGGGAGAAGGACAGGAATGCACCGTATCTCCTAGATATGATGCATTCCTGTTCTTTTGTTTTGATGTAGGGCTGCACAGTAAGATTCCTTGTGGCTACCCGGCACCCAAATCACAAGCAATAGTCACAAAATACATGCCATTGAGTAGAAATATGGTGCTAGGTGTATGTCCTCTGTACATGATAATTTAAAATTGTTCAGTATTCGTTGAAAAAACATGATTGTGCAAACCATCACTCAAATAGTTTAAGTGTTAGCACATATATTGTACCATCTGCCATGTGTCATGTAATGCACTTGAGTGTACATAGATGAACTATGTGTACCAAACCATGTGTACATATCTGCATATCCTTACTTTGAGCCTCATATGCACATGGGTACATGGTTATTAGGCATGTACCTGGCTGACTGTGTACCCACACGGCCACATCTTTGGTGATTAACCATTGTAATCTCTGCTGAATACCTATTTTCATTATTTTTTATTAATGATTGTTAGATAGATGAAAGGGTATTTGGCATCCCATGCCTCTTATCCCAATATTATGCTATGATGCATGTGAATGTGGTCAAGTAATACAAATAAGCGTTGACTGATTTGTAATTCATTCCTCTATGACAGCCAACATAACCTCAGCAGAGGAACGACAGTGCAGGATCCGGCTGGAGAGATTCCACCACATTCGCCATGTGGCAATGGCATTTAGGAAAATGCACAAGCAGAATGAGAAAGCCAAAGCTACAGGGAGCTGGATGTCCCCACCTCGACCACAACCAACACAAAGAAGGGCAAGGAGAACACAGCCTTTGTCAGGTGGACCTGGAAATGTCCCTGGACCGGTTGCAGGAGCCTCCACATCCCCACAACCTGGACCCTCAACTTCAACTCTACCTGGATCCTCCTCAGCACCACCCTCTGGACCCTCCCCTGCTACTTTCAAGACTTTCTGTATTTACTTAAGGACAGTCATATGTTCAAAGTTGAGGTAAGTGTGAACTTTAAATGTGAATGGACACACAACCTACGGCAGGTATTATGGTGAAGTTGCAGTGTCTGTTTTGACAGCACATTCCACATCTGTGAAGTTGCCAATACATTGTGACAAATCTAGGATGTGCTGTAGCACACTGATGGTATTCACTTACACACTATCCCAAGCACCAAGTTGCTGTACCATCACATAGGTTTCCAGTCTAATGTGTATTTTTATCAGCCACCTGGGCAACAGCTACATTTGTACGTACCATTGGTAGTTCAACTTTTGTTGTATAGCATACACTTGAGTTTTGATTCCAACCTGAAATTTTTGCTGGCATTCGGGATAGCTTGTACGATTTAGCATGTATTTTTCATAATTGCCACTGGTTTTCATACAAACATCATACATTAGGTGTCAGGTTGTGCCTTGAGAATCAGCACATCCACCATGTACTACTTACTCCACTCATGGCCATAGGTACAACATGCATGCTGGACATTGAAGGTAAATTTCTTTACAAAAAAAGGAGCAAGGGACAACTTGCATGCCATAAACAAACAACCTCTAACATAGAGGCTGAGCCAGTGGATGTCCAGACACAGTCCATCGTGAATACATGTCATGGGGCATGTAGAGGAGAGGAATGTTCCAGTGAGCAGGAATGTCCAATTGCCATTATCAAACAAAGAGTACATAGACAGACACAGAGGGATGAGAGATCAACCAGTGGTCAAGTAAATGGAGGACAGTTCCAGTTGATAGGTACACTGGCATGACCATTAGCACAGGGCAATAGAGAAATTGACCATGTGGCAAAGAGATATACTACCGGGCAGTTTTTCCTTTGTAAAGAAGTGAATTCCACATCTTCATCCTCTGATGTATGTGGTGGCTCGTGTAAGGGTGTTGTAGAAGGTCCCGGAGCAAAGGAGGCACACACACGTCGGGCCTGAAGATGTGGAGCCAAGGTTGCCAGCAGCATTTCTCTGTGCCAACAGGTAAGGCAGCAAAGCACTGAGGAGGACTTGCTGGTTTGCCAGCACAGCAGCTACATCATGGTGGTAGGTAGTTATTGTGGCAATGTAGGAGTCTTGCTTCTGCTCAATGGACTCCAGAATGTTCTGGAGGGCCCCAAGCCTGTTGGAAACCACACTTGTGCCACTTTGGTAGGGCATTTGCTTGTGATGTGTCAGACTGCTACATTCCCACCATCACAGCTTGTTGTTAATCTGGAAATTGGTGAAATGCCAAAACTGTTACCTGTGAGAACACACATTGAGGCCCATGGCACACCTCCATATCATAGTGCCAGGGAAACAACAAGTTAAACAGTGTTGCATCAATCCATGTGTACAAGAGCATGAGGATCCACACATGGTGTATTTAATGTGGGTTTGTAGCTATGTATAATACCATTGCTCATATGGTGAATCTTCATGTGTGAAGTTCCAGTGGTGCCTTGGCATGTTTTTAGTGCAACAATCAATTTTGAGGTATTTTAAGCACACCTGCGCACATTGGGCCATTATCCACAGGGAGGCAGCTATCCCAGTTACCAGTATTCATCCCTTTGCACCTGTGAAAGTGATGTGGCTTGTTCTTAGCTTTTGTTTCGTACCTGCAGTCTGCCTTTGTCACAGTAAACAAGAGCACTCTGGAGTGTTCTGGTGTCTTGCATGCAAATTGAGCTATCATGTAGCCAGGGGGTCTGTAGTCCTCACATGTCATTTACTGTGCTTCACGCATTGATATACTGCAGAAATGTTTGAGAGCATGTCTTTAAGGTGGTGTACGTAGCGGTGGATACTGATCTGATTTAAGTGCAAACAATTACCTCCATGTTAGTGGGCAAAGTTCATTGTGTAGAGACTCTGAAGGAATGTGCGAATTGAAGAAAGGATAATTGGTAGCACAAACAAACACCAGATTACAACATTTGAGGAGTAGTTTATCTTCATAGTCTCAGAAATAGGACTTTGCTCTCAATCCCATAGTGCTGCTCATACGTCACCTTTTTCCAGGTCAAAAGGGACATACCAGCAGTGCAAGGGGCTTGTGAATAAGCCCCATAGTTTGACTGTGGGTCCCTCAATTTAACATGTACCTGTCTATACTGCCATTTATCTATTATGACCATCTACAGTACTTATCTCCACATACTGATTTCAACCAGATCCTACATTGATTGACATGTGCCTAGAAATCCAAGCATATGCATGGACACAGCCAGACACTTACATGAGAGCCTGTATTAGTTGGCTGTGGGTTGAGTGGTACCCCAAATGGTATAGGGGTTGCTATTGTGACATTTACCTAGCCAGGTTTAGCACACAAAAGGGGACATTCAACTGAGGCTTCATGTGAGCCCTTCCTCAATGGCTTAGTGGTGGCACACTATTTCTTACTGTACCTTGCTTAACCCAGTTTCACGACTTTCAACTTTGACATATGTGCCATGGTGAAAATGTTCGCCTACAGACTCCCTCTTAACACATGCTCCATTTGCAAACTAACACACATCACATGTATGATGTGTTGGCCCAATGGGCTCTTATCTGTCATGGCTTACCATGTTCATCACAAGGCTGACACTGTCAGACACAACAGTAGATATGTTTGTGTGTGGCAACCTTGCTGCACATTTATGCCTTCTCACATCCTTCCTATGCAATGTCTCCACATATGCACACACTGGCAGTTGGATGTGCTCTGCCTGCACCTAAAGTATACAGCACTTAGTGGGAAGCCCTAGGGTCAGCAACATGGCCTCACATACATGGTTTTGACACTGGGCTGTTCCACTGGTGATCTAGCTATACTGCCCTGGGGTAAAAGGAGAGGTGATGATAATCTCTTATGCATATTAAGGATTATGTTGTAGTAATGTTCCCCTGCACTGGCGCACAATGGTATTCCTAGCACAAAAGCAGCCATTCTTGAACCATGGGGTAAGGGTGTCTGTGTTGTAGGGGGTATTGTTTTTGGATGCAGGGAGGACACCGTCTCACTCAACACAGATTCCCAAGAGGTCATTGTATATTTATATTTGTCTTGCAGAATGCAACACACATGTTACACAGAGAAAATCTGGAAATGTAGATATCTCTCTTTGTTACACATCCTTTACGCCTTACCTGGGTTAGTATAGGAATGGCACGCATTGCAAAGTTTTTGACACCTGGTAAAACTTGATTTGCATCCGAATCCATGGCTTTTGTTATGGAACACACCAAGTAACACACATAAAAAAACACCTTTCACACAGTCTAATGCTTGTATGGTGGGCCATTTATACAGAGCATGACAATCCACACAGGGTGGCTTTGCATTGCTTCACATATAATATTGAGAGGCATAGACCACCAAAGTGTGATGAAAAAGTTTCACACAGCACAGGTCTCTGGTGAGAGTAATAATGGGGCTCTCATTTACTGTATTGTGATGCACAGCAGCACAGCTAGCCTTCAAACTGCACTGCCTTGTGGTGATGAAAATGGACATGAATGTGCCATCAATGCAAGATATGGTACATTTGTGGCCATCACCCCTGCAGCAAGGAATAAACAGCAGCCGTACACGAGTGGAGGTAACCTTATGCAATGGTGCAAGGGTGTCTCAATTGCAGGGGTGATTATTGTTGGTCAAGGAGAGATACCTTCCTGCAAAATACAAAAGCAATGATGCCCTTTCCGTATTTTTATATGTTTTGCAGATTGATTAACACATTAAGGGTTGCGCCACAAAGAATCTTGCTGCGCTGCCCTGTGTCAGAACAAAAGGGCAAGATTACGCCTTATCTATGAGATACCGTGCATGCCTGTCCTTTTCCCCTGTGTCAGCAGATTGATTTTGTGCAGGAAAGGACACCTACCTGCACATAATCTTTCAATTCAGGCAATTTCCTCTTTCTGTGTGTGTTGCAGGATGCAGCATATATAGAAAAAGGAAAAACAAGGGGAAATGTAAACATTTCTCCTTGTTGCACCTCCCTAACACCACCTCTGGGGTGGCATGGGATTCTGACACATTCCCAGGTTTACAATGCCTCGTACATCTGAGAATGCTTCAGATTCCATGGGTGTTGCGTGGGAACACCCCCAGCAACAACCATGGATCTCCCCTTTCACGCAGTGTTCTGCGTAACAGGGGCACATATTTACTAGGCCATGAAAAGCCATGCAAAGTGGCTGTATGTGGCCTTGTGAATATGCCCCGGCACATTGTGCCAACCGGAACATCCAAAAAATGATGTTCCAGCTGGACAAAAGTGCTGCAAGGGGCCTCATATATGTGGCCCTGAAAGAGGAATATACATGGAGAGATCCGCCTTTTTAACCTCTTTTTGCCACTCCTAAGTCTCAAGAGGGGGGTTGTGGGAGTCAGACACATTTACAGGTTTACAAAGCATTGACATTGAAGGTATGTGTTGGAGACCATAGATGCTGTGTCGAAACACCCACAGCAACACCTATGGTACAACTCATTCACACAAACACTGCCTAGAAGGGAACCATGAGTACAAGGCCACAAAAATGCCACAGAAGGTGAATGTACATGGCTTTGTAAACGTTTGCTGGACCATTGTACCACCGGTAAATCTCATGAAGGGACACACCAGTGTTGATGTGGTATTGTTCATGAGACTCTATGGAGCTTATTGATAAGCCCCCAGCACCGCTGGTGTGTCACTTTTTACATGTGAAAAAAGTGAGGCACAGGTGGCGCAAGGGGCTTGTAAATGAACCTCCTTGCAGCACGTTTGCACCACCAGAATGTCACTTTTTTGACGTTCCGGCGGGGCAATGTGCCACGGCATATTTACAAGGCCACGTAAAGCCACTCTACGTGGCTTTTTATGGCCTTGTAAATATGTGCCCCTTTCACACAGAACACTGCGTTAAATGGGCGTTCTATGGGTGTTGCCTTGGGTGTTCCTAAACAACACCCATGGAATCTGAAGCATTCCCAGATTTACAAAAAATCGTAAACCTGGGAATGTTTGAGAATCAAATGACACCCCAGGGGTAGTGTTAGGGAGGCACAACGAGGAGAAATGTTTTCATTTGTCTTCGTTTTTTCTTTTTTCAATGTGTGCTGCATTCTTCAGCACACATAGAAAGAGGAAATCACTTGAATTGATTGGTTTTGTGCAGGAAGGTGTCCCTTCCTGCACAAAATAAATCCTCTCCGCAATGCAGGCCCCCTTGCACCATGGCGCAAGGGTGCCTGCTTTGGAGCATAGCAGCCCATTCTGCGCCAGCGCAGGCGAAAAGGACAGGAATGCACCATATTTCTTAGGTACAGCACATTCTTATCCTTTTGTTTTGACATAGGGCAGCGCATTAAGATTCCTTGCTGCGCTGCCCTACGCCAAAACCTCATAAATTAGGCCCTATGTTTTTTGCAGGGTGTTGTGGCATTTGTAGTTCTGCTGGGTTATGGTGTAGGTACAACTACATGTGGCAGTTTCCAGAGGTGGCAGTGGCCTTGTACTGCACTTCAAACATGTATGTGAGTTGGGCAACATCTGACTGTCCAGTGTACGTGACATTTATGTGATACTTAACTGTAATTGAGACACATACCTGCCCTTTGCCCTGCACATGGCGCTACAGAGGACTGGTACGTAGCTAAATGCACTGCACAACATGAGCTTGTTACCCTTGGCAGTTCCTCATGCTCAGCACTGTACTGTCCTGGAAGTCCTGCCACCAACTCCTCTGGATGACAGCTCCCACCTGCTCCTCCAGGGCATCCAGCTCATCCTGTTGTGATGGGCTCCCTCCTCCGGTCTGCATTGCTGCCTTCAGGTTTTTGGCCATTTTCTCTTTTGTCTTGCACTTAATATCATGCCAGCGTTTCTTCAAATTTGGCGCTGTCCTCTTTGCTTGAGCAACACAGTTGAACTTTGCCAGTATGGACTGCCAAATGGCATCTTTGTTTGATAATGGCAACTAAGAGGTGACAAACAGCTGGTGTTGGTGGTCTGTCACTTCATTAATTAGGATCTCATTCTCCTCCGCACTGAAGTTTAATTTCCTCTTTCCCTGGGTTTCGGCCTGGACATCCTGGCTGATGTGTGGGTTGTTCTTTTGACTGCTGGTGTCTCCTCCCTGCTCCATGGATGTCTTCTATGCCTTAAAAATGATTTTTAATTGATTTGCATCTATATTATAGCTATTTTTCTATCTTGACGCAACAAAAAATGGTGCAATGATAGTTTGGCTTGCGTCCGAATGCGTGATTGTGACTTATGACACTTTTACGGCACTTGCGTCACTTCTTTGTGCATCACGACAGCGGCGTCAACATCTTTTAAAAAAAACTTTACTCATCACTTACAACATGGTGCACCAAACCATGAATTTGGTGCAACCATGTCACATAAAAAGTAACGCAGCGTTTCGTAACGAATTTTGACACATCTCTGCGGCAGCGCAGAGATGCACCACTTTTCATAAATGAGGCCCTTAATTCTTACAGTAGTGGAACAGTTGTCCAGATATTTTGTAGTAAAGACCATGATGTTAGAGTGATTATCTACATTAGCTCTGGTACTATCACCCCAACATTGCAACACAATGTCCCATTTTTACCTACAAACATAGGTCTTGTACCTGTTTGCCACCCCTTTTATAAAAGACTCTTTTTTTGAGGAAAACTGCTAACTAGGGGAAACTTGAGATATCTAACTATGTGAAGTATAAACAATGATAGCAGAGTGATATACTACATTACCTCTCTTTGTATCACCCCCAACATTGCAAAATAATGTTCCATTTTTACCATCAAACATTGGTGTTTCAAGGGACTCTTTTTGAGGAAAATCTCTGTGCGCCCACAGTGGATGCACCCTTTGACACAATGGGCATATATAGGTAATGCCAGGATATTTTCCCCATATTAAAGGATCCTGGGTAGAATGGGTGTATTGCACCTTTCAAGAGTGTTCCAAAGACTCTGGGACTTCATTTCCCAGAGTCTTGTAGTAGAAAATAGTCACATCACGGGAGGGTGCACCACGTCCATTGTGGACGTGCCCTGCCGAGAAACTCTCTCCCAGCGATGTCATACAGCCAGTTTCCGACACTGCTGGAAGCGACTTAGACAGTCAGAGTGCCTCATTCTGGCTGATCCCCCAAGTGGGGACGGATTAGATGCAGTTGATACTACCAGCGATCCAAGCCCGCACTCAGGTGCACGGATGATTTGAACTATCACACTAGCCTCCACATTAGCAACATGTACTGCGCATGACCTGATTTAGAATCAGCTGATACTCCCAGTGCTCCAAGTCCGTACTCAATCAATCAATCAATCACGCGTTTGTTAAGCGCGACTACTCACCCGTAAGGGTCTCAAGGCGCTGGGGGTCGGGGGTGCAGGTTCCAGTCCTTCAGGAAGGGTGTCCGTCGAAGAGCCAGGTCTTGAGGCCTCTTACGAAGATGGGAAGCAATGTTGTCTGTCTGAGGTGGAGCGGAAGGGCGTTCCAGGCCTTGGCCGTGAGGAGGGAGAAGGAGCGGCCTCCTGATCTGGTTTTTCTGGTGCATGGGACTACGGCGTAGGAGAGCTGGGCTGATCATAGGGTCCTTTGGGGTGCGTGGAATTTGAGTCGGCTGTTCAGATATGCTGGTCCGGTGTCGTGGAGGGCCTTGTGTGCGTGGGTGAGCATCTTGAAGGTGACTCTTGCCTCGATGGGGAGCCAGTGGAGTGTGCGCAGGTGCTGGGAGATGTGGCAGTGTTTTGGCAGGCTGAGGACCAGTCTTGCAGTGGCATTCTGGATGTTCTGTAGCTTGCGGGTGAGGTTTTTGTTTATTCCGGCGTAGAGTGCGTTGCCGTAGTCGAGTCTGCTGGTGACCAGGGCATGAGTGACTGTCTTTCTGTGTTCAAGGGGGATCCATTTGAAGGTCTTACGTAGGAGGCGGAGGGTGTGGAAGCAGGAGGACGAGACTGAGTTGATCTGGCGGTCCATTTTGAGTTTGGAGTCCAGGATGATTCCCAGGTTGGTGCGTGGTCCGTGGGGGTGGGCTGGTTTCTGAGGGCGGGGGCCACCAGGTGTCGTTCCAGGTGTCGGGGTTTGGGCCCGTGATGAGTACTTCCATCTGGTTGGTGTTTAGTTGCAGGCAGCTGTTTTTCATCCATTTGGCGACGGCTTGTATGCCTTCTCGAAAGTTGTGTCTGGCGGTGTTGGGTTCGTTGGATAGGGAGAGGATGAGTTGGGTGTCGTCTGCGTATGACACAATGTTGAGTCCGTAGGTTTTGACTATGGGGGCGAGCGGAGCCATGTAGACATTGAAGAGCGTCGGGCTGAGGGAGGACCCCTGAGGGACTCCGCAGGTGGTTGGTGTGGGGTCCGAGAGGAAAGGGGGGAGTCTGACTCGCTGCGTTCTGCCGGAGAGGAAGGAGCTGATCCAGTTGAGGGCCTTGTCCTGGATCCCTGCGTCGTGAAGTCTGCATATTAGGGTGTGGTGGGAGACTGTGTCGAACGCCGCCGAGAGGTCGAGGAGGATGAGGGCTACTGTTTCTCCTTTGTCCAGTAGGGTGCGGATGTCGTCTGTTGCTGCGAGGAGGGCGGTTTCCGTACTGTGGTTTTTCCTGAAGCCGGATTGGGAGGAGTCGAGGATGTTGTGCTCTTCGATGAATGTGGCGAGTTGGCTGTTGATAGCTTTCTCGATAACTTTCGCAGGGAACGGGAGCAGGGAGATGGGTCTGTAGTTTTTGAGGTAGGTGGAGTCAGCCGAGGGTTTCTTCAGGAGGGGGTTTACCTCAGCGTGTTTCCAGTCGTCGGGGAACGAGGCGGTCACCAGGGAGCGGTTGATGGTGTGGCGGAGCATTGGTGTGATGGTGTTGGCGGCTCTGTTGAAGATGTGGTGGGGGCAGGGGTCCGTTGGGGCCCCGGAGTGGATTGACTTCATCGTATTCAGTGTGTCTTCGGTGGTGAGGGCTGTCCAGCTGTCAATCATTGGCGTCAGGGTGTCGGAGGTGGTTGGTGGGGGTTCCGTGTGTTGGTTGTCTTCGTCGAAGTTGTCGTAGATGCTCTTGATTTTGTGGTGAAAGAAGGTGCTGAGTTTGTCGCAGAGGTCTTGTGAGGGTGGGATGCCAGTCGACTCGCTGGTGGGTTGGGCGAACTCCTTGATGATGTTGAAGAGTTCTTTGCTGTTGTGTGCGTGTGTGAAGATTCTGTCTTCAATCGCTTTTTTCCTAGTTTTTCTGATGAGTTGGTGGTGGGCGTTGGTAGCGGCTCTGAAGTTGTTGTGAGTTTCTGTGGATTTGGTGTTCCTCCAGGCCTTTTCAAGGCGGCTGCAGGTGCGTCTGGACTCTCGAAGTTCGGTGGTGAACCATCTGGCTTTCTTGGCGTCGGTGTTGCTGTTTTTCTTGAGGGGGGCTATGGTGTTGGCGCTGCCGGAGATCCATCTGTGCAGAGTTTGGGCTGCTGTGTTGGGGTCGTCGTTTTCCGCGATGGTTGGGGTGGAGTTGCTGAGTGAGGAGGTAAGCTGGTCGTCGGTGAGTCTGGTCCAGTTTCTTCGTGGGAGCAGGTGCTGGTGTCTGTGGATGATGGGTGTTCTGAAGGTGAAGTGGACGCATCTGTGGTCAGTCCATGGGAGTTCGGTGGTGTGGCTGAAGGTGATGGAGTTTCCTGTTGTGAAGAGGGGGTCGAGGGTGTGTCCTGCTGAGTGTGTGGGATCGGTCACGATTTGGCGGAGTCCAATGTTGTGGAGGTTGTCTAGGAGGGGTGTGGTGTTGGGGTCCAGTTGGTTGTCGATGTGGAAGTTGAGGTCTCCCAGCAGGGTGTAGTTGGTGGATGCGATGGCATGCGGGAGATGATGTCCGTGATGGAGTTGGTGAATGGTCCGCGGGGTCCAGGGGGTCGGTAGATGAGGGTTCCTTGGAGGGTGGTGGTGGGGTTGGTCTGTATCTTGAAGTGTAGATGTTCCATCATTTCTGTGGGCTCGACGGGGAGTGTGCTCAGGCGGAGGGTGGATTTGTGGACGATGACGATTCCTCCTCCCCGGCGGGTGTGGCGGTCCTTTCTGAAGATCTTGTACCCTTGGGGAATGGCGATGGCGATGTCCGGTCCTGAGGTGGTGTTGGTCCAGGTTTCGGTAAAGAATGCTACGTCCGGGGTGGTGCTGTCGATGAGGTCCCAGATTTCGGTGGCGTGTTTGTGGAGGGAACGGACGTTGAGGAGGATGCATTGCAGGGTCTTCGTTTTGGTTGTGTTCTTGCGGTCGGGTTGTGCTGGGTCCGTGTTCCTGGCGGTGCTGTAGGTTTGACGGCAGCGGTGGCAGCTGAAGGGTCCATGGGTGTCGGCCGGCAAAGCTAGCTTGCAGTTGTTGTTGCAGCCTGGGTTGAGTGCGTGGAGTGCTGTTGGGTCATAGTGTTGGTGGTGCGGAGGTCCAGGGTTCCTGGCGCTGGTCGCGGTCGGGTCGCAGACAGGAGCAGACGGGCTTGCCTTTGGCTCGGGCTCATGGCTGATTTGAATAATTAGCGATCTTGAAAGGTACAGTTGACAAAGCTGAAATCAATCAGGAAGCAGAGGAGTACATAATTCCAGAGTCATTAGCACCATACATTCAACCTCTGACAGGCAAGTTGATGGGTGTATTTAAGGCAGCGTCTCATTGACTCCCATGATCATCGGGTGGAATGAGCCATTACCATTAGGAGGCCGATGAGTAAAGCACCTTGGTGTAGTAAGTGGTTAGCCGTGGGAAGTAATACTTTCTACATTTTTAGTTTTAACCTTGTCCTAGCAGGGTTCACAATCCCTTATTCTCCCGCACAGTGTGTAACTATAGGGGTTCCTGAGCACTCTATCCATGGGGCTCAGATGACCCTGATTTAAGGTAATAACTTCTGATCGGGTCTCACATCATGACACTTTTTGAGACGCATGTGGCACAGTGCAGTATCACATCTACACCACATGCATTTGATGTCCACAAAGAGGTGTAGGACGCTTGTCCATGAATTATCAGCCTATCTATACCATTCTGAAATGTTTGTTTATGTTTAATGTCTTACAGGTACCTAGGAACATAGGGTGGTGACAAAAGTTAGACCACCTACATAGTGGCATGTGTAAAGTATATATGCCACCAGATGTTCCGGACTCTGTTGAGCCACTAAGCAGAAACATGTTCATAGTTTAGTGGGGATGGGGTGCTTGCTCTCCTATTCCCAGTGTGTGGTTTTTAATACCAAGTGGCACTCCACAGAGTATAAACGTTCGACAGGATTGGTTTTTACATTTTCATATTTTTCACAGAACCGTATTTAGTAACAAGTGCCTCCCTGATTCAGTGCCTAGGCCCGCACCTCATCAAACCAAGTTTTTAAGGACTGTGAGGAGTCCTATGATGAAGCATGACACCTAGGAGCAGGCTGGTATTACATGAATACATTGCATAATGTGACAGATTAGATTAATTTAAAAATAATCACTCTATGGCTTTGTTGTGTATTACAAGTTTGGCCTGGAGGACAGCACACCCATGAGCCCCCCTAGCCTCTGGTCCCTACTGTGGATAACTTCCATGGTTATTGTGATTTGGTGTGTTTGATGCACCCCTTGGACAGTGGCTGGCAGTCCCCAATCCCAACTTTACTATCTAGTGGCGCATAATCACCACACACAACATTGATATCAAGACACCTCAAGACTTACCCATGTTAAAGTTGAAAGAACCCTGGTTAGGCCAGACTCATTAACTATGGTAATGGCCCGAAAACCCCAGAGGAGAAGGGATGAAGTTAACATTATTGCTGTCAAGGTCCATATGTTGTGGCCATCATGGACCTTCTGGGCATAGAAATTGTATACTCCCCACTCATGACAGTAGACAACAAGTCCCTTCTGTCGCCACTAGTTGAGCAATCTTCAGTAACTCCCATACAAAAATTGCGATTGGGAGTACTCGGAGACCTGTTACCTTGTGTGGAGTTTTTAACAGTTCAATCATTCAAGGAGCAAAGGGAAATATTCCCCTGGCTGTGCTACTGTACCATGGACTGCGAAACGTGGCTAGAACGGCCATTTCCTCATTCCTAGAGGCCCCCACTGAGCTCACAGTGCTTACTGAATTGATTCAAAGGAACAACATAACGAAAACTATTTAATATTTACATCAAGAAGTGGCAGATTCCACTGCACCATTGACATATGTCGCTAAAAGAGATTTTACACATCAAAATACATTGCTTGATTTACACCTGGGGTGCGGTTTGCTGTAAAAAATGCAAAGCAATCAACGCTGCCTTTTTGCATATAGCCTGGGCCTGTCCTGCATTAGACCCATATTGGGGAAAGGTGTTTGCTACCTTGATAGACATGCTGGAGGTCCCTCTGAATCTCACATCTGAATCTGATAAAGATCTTCCCAAATCAATATGATGCTTTTCTTCGTTGGCCATGCTTCTGGCTAAGCGGCAAGTAGCAGTTCACTGGATGTCTCTTGTGGTTTCCACGGAGGCAGCATGGTTAAAGAACATGGCCTACAGCTATCTGGCCATAGAGGAGTTTAGCAATCTCATGCACCCCCAGGCGAGACCCAGGGACTTTTGGAAGTCCTATAGAACATACTTGAGGTCAGGGTACTCTATTACATGGTTAAACATGGTCCTGCACCTGAGGACAATGCCGGTTCAGAAACACCAAATCAAGAGTGGGTCATCTACCCACTGGTGACACTGCCGAATGAGTGAATATTGTATTTCTTGTAGATCCACTAAAGACTCCTATTGTAATTGAGAACTTGGCCTTATGTATGTACCATTTTTGATCGATCATCTACTTGATTGAAAACGATTTAAGCTGTGAGTGAGAGGATCTACTGTTGTATCTTCTTTTGGTTGTTTGAGGAAACTGATAAATGAAAAGAAAAACATGAATTACAAAAAGGTTGTGATTAAATGATCTTTTTTGATGATTCTGAGATAAAAATAATGTAACCCAATTTGATGGTTTATTTTTAGGAAATAATTTCCTATTGAATTTTTCAAAACATAAATAAACGGTTTTGTAATACTCCAACAATTCATCATTAGAACAATATAAATTTAAAGTGTAAAAAAATGATATACTAATTATATTGATAGACAATGATAATTATGGGTTGCCAAAGGGGGTTCACAAAATATATCTTTTCCATGTTTATTCCCATAAGAAATTTTGGAAAGCGATTCACAAAAAAATGGCTGAATGGAATTACACAAATTTGGCAAACCGTTGGAATTTTACTCAGAAACAGCGCTTTTTAGTGATTTGTGTAAATCCATTCAGTCATTTTCAAGAAATTTGCATTTAAAAAGGTGCTTGTGCTGGGCTTGAAGGGGTTGAAAAGTTAGGTGCATCTGGATGTTTGTTCCTGCTGGAGTCTCACAGTACTAAACTTAATAAAATATGGCCACCTGATTGTCCAAGGAACCTTTACTCCTATTCCACTTTTTGGTTCAGCAGGACGGGTCTCCCAATACTACGCAATCTAATTGGCCAACCACAGCTTTGAAGATGTTGCAGCGGCCACTACAGGACTCAGGGGCTTGGTACCCATCTACTAAACATTTTTTTTAAAAATAGTGTAATAGGCAGGGTAGGGATACCTTGACACCCAGGCACTTGGGAATAGGACTCAGAGAGACCACATCAGGGCCCAAAAGTAAAAATTAAATCTGGCCACAAGCACTGCAGTAGTCCTGCGGGACCCAGCATGGCACTCCTGTGAGGTATTGCGGTATTTCTGCGGGAGTCCCCTCACAAACATTCAACCCATGCTATGGCTTGAGTGTGCCAGTTTCTCCCTAGGAACATTACACAGTAATGGGGTAACATGGAGATGAATCTTGAATGTCTGTACCATGAGAGTACTGCAGTACCCACAAAAAAATAACAAAAGCAGAATATTGGTTGGGTGTATGCAGCGGATCTGTTTCAACTGGGGTTTGGACTAGGTCTTTCAGCCAAATCCCCATTGTGTATGGAATCCATCAAAGGGTTAGGCGTAAGGTCTAGCTGGAGTCTAGTCCCTGCAGCCAACCCCCCCGGTATATACAAGCATAGCAAAGGTTGGTCACCATGGGAGGATGGGAGCCGGGCCCTGCAGCCAACCACCAATGCCCATGGCTGAAGGCTGTATGGAGTGTGTTGTCTGCCATGGGGGGGATTTGCGCTGGGCCTAGCAGGAGGTCATTTCTTGTGGTCAACCCCTGGTATGCATGGTTGAAGTCTATGTGCAGTGGGTAGTTAGCTGTCTTTGGGGGGTTGAGTGCTGGGTCACCAACCCCTTGCGGTGCACAGCTGATAACCATGTGCAGTGGGTGTTGGCTGCCCTTGGCTAATTGGGTCTGTCCAGGCCCTATGGCGAACCCCTGCTGACTATGTAGGAGGGCATTTAAGATGTGATCAGTGATGTGATCAATGATGTCATTTAATATGTTATGAGTGATGTAATATGTGAGGTCATAGCAGTGCATTTCGGAGCACAAGTTTAGTTAGCTAAGAAAATTATAACTGGTGAATTAACTGTCACACCCACACCTTTACTTTTTTGTTGGGGCCACAGACGGAGCCCTAGGTCCCCCACAGCCCCACCAGCTCCCTGCAAGCAGTCCTATTTCAGGAACCAGCAACACATTTTTCCTTTTTTTTTTTAAAACCAAAAAACCACTGGGCTGCCCCTCTGCCCACCTGAGTCACCCCACAAACATGTATACATTTGGCTTTGCGGGGGAGCCCACGAGGTGGGAGCAGCATTTCTTTCTCCTCCTGCCAGATAGGAACAATTCAATGATTCCTTGCCCGCAAGAGCGTGGGCAAGGTGAAACATTTGTGCCCCCACCCTGTGGGAGCAGCTTTCTACTCCTGCAGGGTGGTAGCACCGAAGACTTCCCACCAGAACTCTTGCAGGCAGGGAAAAGACAGAGTGTCAGTGATGGAGTCCCTGGGCCATAGTGTGGCTCTGGAAGGGGGTGCACACGCCTCCTACCCATTACATTTGAAATAGATTGGGGTCCACAGGGTTCCAGGGGCCTGAATAAGGCTCAGGGCAGAGTCATGCATACCTCTCCCCAATTAAGTTTATCGGCCCTGGGGAATGGGGTCCTCTGGGCCTAAAGGAGTCTCATGGATGTGGGTGACATGCCTCCTTCCTCAATTAGGTTTATTGGGGATGGTGTACGAGGAGGGAGGCCACATACCCCCTCCCTCAAGTTTAAAATAAGCCCTGGGGGGTGAGGTCCCTGGGGCCTCAAGATTGCTCTGGGAGGGGGCTGCATGCCCTGCTCCTCTACCAAATACATTTCTCCGCTCCCCTCGACCCTTGTCCGCCCTAGGTTTTTATTTTTAAAGCACAGGAGCCCATGCATTTTCATTTTTTTTACAGTGGATTTTCAGATCCTCAGCAAATATGCAAAGGAACCCTCCACCAGGCCTAGGTGGCCAGGGTATCCCTACCCTATCACCCGTATGGGTTTTACATCATATAATCATTGTGACAGTATTCCAGAGAGTTTTTAGACTTAAAGTAATTCAACACGCTACACCTGTGGATACATTTCTATTCACCTTAATGGGAATACCCTCTTAAAAACTTCATATGACCGGCAATTTTCAGTCAAGAGGTTGATAGAAATGAATTTGCCTTTTAAAAGAAACATTCCGTGAATCCCTTTGGACAACACTCTGTAGTGTTTTAAAATACACTACACACTTTGGCTTTAAACCACAGCCTACTTTCAAGCATGTCTCTGCAACCCAGAGCAGAGGGGACTGACCTTTAACTGTGGGTATTTTTTTTATCCCATTGGCCCGTTCAGTACTGTTAAAACAGTACTGTTCCCATGGTACAGATGCATCTAATTGGCTGAAACCCAAAGACAAATTCTGCAGCCACTATTATAGTCTCTGGAACTCAGTCCCCATGTCCTGAAGTTGTAACAAAAACAAATAAAGTGCAGGATAGGGACACCCTCATCCCCTGGCACTTGTGGAGGGACCCAGAGGGATTCCAATCCTGCCAAAATGTTTAAAAAATTTATTTTGGTGCCACGAGTACTGTGGTACTCCCGCAGGACCCAGCGTGGCTCTCCAGTGAGGTTCTGCAGTACTCCCATGGGAGCCTAACCCCCATGGTGCTGCAGTACGGTTCAGACTTCATTTGGGGAAGCTTTGGTGTGTAGACATTTTTTGTGCATTTATAAAACTGTTCATTATTAACAATGTGTACAGTATTGATTTACACATGCATTTACTAGTGTGCACTTATATGATGATATTGCCTTTGAAACGATTTTGGTGTGACCTGTTAAAGTGCCTTTTCTTGGCTTATGCTAAGTAGGCCACAGTTAGATCTCACTGCCACCTTGTTCAAAATGGATGCCTCACCCTGCACGTTCATTGTGGAAGAGGTGTGGCGCAGCGGCCAGGGCAACTAACTCAGGAACCCGGGGGCTCACGGTTCGATCCCTGGCGCCGGTGGCAGATCAGCCCAGTACCATGTGATTCTGGGCGATAGCTCGCTTATTCTTCCCGACGGCCCCCAGCGCCTTGACACCCTCGGGTAATTGTTTGCGCTTTACAAATACTGGACATTTACATTATTATATCTGCTGCACGTATTCATGAAAGTCATGTGTCTTTACTTCTGAATTACATTGTTTTTGAAGACGTGTCTCTAACATAGGCTTAGAAATGTTACAACCTTCAAGGTTTCTTTCCCCGCCTGCTGTATTACATTCATTCACAAATGTTTACTGTTGTTTTTGTAGCTAGTTTGCTCTGCCATCTCCCAATTGCATTAGCAGAAAGGGGCTGAATCAATATTCATGTAGTGGGTAGTGCTTATGTGGTAAGGCAGCATCACACTTATTTTCTGTGCTTTGATTTGCTGGAATTGTATTCTCAAATTTGGGGATGATCCAAGTGACTTTCTGATGCAACTAGGGATGCTGTCCGACTTTGCTGCTCATTGGGACTTGGAATATTCTTGAATTTGCCTAATATTTTTATTTCCGTATTACTAAGTGTCTTCATGGTAATGATTTTTTTTTCAATCTGCACTTTGCAATTTCTGTATTGTATTGTTTACTTTTTTTTATAAATCTTTTAGAATTTTTTATTCCGCCCTAGAACTCACTTATTGAGTCTCCCCTTCCTTAATTGACAGTATTTTTTAGGCTGTTTTGTTCTTTATCTTGGGACACATTGCCTCATAAAATTGAGGTTTACCACAATCCCTGATCCAACCACCTGTAGACGTGCTATTGAGATGACTTTTGTGGTGTAAGAAATTAGATGTTTCCCACACTCACAACATTTTGGTAGCAGAGGATGGCTTGAAATATGGGATGGTTAAAAGGTAAGGCACCTCTTATCTGCTTTTAGTAATTTCTTACCCTTTGTCTCCTGTCTACAGAGGAGTTTTGTTTGTGGGTTTATTCTGTGTATTATTTGCTGACTGGCGCTGCAGTAACTGTTCCGGAACAAAAATAAATATTAATAGGGAGCAGTGACTCTTTAGATTAAGAGTTTGGTACTAATGATGCATTCTGTGAGTTGCAGTGGAGGGTGCAGTCTGAGTTGAGAAATGGATTGCTATGCTGCATGTGAGGATTTTGATTATGCGATGTTGATTCTTGGTTCAATTGGTAGTTTAATTACTGTGATTTTGATGTATTAGTCATATTTGTGATTTGAGATGAAGAAGGTTTGGATTTTGTTATTGGTTGATTAGGTAATTGGATTCATTATTATTTAAGATCTTGAGTTATTGTTGTTAAACGTGTCTGCAAAGGTAGTATGTTTTGCTGGGCACCTCATTCACACAGCTAGGGATTTTTTAAATTAACAAGTTTCCTTTCCAGGTGTATGTGTCTAATTTAAGTTTTTTTTTTATGTGTTTATTTATTTTCATATACAGAACAAATCCGCATATCACATATAGTAACATTACTCTGGATCAGAGAAGGGAGTTCAGTTACAGTTTTCACAGTTCAATATAAGTGGTACAGCAAATAAAAGAAATCAACAAGCAAAGTCATGTATATGTGTGTGTCTAGCCCTACTCCTCCTCCTCGGCCCCCCATGCATCCCCCCGGTGCCCCCCTGGTGTTGAAATCCGGTATCAGTGTATTCTCTCACCCGCCATAGTAGGTGGTGTCCCTCTAGTTGCCTCTTAGTCCCTATGTCCACCAAGCCTCGCACCTCAGTAAATATCAAGTCGTCTGGCATGTTAAATGTTCCCCCTCTCCTGCTCAGTGTCTTGTACGGGATCTCAGTGCCTCCAATTTTTCCAGGTAGGTATTGCAGCAGTGCAGTGGATTTTCCCCTCGCCCCCTAGCGTGCAGCCTCCTATATACTGCAAATTCAGCCCCGGCCCACTTTCACATTTCAGCACGCCATCACTGTAGCGGGGGTGCTGTGGGTGATTTATATGCTATCGCTATCCAGCACTTTGCTAGTATCAATGCCAAATTCTGGAACCTCATCAGGCCCTACGTTGTTTTGTGAGGGTCCCTATATGAAGGCTGCACCATATTGGGTCCAGGGAAATCAGGCAACCTGTTATCTCCATCACCATCTGTGTGACTTGCTGCCAGAAAGTAATTATCACTGCACATACCACAGGCACAAAATCTGTCTCCTCTGCCCCACACCTAGGGCACTTACTAGCTACCCTTGGGTACATTTGCCCAATCCTCATCGTGGACAGGTATGCGTGGTGTAGGTCTTGAAACTAGATAAGTCGGAACCATGCACTTCGTGTCACCTGTTAACAGATTGCAGACAATGGGTCCATACCTTGTCCGTAATGTCGACAGTCAGTGCAGTCCTCCATCAGTCCTAAGTGTTTCAGTCTCCCTGGCGGAGTGTCACTGCAGTGCAGTATATAGGTAGGTAATGGCCTTGGAGAAAGTCTCCCCAATTCAGTACCGCATCCAGCAGGGTCCCCAGTGGTGGGAGTTCCCTATCAGAGCCCCATGCCTTCCACATCACACCTCTGAGGGCTGAGTAGAGCATGCACTCTTCCGGTCCCAACCCGTATTCTAGTGACAACTCCTCGAAAGCATGCAGACCCTCATCAGAATTCACATCTTCCCGTGTGTGAATCCCTGCCTCCTCACATTCCCTAGTCTTGTATGTCACCTGCAGCCCGCACATTCCGGTGCAAGCCCGCACATTCCGGTAGTGCCCTTAAGGGGAGACCTCGCGCCACCACAGGCATAACGCCTCCATATATGGCCACTCGCAGCTATATATTGTCCCGGGTCTGAGGGGTGTGGTATCCAGTAGTCTATGTATAAGAGGTCATACACCTGGTTTGTGTAGTACACTCGAGTATTCCAGCTGTGGAGCACAGGCCAGCCACCACATCCACCATTGCAGCTGGGCCGCTGCATAATACAGTTCATAATTCAGGGCGTCTAATCCACCCTCATCTAATAGTGCGAAAAGCTTGCTGAGAGCCACTATTCGTCTACCATCACCCCATATTAGTTGTGTTAATTGACCTTGTGGTTCCCTGAAGAAAGACTGGTGAATGGATGTCATTGCCTTACCTAGATTCCCTTTTAGCATAGCATCCTCCTCATGATACACTTGAACCCCCAAGTACTTGATAGAGTCATACCGCTGGATCAGCCCAGTGTCTGTTAAAGCCTCCCTCTCATCATCTGTCAGTGGTGTCAGCAGGAATAGGCAGGACTTATCCCAGTTAATATTGAGTCCTGATATACCTCCAAAGTCATCTAGCACTGTCATGTCTCCCGGTAGAGTAGCAGGGTCCCCCCGCAGGTACACAAGTGCATTGTCTGTGTAGAGGGAAATGATCTCAGGCATCCCAGCACTGTTAGGCCCCACTGTGGTGCTCGGTCCTGCAACAAACATGCCACTGGTTCCATTGCCAGAGCAAACAACAACTGGGACAAAGGACACCCCTGTCTCGTCCCCCTGGCTATGGAGAATGGATCAGATATCACTAACCAAGTGAGTACCCGGGCAACAGGACTAATGTATAATATCTCCAACCATTTGATAAAGAGTGGGCCCAATCACATGTGTCAGAAAACCACCATTAAGGGTAAGGCCACCCAAGGATGCCAAATGCCTTTTCTACATCTAGGGTTTCCACCCATCCTGAAGTCCCTGTGCATCTTGCCCTGTTAATGTTGTGTAATATATCTCAACAAATAAGGGAGAGAGAGGAGAGAACACAGAGGCTCGTTCGTCTCCTCTAACAATACGTCAACAAACAAAGAGAACGAGCTCAAAGCATAGCTTTTATTAACACAATAGTAAAGGTTATCAGAGAAAATCTTCCTTGCAGGGAACCCATTTGGTTTATAAAAGAACCCTCACCTACCAACCTAGTTGGTGGCATGCTTCATCATAGGGTTCCCACCCACTGGGGCAAATGCCCTCTGGGTGTGCTTCGACGCCTGATTACAGCGGAGCTGGTTTTTTGTTGTGTTTTTGAATGAGATGTGGAAACTGTGAGAGTGACACATTTTGAAACTACCTCCAGGGTACCAAATTCTTTAATATGATGTCCCTGGGGTAGGGTTAAAAATAAGTTGTTTGGACGTGAATGAGAGAGCATGGTCTCGCACTTCCCCAAAGGATTATGAAAATAATCCAAGTGATGTGGTCTACATGTTTCAGCCAATTTACTCCCAATTGATTGGCTTTCTTCGGGACCTGTAGCTCAGGGTTTTTTTGCCCTGAAAATGCGTGAACCATGCACACACACTAAGGTGCGCATAGGTGTGTCAAGTGCATAACTTACGGGTTTCACCGTCAGTTTAAATAATTCTTAGGGTACGAAAAATGTTCGTAACATAGAACCCGGTGGGAGGCGGTGTCTGCTGTCACACTTGCGTCAAGGTCAGCCACCTGCTGAGTTACCCACTCATTCATCTCTTCCGGGATCTCGGCGAAGAGACGAATGAGTAGGTAATTCAGTAGGCGGCTGACCTTGACGTGTAACATCATTAATATTATTATACCAAAATTCTCCCTGGTGCCAATAACATTATGTGCAGGTACCGATTAACAGCATATGCCTGTTCCACTGGGGGCGTTCGAATAACGGCCTCTCCAGGTAACCACTGTTCAGTGCTGTAGGCCCCAGCAGTTTTGCAGCCTAATTGTCAGATTATTGAGGGCATCACCTGGTTACCCCTCCCCCCAAGACAGAGGCTTAGCGCTATTTTTAGCACATTGTCCAGTGATCTCCCCGGAGCACACACGCTTGCTCTCAGATCTGAACTCATTTTCTCATACTGTGGAATGGAAAGATGGGAGCCCAGGCTGTTTTCATGGTGAGGAATTCTCCTGGCTCTGGTTTTGGAGTACAATGTAGGGTACTGGGAAAGAAAGGCTTTGCATGGACTGGTAAGGCAAGGTGGTGTAGGGTCTGCTGACCGAGGCCCAGTTCAATCCAAGGCCCAGCAAAGGACTGAGGAAGCGAGCATGAAGGGGGAAGAGAGAGACTGCCATGGCAGAGAGAGCAACAGTCAGAGACCGAGGAAGACTGGCTTTGAAGGAGTGGCTGCAGCTTGGAGGCCTGGGGTCAAGGAACAGTGTTTTTTCATAACAGTAAAGACAAGAGTAGGTAAACGATTCTTACCTACTGCACTATTGAAACATGTGCTCACAACTGGCATTGGAACCTTGTGACCATGCTTCAGCTGAGCCCTCCCACCCCGTCTCCTAAGACAATCGAGATGCTGCTCCCTTGTTTTTGATGTTAGGAAACAGCATGAGAGCAGCGTGAGGACAGGTTCGGTCAAGTGAAGTCAGAGCTCCTTGGGAAACTTGGAGGCTGTGCTATAATACCCCAGGCTCTGAACATTGTGCAGGTAGGAAAGGATTGAAGTGCGCATGTTGTGCTGGTCACAGCAAGACGTCCAATCCAACGCCCAGCTGAACTCAACCAGGCTGTGTCAAAGTCCCATCCCCTCCCACGTCTGCCCTCACTCTCTCAGAAACTGAAAGGCAAACTTGGCCCATGCTGGCAGTGCTAAGCTAGGAAAAAAAATAATTGATAAAAACATTTAATACTGGGCCTGGAGGCAACAAAACAAACAGACCCAATAAAGAAAGCACCCCTGAATCTGTTGTTATCTCCGCATTCTCCTTGCATAGTCCCTTATAGTAGTCCCCAAAGGCTGCATTGATCTCAGTTTGTGAGTTCTCTACTTGTCCTGATCAAAGGCAGAGAGCTGCGATGGGGCAGCTTAGGGATTCTGTTTGGAGAAGCTAAGCCAGGAGGCAACAGGCCTTATCCCCCTGTTCGTGATGCAGCTGGAGGTAGGTCTTATAGTAAAAATGTAATTGTCTGCTCAGTAGCACCCGATAGTCTTTTTACAATTCTCTCAACAGTTGGCGACTATTTTGGACAGCTGTTCCATCTTTCTGAAGTACTCTAATGCGGTCTTCCACATTGGGCACTTCTATTTTCAGGCCCTTTCGCACTCTGCATACTGTTTTTAAACACATCCCCCTCAGGACTAATTTAAATGCATCCCATTAGATTTGTGACCCTGAGGCAGTCCCTTCATTTTCCTGAAAGTAAAGCTGCATGCCTTCGTCTATTTGGGTGGTGAATCCTGCATCATCCAGTGCAGATGTAGGTAGGCGCCAAGTAGGGATCTTCTGTCTCGGTCTTCCCCACTTGAGTGATATCAGTATGGATGTTATGATCCGGTATGGTGCGCCCTAAGTATTCCACGTGTGTACACTGTGAGATCAGAGTGGGGTAGCCGAACATCATGTCTAGTCTGGAGTGCAGTGCATGCACTGATGAGTAATGTGAATACTCCATGTTCGCGTGAGTGTAGCAATCTCCAGATTTCTCCTCACTGCATGTTTTCTGCCCAGTTATGCAGCTGGTTTGAGACCATACCTGCCTGTGCCCTTGGTAGTGGGGGGTGGATCTATCTGTTGTTAGGTCCATGACCCCACTGAAGTCCTCGCACCAGATTGAGGGGTCTGCAGGGTGTGCCCATAGGGTGAATGTCAGGGTTGCGAAAAAGGCCCCCTGTCCTGCATTTGGGGCGTACACTGTTAGCAGTGTCAATGGCAGCCCATCTAATGTTCTCCCCAGAACCACAAAATGGCTCTCTGGGTTCACTGTGGTATGAGAGACTGTGAAGGGGTCCACATCAACACTCCCCTGGCATTAGCCTGAGAACGACGTGGCAAAAAGACTGCCACTCCAGCACCTACATAGTTTGATAAGTTCCGCCGTTGTGATGTGTGTCTCCTGAAGACATGCAAAATGTACCTGTCATCTCCGTAAGTAGGCATAGACCCTGCTTGACATATGGATCCATCTAAGTAGGCATAGACCCTGCTTGACATATGAACCCATGCCTCTCTCATTCCACATGAGCAGTCTGAAGTTCTGTGGGGCCATGTAGTGTCTATATATAAGCACTTCCATGTACTCTGGGGTATATGGAGGGTGAGCCGTCTCTCCCAACTTCACACACATGCAACAAAATATAACAGTTTCCTTCCCCTAAACTCCCCCAGGCCATCAGGTAACAGTGTTATGACAGGCCACAAACCTTGCAAAACATAGTGAACAAAAATAAAAGTCCTGTGGATGGTGCGGGGTAATGCATTGCAACAGTTGTGGACCTTAGAGTGGTCCGTGAGTTTTCCAGTGCCTCATCTTGTGTGGGTCCTCCCCACCCTCCTACCCTGCCAAAACAAACCACAATACTGTAGTACAAAGCAATGGAACCAACAGCTCTGCTTTTCCCAGAGATTTATCATAAAGGATACAACAAAGTGTGGATCTTCACAGGTCACACTGCTGGCATCAGGGTGACCTGGGCCCCACCAATAGGAACTCCAATATCTCGTCTGGGAGGGAGCCTCACAGCAAGGGCAAACCAGTGACCCATAGGCTGCCAGAACCAGGAGACCCAGCCCTTTTCAGTTCTGCCACCAAATGTGCATGTTTATGAGCAGCAGATCCTTGGTCCGGCAGGCCCTCAACCTGCGGGCTGAACTGTGTCTATTTATCGCTGATTTCATCCCCCTTAAGTCTTGGTATGATCTGTGGGTGGGTACTTTCCCCTGGATTCCAGCCACTTCCAGGCCTCCTGTGCTGACTGGAAGATAAACATCCTGTCGCCTTCTAGGACCTTGAGTTTAGCCAGGAATATTAAGCCATATTTAAGTCCTATTTGTCTGAGTTTTTGCTTTACTGAGTAGTATGAGGCTCTCTGTTTCTGCACATCCGCTGTGTAATCTAGGAAGATCGTGACTGCCTGGTTTTCCACCTGCCAGGGGCCTTTGGTGTGGACGATCTACAGGATGTAGTCCCTGTCATCATAATTAAAGATTCGCTCTACAACTGGATGCGGGGACGCCTTGGGTGGGGGGAGTTGGGCTGGGACTCGAAGAGCCCACTTCACAGAGAAAAAGGTGGAAGTTGTACCTCCTAGTACCACTTGTGCTAGCCATTGTTCCATGTATCTATCCATTCTTGGGCCCTCTACCTTCCTGGGTAATCCCACTACTCAGATGTTGTTGAGCGTGATCTACCCTTTGCATCATTGGCCCTTCTCAGCAGTAGTACCACCTCTTGTTGAAGCGCCATAATCTCTGTCTGTGTCATAGATACTGTGGGTTGCAGTTCCAATTTTGTTGCCTCCTGCGTGATCTCCTTCATCTTTAGTTTGTTGTGCTCATTCCGCATATGTCCCATGACAATGATCAGCGTGTCTAACTGCGGCTCCAGTGACGTCTCCAGATTTTGCACAGCGGTGAGAAGTTTTGTAATTTTTGCATTGGTGTCTTGCACCATATGCTCCACCTGAGAGGTGCCCCAGTCTGGGTCATGGTGCTCCAAGTAGTATCCAGGTGACTCTGCTGATGTGGCCTCAGTCAGTGCCTGTCGCACGTTGTCCAGTGTACCAGCACCACAAGTGTTCTAGCATGTGGTGGATGCACCCGGGGCAGTGTTCCTCCTTCGGGTGACACACTTGTGGTCTTTCAGGTGTATATCCCTCCCCTAAAGTGACCAATGGTGTCTCTGCTGTGTTTTTCAATTTAGGCGGTGACAGTGCCACCCTTGAGTGTAGCCATAATTACCAGACAGTCACTGCCAAGTGCTCGTGACTCCAGTACCACCCATTATCTGCAGCCGGGCCTCAAGGTCCTGCCACGGCTCACCCACCCCTGTGAGCCCATAGCCGAAAGAAGAATCTGTGGAGGCTGTAGTGCTCATTAGTTCTTCAGGCACTGATGAGTGGCAAGGGAGAGCCATTTTTGTTGCAGGCCTGTATTGGAGTCGGAATACTCTGCGTAGGCCCCTTGCCTCCTCCTACGCCTCAGCTCCTCTGCTGTGGCTAGACCTGATGGGCCTTGCATGGGTCCCTGTGCTCTTGTAGTGTGATGGGTGGGGGGAGCCCAGGTTGAGGGTATTCTCTCATATATTATGCTGCTCAGGTCTCACTGCCCAGCGGGATAGGTCCTCCACTGGCTGGTGTCCCAGTCTGAGCCCCCAGTGTCACAATTGAAGGCCTTTGGGGTCCAGCAGGCTATCAGTCCCCCCAGCCTGCTCTACCAGGCACTTACCAGACGAACAGGAAAGCAGTGCAATGGGATTAGTGGGCCTGCCCGTTTATAAAATGGGCTGAATGTTTGGAGGATGCTCCAGGCCCTTGTGTTCAATTACAGGAGATCCTCTGCTCATAGTGCGGGCTCAAGCATGAACTCCGCCATGGCCAGCAGAATTTCCTCATTGTGGGCATGTCTCGGCCAGCCTCTGTGATCGCGCTGGTCCACTGCATTGCCAGTGGGGGTGCTAACCTCTCTCTACCGGGACAGAGCTCCTCACCAGGCCGGGGCTACGGCATTCCTCACGGTGGAGCTGGTGTCACCTTACTGAGTCTCAGGATCGGATAAACCTCCTCTGAGTGCCCGATGGGATCTCTGTGCGCCCAAAGTGGCCGGGTGCCTTGTGAATGCGCCCTAGTCGTCCGCTGCTGTTATGGGTGGGGTAGTGTTGTCTCCCCCCAATTTCAACACAGTGAGGGGACAAGAGATGCAGTTGATTGAAGGTTCCGATGGTGCCAGGATGGAGCTCGCCTTTATGCGACCGCTCCTGATGCCGTCTTGGCCATGCCCCCTGTGTCTTATTTAAGTTACTGTTATTTGCTCCTCCATGTTTCAGAGTAAATACACTAATCAGAGGTGGATTGTCACTGGGAGAAGAGTCTACGTTAGTATGAATTGTGTTTGACAAGTGCCACGAAGGTAGCAGTCTTGTTTCTATTGTTGCAATACTTTTTGTTTAACCTGCTGGTTTTCTCCTGTTTAGGTTTAGAATACTAGATATATTTTGTTTATTTGTGTGTGTTCAGTGAGAAAAGTCAGTGCATTTTTTTCTCATTCACCGAAAAGTTGTGGTGTGATTGGTTAGTCAGCCGAGGAGTCACGCTAGGATTGGTGAGACATTAGCAACATTACCAGTGAGTCCAGTTATCATTGGTTGATTGCCGTCAAAGTCATGTCTGTGATTGTTTAACCTTTGAAAAAGCTGTGCTTGTATTGGTTGTTGTTTGTTTACTTTTTGGGGAGTGAAGATGTTAGGTGCTGTGTTGAAAAAGCCCAAAGTTCCAAGCATACCTTCAACGTATTGACAAAGATTCCTTCAGAGGGCTCACCTGCATACAAAATGTTGACAGATGATGGGCTCTATACAGTATCTGGTTTCGAGATTGGTATACATTTTCCATTGGTGACAAAGACTTGCATTTTCCTTTACAGGATACCTTTAATAATGGGAAGCTAGATTTCCTGAGGCAGACAATGAATGAGAAAAGGCAATACCTAGACCTACATAACTTAAGGCATTGAATAAATGGGATTGAATAGCTACAAAGAAAGAGAGAAAGAAAATGAAGAAACAGTGTACAAGTTAATTGAAGCAGTGGCTAGAAAACAAGAACAAGTACAAGTGCACAGGAATTTATGGCAAGTGCAATAACAAGTGAACGTGTAACATCGAGCGCAAGTGCTGCACCTGATAATACTGCTAGTGCTAGTATTTCTACTACTGTTCCTACTACTGTGTCTATTGCTGTTTTTGCCTCACCTAAATCTATTGTACTTCCTAAAGAGAGGGAGGTTAATATTGAACTCTTAACAACTGAATTTGGAGAAATGTTATAGGGAACAGTTGATTTAAATAGACTAATGTTATATAATGTAGGAGAAATTAGATATTTAGAAGCAGCAAGGTGATTGAATGAAGCATATAAACTTGAGGAATTAGCGGATCAATATGAGCTTGATATCATCACAAGGTAGAATTTATAGAGAATTTATAAAATAGATTTGATTGAAAAAGCTAAAAGAAATGTGCTTTGTGTCTTGCCAAGCGCACATTAAAGACTTATTTTAGAAAACTAAGGACTGGAGAGACTTAAAGTAATACAGAGAGAAAGTGAACAAAGTTACCACTAAAATAAAAGTGATAGATAGAAAAGAAAGCAAAGGTAGTCTTAAGTGATTCAGGACCAGAGACAGCACTACAATTTCCTTTAACAGAAGTGCATGGAGGGAATTTTGTGCACATGCTTTCTACTAATGGTGATCTATATGCCTTTCTGACAAATGTTCTGAAGTTGAGAAAGGAACCTGACAAATGGTACAAAGAGGTTCATTGATCGATGATAATTTCACGGATGCTTTTGATTGATTTGGATACGTTATTTGAGATTGTTATCCCTAGCAGTTTATGGACAGAGTGAAAGGCTGATGTTGCTTGGCCGACTGAGGAAGCAGCTAGAGTTCGAACTAACAATGCTCTAGCTCAGTTGGTTGCTGATAAATACAGAGTGGCAATAGATCATTTTAAAAGGAAAGGGCCAGAAGAGGAAATGAGCTGGACAAAAATCATGACAGCTACACAAGAGCCGAAAGAGTTACTGCATGCTTATTATGAAAGGTTATGCAGATTTATAGCAAGTCCAGTGGAGTTGAAGAGCCCGAGAAAGAAGGGGCTAAATGATTCATATCGTCTTTTGTTCTGAGTCTGCATACTGAGCTTCATTCCCATACTCAGCACAGTGTGATGTGCTGCCAGACCAAGAGTATCAACAAGATCTTGAAGTATGCTAAATATTTCAATGACTGTTTTTTGATCCAAAGTGGAACAAGATTAAAGAGAAGATGATTATTGCACAGATGAAGCAGATTCAGACAAGCAACATAAATCAGACAAGCTGTTCTGAATCAGATTTTGTACAATGTGAGAATTCTGGAATGAATGGAGTGCATTTTATTCAAGGTATCGAAATGAGGAATCAGACACAAGGTCAGGGAAGAGCAAATGTGAATAATTCTGGAGTGAATGTAAATATTATTTTGCTAAAGAAGAGCACTGCTTGTCATGTCTGTGTTAAAATTGGGCTGGAAACATGATTGTAGGCAGAATCCAGATGGAATCCAGAATGTTCCCCAGATGCATAATGCAAATCAGTTGCAAACACAGTTTGTTTCCCCAGCCCAACTGTGCAGAATATGCAAAATCAAGGGCAGTTCAATGTGAATATGCCTGTAGCTCCAGTGTTGCAGCAAAACATGAGACAAAAGATGCCATATAACCCTGAGTACCAACAGAATCCATTGATTCTGAGTAATGATTTTCCTCCATTTTCATCAGAGACAAATTTACAATGACGGCATCTAAGGGGGAATAGAGTTACATGCTTGGATCAGTCCTAGAGGTAGACCAGAGTGGCCCAAATGTAGATGGTGAGGTGAATGGCCAGCCACCCTGTATCATGTTTGAACGATACTGGGGCAATCCACTTTACAATTAATTCTGTGGAGGTCCCAATGATAATAAAAATGTCCATCCTAACAGTCTCTCCTCTTCTCTCTACTTTCAAATATGATAGCTCAGGGCGACAACTATACACAAAATCTCATATTGCAACACCCAGTGCAGTAATCAGCCAAGCACACTATACAATGTCAAATACCATTAAGGGATCTGCAGAGCTGTTCAAAGCTACCAGCATGATGAAAGCCATAAAACTGTTTGTCTGTCTCTTACACTTTATCATCCAACACACTGCTATGTTCTACGTTCCATAACACAATAACCACACCACAGTGGTCATCACGCATGCCCTGGAAACATTTCCCACATAGGTTCAAACAAATACACTGCCCTTCCAGCCATACACCCTACATGTTGTAGCATGCTTCTCATGCAGGTAAATGCTTCAGTGCCCTACTTAGGTGCAATAAGCGCTATATAACTACTGCAATGCAATACAATAAATGCCTACCCCTCAGGAAAAGAAGTCCAAGTTGTAGGCATTAGCAATAAACAGATTGTCAATCAGGTTACCGCAAATGTCCCAGTTAATATAGGGTTGCTGGAGAATAATGACCAGTTCGTATTGTGTGACTCAAGTCCTGTTAATTTGCTTGCCAGGAACCCAAGATAAGGATCCAGTTTTTAAAATAAAATCACAAGATTCGAGTTTTCAGCTGTCCCCAGTTCTCCCAAAATATGACCTGCCTTTGGATTTAAAACATACTTTCAAAGAAGTATCATGGGATTTCACAGGTAAAGAGAAAGGATTTATAAAAAGTGCAAAGCAAGTCAGAATTCAGGTCAAACCTAATGCTGTTTATCCTAGAATTAGGGAACATGAAGTTTCAAAAGAAGAAGGAATGAAGCCAGTCATAGAAAAAATGATAGAACCAGGTACTCTATGGAAGGAATTTGGTGGCCTTTGCAGCTCTCCAGCGATGGGCATTAAAAACCAAATGGTAAGTTAAAGATTATGCAGGATCTTCAGAAGATAAACCAGATAGTGATTCCATGTTGTGTGGCATTATCAAATCCTGCCATAATATTGTGTCAGTTTCATGTGGATGCAGAATGGTGTACAGTCATTGACTTATGCCAATTGTTTTACTCCATTCCACTGCATGAGGATAGTCAATATTCTTTTGTGTTCCAGTTCCAAATTAAAGTCCTCATTTGATTTTGAATTCCACAAGTGTATACTGAAAGTCCCTCAATTTTCAGTCAGATCCTAAAGAAATATTTGGAAAATTTGCAGTTACCTTGGAACTCAGTCTCTGTCCAACACATTCCTACTTGTGGCATCAAGGACAGAAGAAGACAGCAAACTAGATAACATTGCACTTTGGAATGATCTTGCTACAATGGCCTCACCTACAAAGATGCAATACTGTAAAGCTATTGGTGATTTATCTTGGTCAAGCTAGAACAAAGGAGGGGGCTGAGGTATTAAACCGGTCCATGCACAAGTTCCTTAAACAATATAGAACAAAAAGGTGTGCTGTTCCGAGAACAAAGGTGTGTCAAGAAAACCCCTGAAAGTGGATTCTCTCGCTAAGTGGAAAAGGGGTGTATACTTTCTCACTTTCCCAGCGCCTTGCGACCCTCACTGGTGAGTAGCGCACCGTAAACCCCCTAATTGATTGATTGATTGACTATTGTGTATATGTTGTGTTATTGAGTACTTACAGGTCACTCAAGGGAAGCATCCTTTATTGGATTCACAAGCCCTCACCCACTGAAGTGGCATGCTTCATCATCGGGCTGTGCTGCTCATTGGGTGGATGCTGTAATGCCCAGCGGGCCCCTACATGGAGGCTCTTTGCCGGAGTTCTTTTTATTACTCTGGTAGCAGAGTAATGTCCTTCACTAAACTGGAGCAAGGAATGAAGGAGTGGTAGATTGGAAATATGAGTGATTAAAATTGGCTGTGTGTTGAAAACAAGGGAAACCTTTAGTGGGAATTAAGAAGAACTCATGCCAAGAGTAAAAAAAAAGCATCAAATCCAAGGGGACACCAATGAATTCTGGATTTGTTTGGGAGGTCTACTTGTTTCTTCCCTCAAACTGCTCAGGAAGGAGTCAATGACAATTCAACAGGACCAGAAAATAGACCTAATCTGACCTAATCTACCTATTAAGTGGATGTCTATTGTATCCTAAATGTTGTAAAGATTGTCATATTAGACTTATACATCAAACGAGTCTCACAATGTGCAGCCTTATATTGTGACCTGTAACAGTAAAAACATAAAAACAAAATGATGACAGACATGAGAATATAGACACAATTGTTGTTTCACGTATGCAATATTAAGATTGCTGAGTTAGTGGATGCAACCTGTTTGTATCTGTGGTTGATCTGCCCATTGTTCTTGGGCATTTCTTTTGTCTTGGTCTGCCTCTTCGTCTGGCCCGGGGTCCTCTTAAGAAAGTTACTGGGCAGAAAAGGGATCTGAATCTGAGTTGGAAATGTCCCATCGGGGGCTGCCAAAATGGTGGCAGATAGTAATGGGTATTATTAGGTACCCTGGATATTGGCAATATTTCTAGGATATTCACCTTCACTCCTCCAGTCTTCTGAGCAGGATGTCCACATGTAATTGCTTGACTTCTACTTTGGTGCTGTCTTAGTAGTTTTAGTGGTTTGTTGTATTTGGAAGTCCCTGCTGGAATATGGGTAGACTTTCCATAGACTAAATTTCTTGATACCCTTTTGACGTTTCTGGATTTCTTGCTGGGTGAGATACTCTTCGTTTTCAATTGCCTCTTTGTTGATCTCTTCTAAGTTCTTCTTAAATGGAGTCATTTGGATGGTAGTATTCAGAGCATTTTCTGAAATCAATATTCTAGCTAGTAGGGAATCCAACAGTCTTTTTGCCGTGTTGATGAATCTAAAGTGCTTTGCCATGCTATTTTGGCCTAGTCTTTCTGGAAGTTGATGTCATCTAGAAAGACCCTTGGTTCATTGGTCACCCACAGGCCTACTGGGGCTGTATTGACACATACGTATTCTGCCATGATGGCCCAATGAAGGGCTGTCTTGACCTGGTTTTTGTTAAATATTTTAACTCATCCCAGTTGCACTGTGAGCTACTGGACAGAGTGCTGTTATTTTCCTCATTGCCGCGCACGACCAGCAAGGAGCACAGCCCAATGATGAATCATGCCACTTAGCATACACTCTTCCAGCAACACTTGTGTCATGATGATATTGTATTTGATAACTGCAAAGGTCTGGCGGATGTGATGAAATTTGTCGCCCACTGGGTGAGTTTGGCAACAGAACCAACAAAAGAAACTCAGGGGCTTATTTATGAGAGCCCTGAGTCACTTTTGCACCATTTAAAGTGGTACATGCGTGATGCAGGACTCTGAATCTGATTTATGAAGCCACACAAGCCACCCTCAATGGCTTTGTGTGGCCTCATAAATCTTGAGTAAGGCAACACAGCACAAATCATGGCATCACCTTACTCTTCTTCAGGGAGGCGTACTATGGGCGTTGAGGTGGGTTTTCCCATGCAACACTCATGGACAAAATCATGTAAACCTGGGGAAGTGCCAATTCCATATGCCTCCATAGGTAAGGCGTAATGAGGAGAAATATGTTTATTTCTCCTTGTATTTTCCTCTTTATATGTGTGCTGCATTCTTCAGCACACAAAGAAAGAGGAAAGAGCCTCATAGGATTATTTTTGTGCAAAAACAATCCTGCATGCAACAGATGCACCATGGTCCAATCATGACTATTTTGGTGGTAGGGTGCTGAAACGGCACCCAGGCAGGGAGAAAGGACAGGAATGCACTGTATTGCATAAATACAGTGCATTCCTGCCCTTTAACTTGGTGCAGGGCAGTGCAGAAAGATGACTTGCTGCTCTGCCCTACACCAAATTTCCAGAAATGAGGGACACAGTGCCATCCACTGCATCTTGGAGACTGGGTCCAAAAAGGCTGCCTTGAGGCCTTTTCAAAAGGATCATGTCATTTTCTGCTTGTGACTAACACTGATGTAAAGAGTACCAGAATCCCACAGTGGATCAACACGGCTGACATGAAACGAGTAAAGAAGGAGAATGAAGAAGTTTTGATAACAGCCACTGATTCACAGAGTCAAGCTCAAGTTTGCAGCATGGATCCAGAGGGGAAAGAAGTTGCAGAAGTGAATCCTGAAACTGGTAAAGTTGCTTGTGAAAGTCAAGGTGAAGGCACTGGTGAAGGTACCAGTGGCCAGCTTCAATTTGAGAATCAGAGTGAAGAACTGTAGCAAAGTCACTAACAAAAGCAATACATAGCCTCTGATCAAGTTCATGAAAAGCTGCAGCTACAAATTCCAGTTTCAAAAACCCCAGGGAAAGAAAGAAGTTCAGTGAGTTGAGTAGCTGATGCTGGTCAAAGCATGAGTCCGAATGTGAGTGAAGAAGACTCAGCAATAGTCACAAGTGAAGATAAAAGAGTACATGGAGGAGGCACTTATCTCCTAAGGCAGTGAATAGATTTTGCAAGGAAAGCAATTATGAGAATGAGAGATCAGAGTCAATCAGAGAAGAATAAGAAATAATTGAACTCGGTTCAGAGGACAGTGACAGAAAATTGACTGTCTCTAAAAGACTAACAAGAAATAGAATCCCAAACAGAAAGCATGCCTCACCTGATTGTGCGTATCTTGCATCTCTGTCTGAAGAAGAAGAAGGAAAGTCAGATGTGGAAGACTATAATTCAATAAGCTGTTGCTGATTCATCTTTGAAGAAGAAGAGCCACCATGAACTTTTGAAAATGCTGATAGTGGTGAAGTTTTCCAAATTAAGATTTTGAACTTTGCAAAGTATGCAGATTAATGAAAAGTGGTTGGTTTATGTTTATGAACTGAAACAACAAGGTGACAAAAAAGAGAACTTAGATGACTACCTTTTGGTTTTGATTATTGTTGTTGAAAAAGAGAAAGAAAGAAGACGAAAAGAAAGATTTATTATTGTTTTGAAAAAAAGTTCTTGAAGACTTATTTTCGAGCCCTGAATTATTTTAATTTTTGGTTTTGAACTCGATAGGAATGGCATACAGCATTACACACAAATTTACATGTGTACAGCTACATGGTGCTACTGCCTTTAAAATGATTTTGATGTTACCTGTTAATGTGCCTTTTCTTGGCTTATGCTAACTAGCCCTCAGTCAGGCCATGATGCCATCTTGTTCAAAATGGATGTCTCATCATGCACATTCACTGTTTATTATTTCTGCTGCACGTATTCATGCAAGTCATATTTATTTATTTTTGAATGATTTTATTCTTGAAGTAGTCTCTCTAACATGGGCATAGTAATGTTACAACCTTCAAGGTTTTTCCACCTGCTGCCTTACATTCATTTGCAATAGGTCACTGTCAATATTCATGTAGTGGGATATTGCTTAGGTGGTAAGGCCATATAACAATCCAATTTTCTGTGCTCTGATTAGCTGAAATTGCTCACAACATGATGAATCTATGGTTTGCCTTATGTCTTACAAGAAGATTTCTTTAAAAAAAAAAAAAATGTTGTACTGATCCTGATCACTTTCTGATGCTTCTATGATGCTGTCCAAATTCTTACTGACTTCACTGCTTATTGGGACTAAGAATATTCTTCATTTTGCGTATCATTCTGTATTGGCCTAATTCTAAGTGCCTTCGTGGCAATGATTTTATGCATCTGCACTTTACAATATCTGTATTTCACCTTTTGATTTTTTTGTAATGCATCTTTCTACATTTCTAATTCCATCCCAGAACTTGCATTTTGAATCTGTCATTCCTCAATTGACTATAGTTTTGGTATGCTAATTTGTACCTTATCTTGGGACACATTGCCTCATGATATTGTGGTTTAGCACTGTCCCTGATCCACCGACCAGTGGGTGTGATATTGAGATGTCTTTTGGGGTGTAAGAATTTAGGAGTTCCCCACACCCAAACATGCTACTGCAGTATCATGTGGTGAGGCTTGTGCAGTGGGTACTGCAAGAGTAACTCTGTACCCATGAAAAATTAAAAAACAATACCAAAATTCACAATGTGGTTTGGGTGTCCGTGAAAGGTTGACCCTCATCGGAGTTGGGTGAAAGACCTGGTCAGAGGCCAGGCACTGTGGCAAACCCTCCTCTGCATATGATCCTCAGCTCTGCACAGCAGGCAGTGACGTACCAGCCAGGGTTTGGGTGCACAGCCTGGCCAGAGTCCAGGCCCTGTGGCAACACATCTGCAGCACACACTCTTCAACTGAGCACAGCAGGCAATTGGCCACCTCAGTGCAGTTGGCCATTGGGGTTTGGGCACTGGGCCTGGCTGGAGTTCAGGCCTGGCCGCCAACCCACTGCCTGTCAATGGACTTCAGCTGTGCACAGCACACATTTGGCCAATGACTTTGCTGTGCAGCCAAACCCCCACTGTGCATGTCCATTGGCCAAGCACAGCAGAGTTAAGACACTTTTGGGGTGCTGGCAGCAGGTTCTGGCCTCTTGCCAGGCCCAGCAACCAACCTCCTGCTGCATACTGTCTTCACCCGTGTACAGCAAGCGGTCAACCAGGTTGGCTACAGGGCCTGGCCGCAGGCCAAGTCCTTTGGTCAGCCCCCCATTAGACAGGGGCTTTGGCTATTTTTAGAAACTGGGTCTCTAGTTGTCAGTGGTATGCACCCTGTCCAAGCAGGGACCACAATCTTAGGCAGGTTAAGTAAGATACACACTAAACATTAACCTGTGAGCACCCTCTGGTACCCTGGCACAGTGCAGTTAGGCTAAACTTAAGAGGCAATGTGTTGATTATTTGTGTAACACAACACACAGTAACACAATGAAAACACCACAAAAAGACTCCACACTAGGTTAGAAAAATAGACAATCATTTTATAAATATATCAAGACCAAAATGACAACAATCCAATAAGTAGAAGACGTGATATGAATTTTTATAGAACAAAATATTTATACCGCTTAGAAACAATAAGTGCCTATGGGGGTTATCTGGTCGCGTTCGACCGGGACAAAGTCAACAGTTCAGGCCAACTGTGATGAAGAGCAGGCTGGATGCAGGAGTCACGCAGGTCCGGTGAACAATGTGCCTTGATCCTGGTTGCAACAGTGAGGTGCAGGGTAGAGGCGAGCGATGCGTCGAAGTCGAGCCTGCAGGTGAGGTGATGCATTGATTTTTCTTACTCATTGGTGTCGATGCATTGGTTCTGAGGACAAAGCACCGACGACAAAATGCATTGGTTCCGAGTCCATTGAGGGGATGCCTTGATCTCTCCACACTGCTGTAACGGCAATGCTCAGTTCCGATGTGCCAGTTTCTGGAGGCGATGCACTGGTTCTGAGTGTGATGTGCTAATTCTGCTCCTGCCACAGGGTCAATGTGCCGGTTATGCTACATGCATACTGGAGATGCATCAATTTCTATGAGGCAAGTATCTGCATCCACTTCCAATGAATCAGCCACAATAGCAGGGGTAGAGACTTTGATATCCCTGAGTCTGAAGCAACATGAGGCAAGCAACAAGCCCTTGGAGATCACTCTGTGTTCAAGGCAGAGTCCACCTCTCTCTCAGCAGGGTCAGAGAGCAGCAAGCAGCAGGGCAACGCAGCAGAAAAGCAATACTTCCAGGAGAGCAGTCCAGCAGAGTGACAGTCCTTGCAGCAGCACAGCAGTCCTTCTGACAGAGGTGCTTTACAAGTCCAGAAGTGTCTGAATCGCTGTGGTCAGAGGCCCAGTCCTTATACCCAGTTGTGCCTTTGGTTTTGGGTAACTGCAAAGAAGGGTCTTTGAAGTGTATAGAAGTCCTTTCCTTCCAGTGCTGGCTCTAAACTATCTGTAGGGGGTAATTAGCTCTGTTTGAGGGGACAGGACAGCGTCTATTTTGCTGTAAGTGTCAGCTCCTCTCTCCCATCCTGCCCAGGATGAGCCATCAGGATTCATATGGGTACTCAGACACATTAACCCTCTCTTTATGTGTGGCTGTCTAGAGGAAATGCACAAATTCAAGCTGTCACCCACCCCAGATGTGTATTGGAGTCAGGCTTCAGGCACACAGAGTTGTAAGAGCGGAGAAATGTCAACTTTATAAAAGTGGCATTTCTAAAATAGTAATGTTGAATTCAACTTTATCAGTAAAGAGGATTTATCATTATCATTCTGAAGATATAAAATATGATATTGCTGCTCCTTTTCAATCAGGAATTACAGCTTACACGTGTAATAAGGAATTTATGTTTAAATTCATATTCAACCTGTTGTCGTATTGTTGTATTCCTCTTAGGGTGTCCATAAACGTGCTTTCCAGTATCATGTCCTTATATAGGCACAATTCGCCCTGCCCTTATATAGGCATAAAATCCCAGCCCTTATTTAGGCATTAAACCGTGCACTCCAAATACAGGCATGGTCTCTGACATCCGTCCACCCTAACGTCACAACGAGTTCATGAAGAACAGACCCTTAGGCTGCGGGAGTTTCCCTAGCCCAGGACAATTGATTTCTTCAAGGACTCATATATTATGCATGAACCATTATTCCTTAGGGGTTCATTCATGACGTCTTCCGCTGTCTGACTCACGTCAATACTAACATTCTTAGGTACTTCTCAGGTATAAATATACCTTCCCTAGCCCCTGTAAATCAGAGGATACCTCGACTTCAGAGGTGCCCGTTTCCCGGTCTGACGCACTGAGAAGACGCTGTCATCCCTGCACGCAGAGAGTCCAGCTTCCAGTGATCTGACTTCCCTTGCGGGGTCTTGGAGTTCGAGTCTGGCAAAGAGATTCCTACCTCTCTCATTCTTCAGGTATGGAGCTGACAAGAACCTAGAGGGACTCTTGGCATACTAGGCATACTAGGCTTAACATACTCTTAGTATACCATATTAAGGAATACTTCACCTACTTCATACCTCTCCCTACACCTAGGTTAGGTTAGGTACATTGGGGTAGAACTAGATTAGAAACGCATCGTATGAGTACTCGCATTTTTAGTCTGTGTTATTTATGTAAAGGCATATGTACTAAAAGATAATGCTATTGCAGTATTATTTATTTCTACTGCTCACACTGTACCTTATTTATCTCGCATACTGTCTTGTGATCGTAACAGCACATTTTACTTACACCAGAAACAAGACTGTTCAATAAATCTTTTATTGAAACGCCCGTCTGTTCTTTCTGTGTAACTTGGAGAAAACTAAGCATGCACGATTGAGCTGAGTGAAATAGTTATCTATTCTTTCCACGACTCTGGGACACGTTCTGAATCTAAAGGGAAACAAAGTGGTCATGTTTTGCGGCTGCCAGAAACTACTCCCTTCTTGTTATCCAAGGAGTTTCTAGTGGCCTCTGAGCTAGCTGGCACAAGTAATTAAGTTTAATATACTCGATAGGGACATACTGACCTTAGTGTGTGGCTCAATGGTTAGAGCGGCAGACCCTGATGCAGAGATCTGGCCCGGGACCAGGGTTCAATTCCCGCCTCAGCGGGTCTTGGGCTCAATTTCCTCGGACCTGATAATTCTCGCCTCGGTGCCTATTCTAATCATGGGTCCCACTCTGCAACTCTGGGCAATAGCTTGCTTAATCTCCACAACGGCCCCAACAGCGCTGGGATGCCTGGCTTCACCCTGGGGGTGCCCAGGAGTGGACATTTCACAGGGAAAAACCAGGAAGGGTTCCACAGCGGTATGCGTACAGCGCCTGGACACCCCTTTGGGGGTATGGGTGCGCTTTACAAGTACAAATTTCATTTCATTCATTCAGTCCTATGTCAAACCTATAGGATATATTATTCCAATGCGCAGAGCCTATTAGGGAAATAGGAGCTACACTACATGGCGCCCAACGGTTTGGTAAGGCGGTAATTCAACGTTAGATACTGAGTAACTCAGCTGTGCTTTTTCTCTCAGAGACCCCTACCCAAATACTCCAAAAGACGTCTGGAGTGGGCAGGGTTAAGTATCCACCAAGGCTACATAGGGAAGCACTCTATATATTAGCTGTTTGGTTTGCTCAACGTTGAAGGATACAGTGTTCCAAAATATTGTGCACCTTATCTTTGTTTCCTTGAAACTTGTTCTACATTTTTCAAACAACAAAATGCCTGGCTCCGACACTGAGACCGGAAACGGTGGAGCTGCGGCTGATCCAGCCCAAGCAGCAGCTTTTAACATTACAGGTTTAAATGAAACCGAGGAGGGTGTTATAGACATCCATCCAAACTTAAGAAGAGCCATCACTCTAAAACTCATAAAACATGGCCTACCACCAAGAGGAGGTAGAGCAGTTTTCGTGATAGAGGCACATGAATCCTTTCAGACAGAGGTATTCTATTCATGGGTAATATTTCCTGAATCCAATCCAGTAACACACGTGTTTCACTTCTACAAAGAAGATGATCCACCAGAGGAATACATTCCTTTCGAGGATATTGAAATTCCATTAACATACCAGGAGCATCAGCTCTGGTTTAAAGGCGCCCTAAAACATCACAAAAACGTTACCAGGCTCGGTCCACTAGGTAGACCAGGAGCAAATTGGCCGATTCTAGCCGGCTACACACCTCATCCTGACATTGAAGAGATGTCAGACGAGGAATTACTTACTCAACTCACAGAGTTAATAAAAATCTACAGACAATTGGTCCAATATGTCATGCGGACTTTTACAGTCCAGAAACCATTAACAATTCCAAATCCAACTCCCCAACAGGGGAATACACTAAAAATTACACCAAAGACTCTATACGCAGTCATGGGTAAAATGCCCACAAAACGTGAGCAAATTCCATTCTGGATAGCTCAAAAAATGACTCAAATCGAAGCAGTATTTCCAAATACTAGCCCGTATGAGAAACACAGAATACTGACAATCAGTTTACCAATGGGGATCACACCACAACTGGAAGACTGCACCACATGGGGCTCAGTCTTTGCTGCCATCTATACTAAAACACATGGCATTCCGTCAATTGCGGTAATACCTGATGTCCTGAAACAAATTCAAAATGAATACGGGGCAGAGCCTGCTCTAAATTTAGGTATGAAATTACTGAAAAATTTCGACCAGGTCTCAACAATAATATTATCTAATATTAAAGGGGAGGCAGCAGCAGTGGCGATCCGCCAAAAATTAAGGGAATTTGATGTTACAGAACATCAAACTGAGCTACCCAGGATAATTGAACAATCTTATGCAGAATTAGGCAGAGATAGTTTGGGTGGAAGACCAGTGAAGCCGAAGCTATCTGAAAGTCCTGAGAAGGACTCAATTAAACAAACTCCTACATCTTCTAAAAAGAAGTGGGAGACTAATAAACAAAATTCAAATGAGAAACGTTCTCAATCCCGAGGTAGGTCTCCTCAAAAGGAGCCCTCTGAAAGGAGGTATAACCTCAGGAATAGGGATAATTTGAGAAAGCCTGACAGGTATCAAGATACTGATACACGTTCCTCTCGTCCCTTTCAGATCTCATCACAGACTTCGGAAAGAAGAGGACGGACGGAACACAGAGAAGAACGCGTGAAATCGAAAGACGACAAACACGCTCCAAAAACTAAAGCAAAACCTCAATTCTCCAAAAAGAAAGTAGCAGGTCTAAAGATCAGACATGCCGAGAATACTGAGAACACAACTCAAGAACGGAGAATGGGCTCAGACAATGCTGGACAGTGCAGCAGAAGTTACAATAGCTCGCCAGAACCTGAAGGAACTTCTGGAGATAGTGGACTTGAATGAGTACATTAAAGTAGAGACTGTAGACACCAGGGTTAGTACTCCACAAAAGATATATGAAATAACTCTCCGGATGGAGGGAGACAAACCTAGACAGGTGAAAGCACTTTTTTGGGAAAGACTATCAAAGGGCTATGACATACTTCTAGCAGAAAAGGACTGGCCACCAAAATTTGTCAGGGAGTGCCCACATGGCGAGGACATTATTATGCCTGCCTTCTCCAACCATATTCCAATTCACCTAAGATATACATATGCCAGGAAATGGGCAGTGGCCCAGGCCCCAGCATTATATAAAAATCATGTAGGATGGGATGACTACTCACCTCACCATAAAATACATCTGAAACATGAACCAACTGCACAACGGCAGTACCCAATAAAGCAAGAAGCTAAAAAACAGGTCCGGGAGATCTTAGATCAACTTGAATATCAAGGGGTGATTGAAACGTGCACCTCCTCAATGAACAATCCTTTGTTTCCTGTCTCCAAACCAGACAATACATATCGTCTAGTTTTGGACTACAGACACCTAAACACTTGTTCTAAAACTTTTGCAGTGCAAAATGCACATAGTACAGCATTAATGAATAACATTGTGCGTAAAAAATATAAAACAACATTAGACATCTCAAATGGTTTCTTTTGTCAAAACATAGCACCTGAAAGCAGGTACTTAACAGCATTCTCCATAATGGGGACCCAGCGTCACTTTTGTCGACTCCCACAAGGGTTCAAGAACAGCCCAGGTTTATTCTCAGCGAGGGTAACGGAGTTACTACAAATTTATGACAATGAGGCATTGTCCTATGTCGATGACATCTATCTGACAGACGATGACCTGGAAAAACACTTGAACAGGGTGAGCACCATTATACTGGGTTTCGCCTCTGAGGGCTACAAGTTCAACTTTAAAATGTCCAGAATTGCCCATCTCAATGTCCTATTTCTAGGATATGAACTTTCAAGTGAAGGCAAGAGCTTGGCAGCTAACTTTCTAGAGAAATGTGCGCTGCTTCAACCTCCAAAAACGCTAAAAAACTTACAATCCATCCTGGGTTTCCTAAACTTTGGAAGAACATACATTCTAAATTATGCAGAAAGGGTTAAACCTCTCTACGCATTAATCAAACCTGATTTTTCGATCAGAAACTGGACACAGGAACCCACAGAAATCTTGCGTACACTCCAGGCTAACATGTTACCAACAAATCACTTACAAACACGCGTAAGTCAACGCAATTTGGTGATCAGAATAATTTTGGGTCAATGCGGATTCACCTACTTAACCTTCAATGAGGGTGAGAAAATACCAATCGCATACAAATCTCATTTGTACACACAAGCGGAAATGCGCTTCAGTTCAACTGAAAAGATTCTAACAGCAGTTCAAACCGCTGTAGCAAAAGAAAGAGCCTTAGCCCAAGGGAAACGCATTATTGTCGTAACCCCGGTACCAGCTTTAGAAGCGGTCACAAAAGCAAGCATTCCAAATGCTAAAGCATTACATCCAAGATGGATACAATGGGTTAATTCTCTTGCTGCAACAGATGTTGAATATGTTTTTGATCCAGATTTAAAAACACAAGCATTCTTGCAATATGAACAAGAATGTCCTCTGCCTACTGAAATTCTGCCTCTCGATCAGTACGAATTCATAATTTACACTGATGGATCAGCACAACCCGCAACAGGGAGTAAGCAAGCTTACAGTGCAGCCTGTGCAATCGTTAATGGTCGCATGCGAAATGGCATCTTCAGACCTATGGTCACAAAAACTCAGTCTCTAGGAGATTGTACAGCTCAGCGAGCTGAACTACAAGCATTCAAACTGGCACTTGAAATACAGATCGAGAATTCCCCACACTAATAGTGTGCGATTCCTTTTACTGTGTTCAGTCGTATAATGAATATATACAAAACTGGCTTGAAAATGGTTTCAAAGATGCGAAAGGTGGCACAATAAAGCACAAAACGCTTTGGGAACAAGTAGTTCAGTTGAAAAACGAACTACCAAAGGCTCACGTGATCCACACACTGAGTCATCAACGTGATGGCGTTCACGTTGCAGGGAATTCATTGGCTGATGAAGCCGCAAAGGGGGCTGTGCAGACGGCTTCCGAAGCTGCGATCACTTGTTCAAAAACAAAAATAGACGGTGAGATAATGTTGGCTGTCAATGCTTCAAGCAAAGGCAGCAGTGCAGCGTTACCAAAAAGTTTCCACTCAAGTACTCTTCTGTAATTGATGCGAACAATGTTCCTTTTGCTCGAATCCCTGGAGTGGGGGATAGGGTAATTCCAAACATGGAACGTAGAGCAGCCTTGATTTATGAAACACATTTGGGGGAGGGTCTGTCACATCAAGGGATCTCTAAAACAATTTTGACGTTAAAAGAGATGTACTGGTGGCCTGGAATGAATACAGAAATTCACATATTCATCAACAACTGCTTAGACTGTAAATTACAGCGAGAGAGCCACCAGACACCATGCTGCGAATGCGGCAACCCAGTACAGACACCATTGTTAGACAGCATTAGACTATCTACGCGCCTGCGTCCTACTGGACAAAGGCATTCCCACAAATACTGAATCTAGGTTCCTATGGATATGGCCTCAGCGCTCGGCTGACGCTCGAACTGTTATAAAAGATTTGCGAGTCTTTATCGGCACATACGCAATAGGCATGCTACATTATGACCAGGGTCCTGCGTTTAGCTCTCGGGCTTACAAAGAAGCCATGGCCAGTCTGGGCGTTGCATTGCGGTACTCCTCTCCATTCCATCCTGAGGGAAATTCGGTTGTGGAAAGGAAAAACTGGGACATAAAGCAGTCTATAACAGCTAGGGTATTAGGTTCGGGTGATGGGTGGGTCAAACACCTTAATGGGGTCCAATGCTCATTGAACAATCTGCCAAGAAGTTCTCTAGGGGGGGTCACTCCATATGAGGTCCTACTTGGGACAAGAATGTGGGTACCAGACCTTGAACACTTAGGCACAGTGGTGGAAAATAAACCGTTTGATATCAAAGATCGTTTGGCTGTTTTACAGGAACTGAATGAGTTAAGAACGAAACAAAGCAACGTATTCCTACAGCCAACCACCACTGGGGAAAAATCGGTGGTCCCAGCAAGGCCTGTCTGGATTCCAAAAGTTGGGGATCTAGTCAGAGAAAAGATTGCGGACAAGAAGGAATTTGGACCTTCTTAAAGACAACCAGTACCTGTCCTAGCAGTTCAAGGAACAAGAACAGTACTTCTGCCGCCCCTTGCTGGAAGAAAGGAGAAAAGATTTGTGTCCATCGACCTGATCAAACCACAGTATGTGGCCAATACTAAATAGTAGGCCTCGTGGACTCCGACCTAGTAGCAGACGCATTCCTCTCGCTACTATCCAAGAGGTTCAGACTGAAAGACTGATAACAATCGAGAATTCAGCTGTAACAGATGGAGGACAGAGCAATAACGCTATGGAACTCATCCCTCTTGAACACCAAGTAACAGTTCGTCCAAATACACCTGTCTACACCAATGTAGCAAGTGATGAACTGGTTCCAGTGATTTCTACAAATCCTGATGCAATTCCAACAATTGATAGAACTGCTTCTGGCTATTTCATTAACTTTGATATGTTCTCAGAAGATCCGAGTGAACCTGAAACGACGCCAGCATCATTCAAATTCAAGTAGCAAGTACAAGACTTTCTTCACTTTCTGAAAAAGACTTATTTGGTTTCTCCATGGATTGAACTCTGGATTATATCTGGACTTTTTGTTTTCCTGCTCTGGCTAGCTTTGGTTACAACTGTGAGCGTGCTTATAAGTGGCAGATATACCCATGTGAATACTGAAAGAAAAGGCGTGAACGTACTTTTGAAACCTCATAAATCTTCCCATCGTGAAGCAAGAGACTTGTCATCAGTGAACATCACAGCTGTTCCTATACAGGATGGTATAGTGTGGGACAAAACAGTTTTTGACATCTTCGGCCCGACGGAACAATTGAACATTCCACATTTGTTTAAAATTTCACTAAGTGATCTAATTTCATCCAGTACCTATTCTGATGATTGGGACTTTGAGACTGTTAACAACATAATGTATGACCTAGAAAAATCTGCTGCATTTTCTAAAAATGAATATTTAGAGGGTTCATCAGACTATGAACAACTGTATTGTTAGAACCACTATGGTCATCATTATTTGCATAAATCTGCATATCCAAGAAATGTGTTTATGTTTAACCAATGGGAACATTGTCCTACACCACCTAAAGGTAGTTCAAAAACATTTGCTAGTAAATTTCCATATTTTTCAGGTTACAATACATCTGACCCAGAAACATTTTACTTTAGAAATGTAAACAATACAGGACTGAAAATTATGTTAACTAATACAAAACAGATTTACTCTGCAGCCTTTATTGCCCAACTGTCTAGACAGGGTTTCGACTTATGGAAAGATACAATAGACACAAAAACTGTTTGGGGTACTAAAGATTGGCAAGTGCAGGGGATAGAAGCTTTATTTAGAGCCTGTATCATCCCTGAACAAATAATGTTCTTGAATGAAACCATCCAACAAACATCTTGTCTTGGATTAGCCAAGATCAAGGAGATGAACACACTTTCTGTACCAGCACCTGCAAGTGATAACGATACACAGGCAGTGGTGACAGTTGACAATATACTACAATTCAACAGATCTAATCCTGATTGGAAAAAATGGTTGATCTGGCCCACAGACATGAATAACTGCCAGGAAAGATTCCTGAATAAAACTCAGGGCTTTACTATTAATAGGCCAGACCCAAGATACGTCCAAAGACAACATCCGGGGGTAGTAACAACATACAGTGTAGGAAAATTATGCCTCGATTGGCTGCATAAGTCTACACTACAGGATGTGAAACAACACTTAACCTTACTTAAAAAGGACGCAGACCTTAGGGAATTCTTGCTTGGACCAAGAAAACCGCTCCAAAAACGTTTCATATATGCCGGCATTTATGCTGCCTATAATGAAGCATGGAAAGTATCACAGATAGAGGCCGCAGAACGAATACGTGAACTTGATCGTATTAATTTAGAGAAAACACTCTCTGTGGTCGACAATGGGTTAACAACTTTGTCCTCCAGAATATATTCATTGGATGGCATTGTATCCTCTGCTATCGACATACTAGAACAAGATTTGGCGATGTTACAACACGGTCAGTCTCAATTACGTTCTATTGTGTTATTAAGCTGGATGCTGCAATCTTTGCGAGCGGGCTATGTGCCTTGGCGTTTATCAACACGTCAGCTCTGTTTGCAGAATACAATCTAACTGATAAATAGATCGAATTGGCACAAAGAGGAGCAAGGTATACAGTGCTGAGCATTGAAAAACTGGAAAAATTACCATTCACAGTGGCAGAAAAACCAGCTACAGAATGGCTTATTCATGGCAAAATAACATTACCTGTGACTACTTTTCAGTTTCAGTATTGCCTCAGACAAATGCAAGCAGGCAAATATGAAAGGTTGGGTAAGGAATACATTAAGACATCTTGGGATTTATCGTATACATATAGATGTTGGAGTGGGGATCGTGAAGTGTTTTTGAGCGGTACACACTGTAAACGTGCACTGAGCGGTTCACTTATATGTCAGGACATTTCTTTACACAGGGCTTGTAATGGTTCTGTGGCAAATTTGTCTTGCCATCAGCAGGGTACACCAGCTGCTGTGATTAATCCAACGTTTGGACAACTTTCTAATGGGAGTTACCTCATGTTGAATGATCAGAGTTGCTGCGGCATGCTGCCAGGCATCCCATATCTAGTAACGGTCAACTCCAGGGTCACTTGCTGTATGCAAGTATTGTTTGCCCCAATAGACACAGTCAGGGAGTCGCCTCTATGGCCTTCGCTGAACGTCTCTTTTATAAGATTTGATACTTTGAGCAGAATGAAAGCCATGCTTTTACAGCAAACAGTGCCTTTGACCTCGGCCAAAGAAACCTATGATCTACAAGTAGCAAGGACTTCGGCTGAGATACAGACTTTAATACGTACAAACTGCCCTATACATTTCGTAGAAAGGATAGTACGTATCTTCAATATGTCTGATACAACCGGAATTGTACATGTATTTAAGAGCATCTGCTCCGGTCTGTTAGCACCTTTCCAGGCAATACTCGGAATCATCCCGAACTTTGCACATTCGGTGTTTGGTGGCATACCATTAATTCTAGCACTTGCGAAATGGAGAAAGCTCTCCTTGAACGAAAGTGTCGTGAGCGAATAGTACAGCTATTGGGCATGACTCGTCTACGGGACTTGAATACCACGTGGTTCCTGTCATTCAGACCAATCTGGCAAGATTGCATCTTACCTGTTCTACGATGCCTGCTATGCGGTGAAGAATGCGTGTTAGACACTTGTCTCACATTTCCATCAGCTACGCCAACGGATGTCGATACTCTGCTGGTCCCGATAACGGCCCATGCTCTGTGATGTCCCCAGAGACTACCAATCCTGATGTCAGCATTCATTGAGATCTCACAGACGCTTCCGGCTCCTGCTGAGGTACGAGAAAGATCTACAGGCACACAGGTAACAACGGACGCGAACATTGCTGCGGCAACCTATGCTGGAAGCGATGCTTCTCATCTCTGTGCAATTAATCTACTACACGAGGTGTTCCAACTGAAAACAACTTCAGTGGATGATGTTTTGTCTATAGAAATAGATGATCTCATGTTTACACCAGACCCGTAAACTGACTCTGATTCAGCATACAGTGTTCCAGAGATGCAGTAACAATTTGGCCTTCATTTTTAAAAAAACTTGGAACTCTACCAAAATTGAACTTTTTCCCATTTTTCGAACGAAAATGGCACTTCAATCTGCTTAAAGTAGAACTAGCCTTATAGTACAGACTTCACTGTACTTCCACGGACACTTAGTCATCTTGTGTGTCTAAAACAGTTCATTAATTTTCATGACATGAAATGACTTTGATTTTTGAACAACTTATCGATCATTTTCTGTCGCATGTAAATATTACTGCTTATTTCATTCCAATTGCATATATTTTCGAACTTTATGCCTGAAATGAAAAGCATTTGCTTCAGATGTACAGTACCTTTTGCATTTTTTACTATGTTTTTTAATGCTTTTAAGAAATATTTTTAAATATGCGGTACTCCATTTAATGTTTAGCATTTTAAATGTTTAGCATTTTAGTATTATCGTACACACGAAAGTGGAGTGGGTGTTGTATTCCTCATAGGGTGTCCATAAACGGGCTTTCCAGTATCATGTCCTTATATAGGCACAATTCGCCCTGCCCTTATATAGGCATAAAATCCCAGCCCTTATTTAGGCATTAAACCGTGCATTCCAAATACAGGCATGGTCTCTGACATCCGTCCACCCTAACGTCACAACGAGTTCATGAAGAACAGACCCTTAGGCTGCGGGAGTTTCCCTAGCCCAGGTCTATTGATTTCTTCAAGGACTCATATATTATGCATGAACCAGTATTCCTTAGGGGTTCATTCATGACGTCTTCGCTGTCCGACTCACGTCAATACTAACATTCTTAGGTACTTCTCAGGTATAAATATACCTTCCCTAGCCCCTGTAAATCAGAGGAGACCTCGACTTCAGAGGAGCCCATTTCCCGGCCTGACGCACTGAGAAGACGCTGTCATCCCTGCACGCAGAGAGTCCAGCTTCCAGTGATCTGACTTCCCTTGCGGGGTCTTGGAGTTCGAGTCTGGCAAAGAGATTCCTACCTCTCTCATTCTTCAGGTATGGAGCTGACAAGAACCAAGAGGGACTTTTGGCATACTAGGCATACTAGGCTTAACATACTCTTAGTATACCATAGTAAGGAATACTTCACCTACTTCATACCTCTCCCTACACCTAGGTTAGGTTAGGTACATTGGGGTAGAACTAGATTAGAAACGCATCGTATGAGTACTCGCATTTTTAGTCTGTGTTATTTATGTAAAGGCATATGTACTAAAAGATAATGCTATCGCAGTATTATTTATTTCTACTGCTCACACTGTACATTATTTATCTTGCATACTGTCTTGTGATCGTAACAGCACATTTTACTTACACCAGAAACAAGACTGTTCAATAAATCTTTTATTGAAACGCCCGTCTGTTCTTTCTGTTCTTGGAGAAAACTAAGCATGCACGATTGAGCTGAGTGAAATAGTTATCTATTGTTTCCACGACTCTGGGACACGTTCTGATTCTAAAGGGAAACAAAGTGGTCATGTTTTGCAGCTGCCAGAAACTACTCACTTCTTGTTATCCAAGGAGTTTCTAGTGGCCTCTGAGCTAGCTGGCACAAGTAATTAAGTTTAATATACTCGATAGGGACATACTGGCCTTAGTCCTATGTCAAACCTATAGGATATATTATTCCAATGCGCAGAGCCTATTAGGGAAATAGGAGCTACACTACAGTATAGTCATTTATGCACTAGTATCAACTTGATTGTGTGTTGTCATTTATGTACCAGGGTCAGCCTGATGTCAGCTGACAATTCATATTTAATCCGTTGTCATGCAATCAGTCATGCACCAGAACCAATCTGATGTCAGTTAGCCTATTAAATTTAACCTGTTGTTTTGTAATGTGTTTGCATTTTTTACTCAATCATGTTGGTCTCTCCGCAATTAAGCTCTTAAGATATATGACCATCTGTTCATGTTCATTGTACACCTTGATTTCGCTTGTTTTTTTCTCTTGCAACACTTTATTTAAAACTTGGCAGTTTCGGTGTGTCTTGTACAACATTCTTGATTATATTATTTATGGGTCGTGAAATTACATGATGCTGTTCATATTGCTATTCCAACTGTTTCTTTCTTTCTGTTTCTCACACTCTAAATCGGACTTCACCATTTTGCACGTAACTTTATTCAGTTACACGGCTCAGTGCTCAGCATGTTAGACGCATTGCGCCTTTAAGATCGGTTCAGCATTTAACTTCCGGGTAGCACGCTCACGCTTAGAATCACTTTTTGCACGAAACGACAACGAACGTGGTTAGTTAAGACGTCATGCTCTGGTTTTACTGAACTTTCGTTGGAGTGACGGCGTGGTCTGGTGCCACGTACCGGTAAGCAAATGCTTGATTATTTGAACATTGATGGCACGTTATCAGAGTCGGGTCGGGCTTTATCATTTTGATATGTGGTATCCTTTATATTCAGGTTGTTTTGACGTGATTTTAATCAACTCTGCCAGCTCCACTCATCTAGAAACGCTGAGTTCCGTGGTTCAATTTCTCAGTGAGTTTTTTTGCAATAGTAGTGCACTCACCCTCCTTTAACCTGCAGTACACGCATGGCTCATGATGTTGGTTTTCTTTTCTTTCAGTGTGAAAGGCACACATTTTTTGGACTTGTTCAGGTTGCGTTGCTTTATAGCCTCCAGGTAATGAATATTGCTTAGGGGGTGTGTTTATTGTGTTGTTCATTGTGTGCTGCATGAGATTTGAGAGTATGCCCACGCGGTGAGACACACAGTAGCTTTTAGTATTTTTATTTCTTTCACCAGCCTTAGTTTCTCCCAGCACAAAAGCCAGCTCACACTGTAGGGTCATCGTTGCTCACATCACTCCAGTTTAATAAATTCACTTTGCTTCGGCGCGGTGCACTTGGTGTTGGATTCTCGGTCTTTCTGTTCCTTCATCATCTTGATGAGTTGCACTTACCTCACTCTATGCTACCTCAAGACCTTGGAGGTTTTCTTGTATCTTTCCCATCTGGTTACAATTGTTAATACTTCTATTACTTTTGAACTTGTGCTTTCCTTATGTCCTACCTCATTCTAGTGCATTTATAGAAATGTAAATATCAAGATATTATGTTAATTCATTTGTAGATTCCCCTGAAGAAGGGCAGCTGTGTATGCCCGAATTGCATTGGGACTTATTTACAATCTGTGAGATGTATGCAACCATCACTCTTCGTAATTGATTGAAGTTCCCTTCGGGAGACAAATGAAGTTTGCTTAATAAAAGAAAAAAATTTTGAGCCACCATCAGCGTCTTTTGCATTATCTTGCTGTTTACTTTTGGTTGTGATATTTTGGTCTCTATTTGTGTCTTTGTATATCTACTCACCTGTGGTATCTGATTACCCTAGAGCAATATGTGATATACTCCATTGGAGTGCTTTAGAGTAGTGCACTTGAAGGCTATGACCATTGTCTTAGTTTTTTCACTTTTTAAGTAGGAGGTGGGCTGTACCTCCTCTTCAGGTGCACACCGAATTGTATAGAGTTGATGCTATAGTTTAACTTTGCAGTTGCATTTGTTTAAATTGAGTGCATACTAGCTGTTTATTTTTCACTTTAACTTTATAAAAGTGGCATTTCTAAAATAGTAATGTTGAATTCAACTTTATCAGTAAAGAGGATTTATCATTATCATTCTGAAGATATAAAATATGATATATCTGCTCCTTTTCAATCAGGAATTACAGCTTACACGTGTAATAAGGAATTCCCAATGTTAACCTATGAGAGGAATAGGCCTCACAGTAGTGAAAAACAAACAAAGGTTATTTTCACTACCAGGCCATGCAAAACTTAAAAGTATATGTCCTACCTTTTAATTACACAGCACCTTGCACTATGGGCTACTTAAAGCATACCTTATGGGTGGCCTATGTTTAATAAAAGGGGAGTTTAAGGCTTGGCAAGGGGTCTAAAATTCCAAATCGAAATGGCAGTAAAACTGCATACATAGGCTCTGCAGACATGTTTAAAGGACTGCTTGTGTGGATGGTACAATCAGTGCTGCAGGTCCACTGGTAGCATTTAAGTTATAGGCCCTGGGCACAGGTAGTGCACTCTCCTCGGGACTTACATATAAATTAAATATCCCAATTATGGATATATCAAATGTAACCATGTTTAGGGGAGAGGCACATGCACTTTATCACTGGTCAGCAGTGTTAAAGTGCTTAGAGTCTTAAGTACAATAAAACAAATCAGAAAAAGGAGGAGATGAGCATGCAAAGATTCTGGGGAAAGACCCCCCAAGGCTGACAGGACTAACAGTCATGCTTAGTGGGGTTAAGCTGCCCATGCAGCCAGCTCCCTTCCTTTGGCTGTGCACAGCAGACGATTGACAAACCGTGGAAGGTTGGCTGCCAGGCCTGGCCAGTGGGCAGGCCCTATGGTCAATCCCTGCTGTGCATGGAATTTGGCCATGTGCAATGGGGTAAGCTGCCTGCGGGGCTTGGGCACAAAGACTGGGCCGATTCCAGGTTCTGCCACCAAACCTGTGCTGTGCATGGCCATCAGTTGTGCACAGTGGACTGTTGGCCACCCATGTGGGGTTGGCTTCAGGGCATAAAGACCAGGCCAAGTGGCCAATAACCCCCCACTGTTCATGGCCCTTGGCTGTGTGCAGCAGATTAAGTGGCACGTTGGGGGTTGGCCACAGGCCTGGACACAGGCTAAGCCCTGCATTCAACCTCACTACTGCCCATGGAGTTTGGTTGTGCTCAGAGGGCTCAAGTGATGGACCTGTCTCTCTCTGCAGAGTCACCCCCAAACGTTTTGCCTTTAACTCCTCCACTTTTTGCTGAATTTGTTTTTGTTGGCCTTGGGACTTTGTGCATTTCATCACTGCTAACCAGTGTTAAAGGGCTTATGCTCGCTCCCCTAAACATGTTTTGATTGGCTTACACCAGATTGGCATATTTAATTTAATCATAAGTCCCTTGTAGTGTGGAATACCATATACCCAGGGCCTGTAAATGATTTGCTACCTGTGAGCCTCCCGCACGTATTGTGCCACCTAGTTAAGTAGCACTTTAAAAATGTCCCAGCCCTTCCATTGCAGCCTGAATGCAATTTTAAACTGCCAATTCGACTTGGCAAAATAATCCCATTGCCAAGCCTTAAACTCCATTTTTATTGGACATACGTCACCCCTAAGGTAGGCCATAGGTGTCCAATAGGGCAGGATGCATTGTAATTCAATCAATTAATCATTTAGGGGTTTGCATAGCGCGGGTACTCACCCGTGAGGGTCTCAAGGCACTGGGGAGGGGCGGGGGCTGCTGATCTGTCTGGGCGAGGGGGTTCAGTCGAAGAGCCAGGTCTTGAGATCCTTCCTGAATTGGGTCAGCGACAGGATTGCCTGAGGTGGAGGGGCAGGATGTTCCAGGTCTTAGCGGCGAGGTGGGAGAAGGATCTTCCTCCAGTTCTGGTCTTGTGGATCCATAGGAGGGTGGCCATAGGCATGTGTGAGGGGCTTGAAGGGGATTCTCTTGTTGACTGGGAGCCAATGGAGTTGTTGAAGGTGTTCGGTGATGTGGCTGCGGCTGGAATGTTGAGGACAAGTTTGGCTGTGTCGTTTTGAATGTCCTGTGGTTTCTTAAGCTGTTTCTGTGTGGTGCAGGCGTAGAGTGCATTGACGTAGTCGAGCCTGCTGGTGATGAGTGCGTGGGTGACTGTCTTTCTGGATTCTGTGGGGATCCATCAAAATGTCTTTCGAAGCAGGTGGAGCGTGTGGAAGCAGGATGAGGGTACAGCGTTGATCTGGCAGTTCATTGTGAGCGAGGAGTTCAGTATGATGCTGAGGTTTCGAGCAAGAGCCGTGGGGTTGGGAGGGGTTCCCAGTGCGGCGGGCCACCAGAAGTTGTCCCAGGCTGAGGGGGCAGGTTCCAGGATGATTACTTTGGTCTTATCCGAGTTGAGCTTGAGACAGCTATCTTTCATCCAGGCGGCAACAGCCTTCATCATGTTGTGAAAGTTGATTCTGGCGGATGTGGGTTCGTTGGTAAGGGAAAGAATCAGTTGGGTGTCATTGGTGTAGAAGACGATGTTGAGTCTGTGGTTTCTGATGAGGGCCATGAGGGAGGCCATGTAGACTTTGAAGAAGGTGGGGCTCAGGGAGGAGCCCTGGGGCACTCTGCAGCTGATCTCTGTAGACTCTGAGAGGACAGGATATAGCCTGACATGCTGTGTTCGGCCGGGAAGGATGGAGTGGATCAGGTCCAGGCCCTTGTCTTGGATGCCGGCATCTTGGAGTGTTGTGATTAGGGTGCAGTGGGAGACGGTGTCGAAGGCAGCCGAGAGGTCAAGTAGGATGAGGGCTGCGGTTTCGCCTTGGTTGAGGAGGGAGCAAATGTCATCAGTGGCGGTGAGGAGTGCAGTCTTGGTGCTATTGTTGCCTCGGAAGCCGGATTGGGAGATGTCCAGGATGTGGTTCTCTTCGATGGACTCACAGAGTTGGACACTGATGGCCTTCTTGATGACCTTGGCTGGGAATGGGAAGGTTGGAAATGTAGTATCAAGTTTTACATATACTGGTGCAGAAAAACAGCTAAATTTGTTTTCACTACTGTGAGGCCTACTTGTCCCGTGAGATAATAGTGGGTTGCTTTATCACATTTACAAGTGCTAACTTTTGACTGGGACCAGGTAGTCAGTTCATATTTAGCATCTATAACATTGTAATGAAAAATCCTCTTTAATGGCAAAGTCAGATTTTTTATTACAATTTTGAAAATGCCAGTTTTAGAAAATTGGCATTTACCTGCCCTTAGCCCTTTTGTGCCTGCAGCCTGTCTTGGATCACATGACTGGGTGTAACTGACAGTTAAACTGTGTGAATTTTTCCCAGACAGTCACACAATGGAGGGATTTGGTGTGCCTGTATTAGCCATCTGCTGTCAGGATAAGGGGGGGGAGCTGAGCGCAAGCCTACTTGCAACTGAATAGGATGTGTCTCTGCTTTCACACAAAGGGCCTATCACCTCCACATTGTCAATGCAACCAGTTTGGAGCCAGGGCAAAGAAGTCACGGATTTCCAGGCACTTCAAAGAACCTTTCCAGCTGCTTCTCCCACCTTCCAGAGGAAGGGCACCGAGGTATAAAAATAGGACCTTCAGACCCACTCTTCAGTTCACTCCTGGACCTGTGGAAGGACTCTCTGAGGGCTACTCACTGCTGTGACCTGCTCTGCACTCTACAAGACTGCTTTTCTGTACCTGGAAGGACTACTTTGTAGCCCGAAGCCTACCTTGAACCTTCAGAGGCCAGCCCTGCTGTTGACTCCTGCATCTTCACCTGAGATCAGGACTACCAGAGTGATTCCAAGCACCTGTTTGTTGGCCACCTGTTCAGAGCCAGAGGGGCCCAAAAGGCTCCCACCATCTTGATCCCACACCTGGGACCAGCCTGAGTGAGTTTTAAACCCCCAAGTGGTGCCCCACCAGACCTGGACCCATGGTTGTGGTGTGAAAGCTGCCCAGATGGCCAAAACCCCAAACTGAGAATTTAGAACATTTTTGGCCAAAAACTGCTCAGAAAACCAGTAGAAGACCGGGACCATCCTCCGTGCCTATCCGCCCGAGATGCAATCCCAGTCGGATTGACTTTCCAGCTCCTCCTGCAACATTCTTCCCTGCAGCAGCAAATCCTTTTTCTGCAGTCTTTTGCCAAAGGGGAATCCGAGCCCCAGGAACTGTCTTCGCCTACAGCCTTCTGCTTCGTCTCACTGGAGATTTTCAGTTTCCAAAAAAGAGACTAAGACTCAATGTAGAAATCTTCACCGCAGCTTTGACCTAAGACGCCCCAATTACGATATTCCCTCCTCGGACACCTCTTGCAGCCTTGCCCATCTAAACTTTACCTTCTCAGATCATATTTCTCAAAATTTCTTATTAGTCCAAAGGAAAGCGCTGGCTGGGCCCAATCAACTTCTTGTATCCAAACTGCGCTCCATCACGGTGTGCCATATTTTTCAACTTTGACCTGGTCTTGCGGAACTAGATACCAGCTGTGGCACGTTTATCTTTTAGGTGCTAGTTTTTACTAAAAACTATAACAATTCATAACTCCAGTTCTACTGATTGGATTTTTTCCTATTTGGTTTCAAATAATTTTTAACATTTAGTCTATGTTAAATTGGTGTGTAATTTTTTTATGTTATGTTTTTTTTTATTACTATTTATGCGCTGCATAAATACTTTTACACATTGCCTTTAAGTTAATCCTGACTGCTTTTTGTGCCAATCTATCCAAGGTTAAGCAGAGGTTAATTTAATGACTTCTTGTGGCCACCCTGCAAGGGATTGTGGCTGTCACTTGACCAGGGCTCACACCCTAGTCAATCAAAAACCCAATTGCTCACACCTGGCTGACAGAATAAACAATAAACAGGGAATTTCAGTGGTTTTTAAATGTTAGTTTATCTCTTATTTCAACACTTAATGATAATATTGCAATGTTAGTTTAACCTTTGTGTTTTTTCAGTGGGTTGCGATATTACGATTGAGACAAATGCTCTAGTGCACGGGTACTCATAGTACGGCCCGCAGGCCACCAGCGGCCCGGCAAGCCTTCCTTGGCGGCCCGCGGACCTTGCAGACA